>MU226765.1:3448220-3476298 GCA_018584345.1 Thuja plicata
AACGAAGAAGGACCTTATCCAGTCCTTAGCAATTAGGCTTTCCTTGTCCCTGAATCAGTATTAAAGGGTATGGTGTTCAAGTAGTTATATCAAGCACTGTGATTCATACAAGAAAAAGTGCTAACACAATTCATCTTTCAACTGACTGTTCTCAGATCTAATATTTACAATCTCCAATTCTTTCCTACTGATCTCCTGATTCACAAGCAGTAGTTGATTTTCCATGTCTACTTGATTGACTATCATTGTTTTCACATCATGTGTTATTTCATAAAGTCTAGTAGTCATCATTATTTTGTCTTCTTCTACCATAGCCTTGTCATCTTTGGCTTTCTTTTTCTATTCAACAACTTCACACATTCTTATTGATTGGGCTTCTTGTTCCTTTTTTAAGTTTTTTGACTTCTTCACATAGTGCACTGTTCTTTTCCAGTAGATCTACTATTGCTGCATCACTCTCAGTAGAATCTCCATTCTGAAATAGATTTGTGGTGTCCTCTTCCTGATAATGAGTGTCATTTATTAGTTTGGCCAAATCTTTCATTGCAGTCAAGGACTTGTTTAATTCTTGTCTTGCAGTCTCAAGCTATTGTAGTGCTAGCTGAATAGCAATCTTTTGATTCTCAATGACTTTACCCATCTTGTAGATCTACATCTCAAGATCTGTATTCTCAAGCTGATTATGACCTTTTTAGAGAACTGAGCTCTGATACCAATTGTTGGAAATATAATAATGGGAAAGAAAGATACCGAGAGAGGGGTGAATCAGATCTTCAAAATTAAACACTTAAAACAAACTAATCCACATTCATACATATATGAATCTAATGTAATCTCAAATAGCATCCACATAGTGAAATAAATAACACAACACAAGAACTTGGTAACCCAGAAACCCAAATAGGTAAAAATGGGGTGGGGATGACACCCACAAAATTCTCCTCTACTGTAGTAATAAAGTGTACCTATTAAGGCTACAAATGTTGATTACAAAATGCAATCTACCCTGTTAAAGGTCTACCTGGTTAAGAGCTAAAGATCATTAAAATATACCCTATGAAAGGATTTGAACTTACAATAAAGTAAGCACTCTGTTAGGAGATTAAGAAAGGTCTACTAGAACCACTCTGTTAAGAGATTTTCACCTGATACAATGATTAGAATGTCTCAAGTATTGATCCCTCGTTATGCACTCTAATGCTGATAATGGATCTCCTCTTTCAAGTACCTTCTATGATCTCATAATTTGATATAACTTTACTCTGTTGTTCATTGTGTTGTCACTCTTCTTGATCTCTGCTTCTTAACAAAATAACCCTCTGTGTATTTCACTTCATAATGCAGTCACTAGACACTTTGTCTTCTCTCTCCTTACACTTACAAAATAGGGTTTAGAAGCAATCTAATATATCTATTCAAGTTTGATAGCAAGATCTAGATCAATAATCAATATCTGATACCCATACCTTGATGGTATTACAATCAATGTTTACAATAGATCATGCATAAGATAAAACAATTAAATGCATAACTAACTTTGTAGAAGAATATTAAATGCATACATAAGTCAGCCCAAAAGGCTTATACAAGTCGGCCAGATCACTTATCCTTGAAGTTTGAATCATTCCAGACATGTATACAAAAACTATTCTACTTGGCACTTGACTTCTTTGTCACTTGGCACTTAACATCTTTATGTCCTACTCGGCTTGGAAATGTAACTAGGAAAACTGAAAATTGCTCAACAATGTTGCTCGGCCTTGCATAGTTTTAGCTTGGCCACAGTGATAGCCAACTAAAACTGCCTAAGTGAATGACTAAGTGTTGGTCACTAATCATCAACAGAACTTAGAGATTAACACTTAATTGGTTATCATTTCTATATTCTATCCCTATGGTTTTGTATTATGGTACATACTTCCTTCTCTCATAATTATCCATAGCTCTCTTATAATATTCACAATATCTTTTCTAGGACATTTGTTTTGTAAAGATATCTCTTTGTTACAACATTACTTCCTTATAAAGATTTATGTTTTGGCTATGGAAACCCTCTTATATGAGAGGTGATTGTCCTTGGTCATCACCTCTTCTTTATTTTGGAAATTATGTTGTTTATAAACTCTCTCCCTTGCTTTGGGTTAGAGTTTGATTCCTTCATTCAAAGATTCCACTTCCTCTTTATCACAGGGGGCTTGATGATTGAATCTTTGTTCCCTCTTTACTTTTCTTTGAAAGATGATATTTTATCCTAAGAACTCCTCTATGGTCAGAATATTGTTGATAAGATCTCTTCCTCTTTGAGGATCCTTTTTCCATAAGTGAAATATCATTTTCAGGGTTATCTATGCTCTTAGATGTAAGGGTCAATACTCTTTGCTAAGACTATAGTATGCATTGTTGCTAACAAGATATCTCCTTACTTTGTGAAGTAGGTATCCTCCTTTCTCTTCCTTATCCTATCTATTAGGTAGCCATGATAAGGAGGGGGCCATATGTAGGTTCTCCCTTATGCTATAGTTTACATTTTACAACATGCTAAATTCTTGGAAGGTAACACACATAAGTTGCTAAATCCTGAAGAGACACACATTTTTATTTTTGCTAAATATTCATAAGGTAACACACATAAGTTGCTAAATCCTGAAGAGATACATATTTTTCAAATTCAAATATTATAAATCATTGGAAGGTAATGCACATAATTAGCTAAATCCTGAAAAGACATGCATTTTATATTCCATACTGATACAAGAATATGGATCTAAGGGTATTCCAAAAGCTGTCAGAAGACGCATTACAATTACAAAGCACAATTTATGGGTGAACCTATTGGGCTCTCCCTCCTTGGTGATTCATGGTAAGGTGGGCATCTTACTAGGTGAGGTAATCACTCTATCTTCCTCTCTTTTGCTTTCATGCTAGTAGGATTAGATCATGAAGATATGTTATTTATAGTGTTTCTCTTATCTTTCTTATGTAGTCATTTATTCTTTCTATGAGTATTTTTTGTTTGCTTTTGTACCCTTGTGCATGTATGTTGAGCTAGAATCCTTGGCCTAGGGGATCATTTTCTTGCATAAGTTATGTTATACCTCGTTGCAATCCACCAGAGTCTTTCTTCTAACTTTACCATGAGTATGTTTGATTTCCATACTCCCACTAAAGTGGGGGCTTAATGTATCATCTTAAAATGGAAGAAATTCCTTGTTAATAATGTTTAGCCCCCCTTAGGGGGTTTTTTATACAATCATCATGTTTTTCTCTCACTTCTTCACCCTCTCCAGCTTTTGTGCCTATTTAGGACCCTAATTGGGCCTCTTTGGGCACTATTTATCCCACTTGGCACATTTTCTAGGGGTTTTGACTTCCTTGGTCAAGGTCAACCTCAACCTTGACCTAGGTTAGGGTCAACCTTGACCCTGATCTAGGTTAGGGTAGACCTTGACATTGACCGGGGTCCCCCCTTTCAATTGGAAATTTTTTCGGCTGTCGGGGGATATCCAAAACTTCATTTTCCCGGTTCTAGGTCAGCTGTTTTGGGTTTTGAAGTGACGAATATAAAATTATATTTAATATAGGTCCACTTCTAGGGGTATAGATATAATTAGAATTTAATTCTCCTATGTAGGCCTCTCTAGAGGATTGTGCACTAGATTGGTATATAAGGAAGCTTTCCTCCTCTCATTTTTCCTAAGAAAGAATCATAGAGAACTAGGCTAAGTAATTCAAGCATCCATCATTCTACATGTTCTCCAACTTTCAAATTTCAACTAAGGTTTCAAGTCCTCTTCTTAAGCATTAAATTTCTCCATTCAAGATCAAGGATTCAAGCATTCAAGACTTTGAAGGGATTTGGTTCAAGCATTCAAGATTGATCATTCAGACCCTAGATCTATCCATCATGGTGGTGTGATCTTCCTTCAAGATGCTTTGTGCATCCTCAAGATTCATTCATTCTTCCTTCAATGTGGATTATAAGCATATAATCAATGGAGGTTTAGGGTTTCTAATATTGAGTCCAAGCTTTCATATTTACATACTTGGTTACATTCAAAATCCAATTGCATAGCTATTGAATATCATAGCTTCATTGTTATATTCACTTCTACTACTTTCTAGCAATATCTATTTCAATTATTGATTTCAAGGATAATTCCTAAATCAGGGTTTGACTAAGGTGAACCCCTACCCCAAAAAATAAAACCATTTTTCTTAAAGGTACAGGTTTGGGACAACAGGTTCAAGTGCATATCCGGATACCCTTTTAAGAAGAATTTTGGGATTCAGAAACAAATTTTCCATTGGACTGCGTAGGTCAAGGTCAACTTTCTATTCTAGGTCAGGATCGAATTCCTGTTCTCGATCAGGATCAAATTTCTATTCTCAGTCAGGATCAACTTTTTGTTGTGGTTCAAAATTGACCTCAGCCAGATCTGGAAAATATTTCTGGGATTTCTCTGTCCCTGTGTTTCTATGCCCGATCCAATTGTAGAACTTCTAAAAACTTAGTGCAGACACCTGAAAATAGAATTCTTCAGATCTATTACATTTTCAAGTTAGTAATTTTATTCTAATCCATATCAATTAAGGTCTTAATCAATTCAAATCTATTATACTCTTCATCCATTATTCAGGATTGTAAGACTTTCTTCTTTCTTCTCATTTTTGATTGATTGATGCATTAACCATTTTCTTATAGTTGATCAAAGGGGATCTTTCCTTTGTAAAATTTGGGTCTAGGAAGGGGACCTTATCTTCTCCTCAATACTATCAACATCAACACAACATTATCCTTTAACATTTCTTCCTATATATCAATTTTCTATTTTACAATCCTATACCGAAGAGTTCCAAAAACCTGTCTTACGTCCAGAGTGCAAGAAGTGGAAAGAATCAAGGTTTCTAGGTTCCTCAATGGCCTTAGATAAAACATACAATAATATTTGAGCCTCTTCACTTTAACTTCTATTCATGGGTGTTTTCAAATGGCCCTAAAGGTGGAAGAAAAACTCAGGAGGAAACAAGATTCCAACTCTAGGGGAAGAGGAAGAGGTAGAGACTCTAGAGGAGGACATAGAGTTGGTTCTAGTGGAAGGAATAATGAAACTAGAAGCCAAGGATATTCTAGGGTTTCTTAAAAAAACCATGAGACAAGTAATAGAGGAGGTTATAATAGAGGTAGAGGATTTCACAATGGTAGAAGAGGCAGATCCAGAGGGTTTGGAAGGAGCCAATTATGTCAACCTACCTATAGGTGTCCAGATAAGCCAACATACTCACAAGGTGAGAAGAAGATAGCATATGTGCAATAAGAAGACATGACTAAACAATTAGAGATCAGTTTGGATTTTGAGAAGGGGGAGAAGCTCATGCTTAGGAAGATTCTAATCAAGTAGCCTACAAGGGATGAACACAAGAAGAAAAGGGATATTTTTAGAGTCAAGTGTAAGATAATTGGTAAGGTATGTAGGGTTATAATTGACTCTAGATCTACTGACAATGTGATCATAGAGGAAGTAGTACAAAAACTTAAATTGGTTAAGATTCCTCATGTGTGCCCCTACAAAGTAACTTGGTTGAATAAGGGACAAAATATCTTGGTTAATGAGAAAGTGTGGGTTTAATTCACTATTAGAAAGTACCAAGATAGGATACTTTGTGATGTATTACCAATGGATACATGCCATTTATTTCTTGGTAGACCATGGAAGGATGACACGGAGGCAGTTAACCATGGGAAGGAGAATAAGTACTCATTCAAGAAGAATGGATTAACTTATAAGTGTTAGTAATAAATGAGAGGGGGAGAGGGGGGGGTGAATTAGTGGCTTCAAAAAATTATCCTTAAAATTAACCACCAATCAATGGACCTTAGATTATTAAGTCCCTAAAAGATGCATGCCATGAAATACTAATAATGATTTAACTATCTATCAATTTTCCTTTTCTGACCTTATTCTCCTTGATTATCGATAAGCAGTAAAAACTATTTACCAACACTCAGTAAATAAGCAGATTATACTGATCAATCCAAAAATGCATATATGAAATGTAAAGAAATAAAGTAATAAACCATACACACATAATGCATGGATTTTAACGTGGAAACCCTGTTAAGGGAAAAACCATTGGGACCGGTACCCCAAATTTTCACTCTTCTGAAGTAAGCCCTGTTAAGAGCCAACCCTGTTAAAGGTTACAAACACACTATTAGGTGTGACCTTGTTAGAAGATTTTATACATAGAGGTTGTCACTTAGTATTGAGCATCTATTTGCTACCATCCTTGAATCAGCCTCCTTCTTAGACTGTCAATAGGCTTTAGGAAAATCTTTCTACCATCCTTGAATTAGCCTCCTTATAATATCAATAGGTATCTAGCAAGTTCAATGGTACTTTCATGAATCAACCTTTTTGGCACTACTTGGGATGTACCTCAATATATAGAAGACTGTTAAGTCCTACTATATTAAGAGACTTGATGCTTCAATGGTTAAACTGAAACACAATGACCTATTTCTAATGCAACTTGAATTGTAGATTTTTAGATCTATTTAAGTACATTACCTCTCTGATCAATCTATCAATTCAATTCTTTGTGCTCCACACTTTCTGCTCTGTGATGTTGTGCTTTATTGTTCGTTAGTGTCTGCAGAATTCTTTAGCTCTCCTTCAACTTGATTGATCAGGACTATATGAAGTTATCCTTCATCAATTTCTCTTCAGCATCCTCTTTCTATTCATCCCCTTCATCCCCTTCATGTGATATGGAAATGAATTAAGCTTGTCTCTTATATAGACATGATATTCACCATTTCTTGACTCTTGATTCTTGATTCTTGGTGTGAAAAAAAATCATCCAATCTGATTTAAAGCTTAACTCCTGATTTATCTTGTAGTTATCTTCTTGCCAACTGTACAAATATTCTTTAAATCAATCACTTGAATATGGTCAAATAAAACAATGAAAACAACTAGATAAGTCTATCTTTAGCTCTTTCCAACTAGATATTTTGTCATTTTCTGAACTCTCTGTTCTATCAGTCAACTCTGCAGTTAGTCGTCAGTGACAACTGCCAGTTTTGTCGGTGAAAACTATCAGTTCCATCAGTGCGACTCTAGTCAGCTTTGGGATCTCCATCCGTCGGGCATCATTGGATTTTACTTGTCGAGCAACTCTATTTTCAGCTCATCAGGCATCCTGTGATTTTGCTTTGTCGGGAAACACTGTCTTCTGCTTGTTGGGTATCACTATGACTTTGGTTCTTTGCTTTTACCGATGGTGTGCACTCCATCGGTGTTATCTATCACTTTAGTGAATACTTGACTTTTATACATTACTGAAAGAAAAATATTTTTTCCATTGATTCTCTGAAGTCTTTGGCATTATATACATGACCATACAGACGATATCAAGTTGACATCAATGACAATACAAACCATTAACTGATTTAATGCCTTGCATTATCTTCAACTTAACATTATCAAACATTCAATCAGTTACATGTCATCAATCTCTCCCTTTGGCATTGATGGAAACAAACTTATATTATCACACTATACTATTTATAATACAGTGTGAAATAATATTGTTGAGATTCATCAAACTACCAATCTTTGTTTGATAACCGATAAAAATATTTGACCACCGGTAAGCTCTGTGTTAGCTTAGATTTGATTCTTGCAGCTCTCTTGCTTTCTACTTCTGATGTGTTGTGTTTTCTTCTTATGTCAATTTCTCTCTTTTGATGATTCTTCTTCTTTGATGTCTTTGTCTCTTGTTAGCAACTCTCCCTATGGATATAATCTCTCCCTGTTGGAGTAATCTGATAATGGATAATCTTTCTTCTTTTTCTAAAGACTGTGATAATATGGAAACTTTCTCTCCCTTTGACAACAATGCCAAATAAATATTTTACAAATATCTCACACTAATGTAAAATAATCATTTTCTTCTATCTATAATATATCCCTTGAATTTCCCTTATCCATCAGTAATACAAAAATATGCTCTGGTGCTCGGTTGTGATATATATCTTTCTGTATATAGATGTAGCTTTGAAGTTCATCTTTTTGCTCGCATCAACATGAATGATATTTTGATAATATATAGGCTGATGCAGCCTTCAGTATTTTACTTACTGGTAGAGAAGGGTTTGATCCTTAGTCTCTTTCTCAAGTACTCAAACATATCCTTGGGTAGTGGCTTGGTAAAGATATCAGCTAATTGTTCTTTTGATTACACATACTCAAGTATCACCTCTTTTTCTTGAACTTGTTCTCTTAAATAATGATATTTGATTGCAATTTGTTTAGTCTTGGAATGCATGACTAAATTCTTAGAAATGTTTATTGCACTCGTGTTATCAGAATAGATAATCACTGGTTCTGAGATCTTCATATGCATACCTTCCAGCAACTATTTGATCCATGCAATATTTGAGCAGTTTGCAGCAACAACAACATATTCTTCTTTTGTAGTAGACTGAGAGATGCATCCCTGCTTCTTGCTAATCCATGTGACAAGTCTATCACCCATAAAGAATGGTCCTCTAGTTGTGCTCTTCTGGTCATCAAGATTTCCAGCCCAATCAGTGTCGGTAAACACCTTAAGTTCAAATTTGCCTTCTCTTCTTTACCATAGGCCAAATTCCTCAGTATTCTTCAGATATCTTAAAATTCTTTTTACAGCAGTCATATGTGATTCCTGGGGTGAGCAAAAAATCTAGCAACAATTCCTACTACATGTGCAATATCTAGTCTAGTGTGTACAACATAGATGATTTTTCCAATCATTAATATATACAAAGTCTGATTTACCTCTATTTTCTTGTCTTCCTTTGTTAACTTACATCCAGTAGCCATCGGTGTTCCAACTAGTTTGGAATCTTCCATCTTGAATATTTTCAGGACCTCTTTGATGTATTTGGACTGTGTAATGAAAATACCTTCACTTTGTTGAATGATCTCTAGACCAAGAAAGAACTTGATCTCTCCAAACATAGACATCTCAAATTATTTTCTCATCTCATCAGCAAATGATTTGTATATCATATCATTGCCTCCAAATATGATTTCATCAACAAATATTTCAGCAATCAAAGGGTTAGCATCAGTATCTTCTTTCAAATAAAGATTACTATTTTCAATGGTCCTTATGAACCCAATACTTATTAGATAGGAATGAAGTCATTCATACCAGGCTCTAGGAGCTTGTTTTAATCCATACAAGGCCTTGTGAAGTCTACATACCATGTTCCTCTTGTTTGGATCTACAAACCCTTCTGGTTGCTCAATGTACACCTCTTCTTCAAGTATTCCATTTAGGAATGCTGACTTGACATCCATTTAATATACTTTGAATCCTTTGTATGCAGCATAATCAAGTAGTATTCTTACTCCTTCTAGCCTAGCAATGGGTGCAAAGGTTTCTCCATAGTCTATACCTTCTTCTTGTGCATACCCCTTACATACTAGTCTTTATTTGTTCCTTGTGACTTCTCCATTCTTGTTCAACTTATTCCTGAATATCCATTTTGTACCGATGACATTCTTGTCATCTGGTCTTGGAAAAAGTGACCATGTTTTGTTCTTCTCAATATGCTCAATCTCGTCATTCATAGCACTTATCCATTCTTCATTATCTAGTACAAAATTGATAGATTTTGGTTCAAAATCACAAATTAAACAATTTGAGGTTAAAGACTTACTTCTTATTCTTGTACCAGCTTTCTTATCTCCTATGATCTAGATCTCTGGATGGTTCCTTCTTACATATCTTGAAAGTATAGGTACAGCTCTTTTTGTATCATCTTGATCATTATTTTGATCTTCATTTTGTTCTTCATTGCCTTGCACATTATCTTGATCATTATCCTGACCGTCGGTAACAATAGTTTGACCGTCGGTTGCAACATTATGTTGTTCTGGGATTAAGCATTGTTGCTTGAGCAGAGTGTTGGGTTCTTCACAATATAAAAACTTGTTGTACTCCTCTAGTTCTTTTGTGCTTTCCAGCTCATTCTTTTCTACAAATTCATAAATATTTTTATTTGCACTTTCAACTATTTTGTTAGAGGCCTTGATAAGACATTTAAAATATTTTCTTTTGGTAGAATACCCTAGAAAAATACCTTCATCACTTTTGGCATCAAGCTTTCCATTTCTATCATCCTTTAAGACATAACACTGACTACCAAAGATCTTGAAGTAACTTACATTGGGTGTTTTACCATACCATAGCTCATAGGGTGTCTTCTTTGTGTCCTTCTTTAATTGTACTCTATTAAGTGTATAGACAGCAGTGCTAATAGCTTCCCTCAAGAATATTTGGGTGATGTCTTTCTCTATCATCAGTGTTCTTGCACAATCAACTATTGATCTCTTGCTTCTCTCAGCAATCCCATTTTGATGTAGTGTTCATGGTGTAGAAACCTGTCTTTTCATACCATGCTCATTACAGAAATTAGTGAATTCATCTAATATAAATTATCCTCCTCTATCTGATCTCAAACATTTCAATTCCTTACCACTTTGTTTTTCTACCATAGCCTTATACCATTTAAATATCTTGAATGATTCAGATTTATCTTTTAGAAACATAATTGTCATCATTCTAGAGTAATCATCAACAAAGAGAATAAAATATCTATCTTCATAATATCTCTTTTTCCTCATAGGTCCACATAAATTAGTATGGACTAATTCTAGACTATCATCAGATGTATGGGTTTTACTTATGAAACTAGACATTGTCATTTTACGTTTTTGACAATTTTTGCACATGATGTTGTCTGGCTTTGTTATCGTCAGTAAGCCTCTTACACTTCTGCTTATTTTTATCATGCTGTCAAAATTCACATGACACAATATTTTGTGCCACAACCATATGTCTTTGTTTATAGTCATTAAGAAAGTGGTGTTAGTATCATTCAGATAGAATAAGTTACCTTTAGTCTGTTCACCAGTACCAATCAGTTTTCCTAATTCATTAAAGATCTTTGGCTTCTTGTTCTCAAATGCTACTCTATGACCTGAATTATTTAGCTGAGAAACACTCAATAGATTATACTCCAATCCTTTTACCCAATAAGAATTTTCACATTTAAGTAGGTTATCAACATTATAGTTCCTTTACCTTCAACCGAACAAGGTGTATCATTACCCATTCTTACTGTACCACCATTATAATACTCAAAATTTTTAAACTTTTCTTTGTTACCGGTCATGTGGTGAGTGCAGCCACTATCTATAATTTGGATGGCATTCTTTCTAACCTTAGATATGAGTTTAATTTCTACATACCTTTCATCTTCATCTAAATCATCCTTCACAACTACAAATACCATCTTGGTGTCTTCATTAGATTCAGTGTTAGTATCATCATCTTTGCAAGTAGCTAGGTAGCTAGCCTTCTTGCCTTTATCCTTGTAGTTTCAGGTATCTATTCTTTCTGATTTTTGGTAACCTCTGTATTATTTGTTATCACCTCTATCAGATTTCTTCTCAAAAGGTCTATCATTACTTCTGTCTTCTTTTCTTCTATTAGGACATCTTGCAGAAAAGTGTCCAATCTCTTTACAATTAAGGCATACAAATGGTAACTTGCCTTTGTATTTACCTTTGCCTCTCTCCACTCTTCTAGAAATAAGTGCTTCTATTTCATCTAGCTCTTCTTCTTCACTTTCACTTTCACTATCCTTTCTAGATGAGTATCTATGACTGGATTTGTTTATTTTCATAGAAGACTTAAATGCAAACTCTAAGTTTGGTAAGACACTATTGTCAAAGTTATTCATTTCAAATGAAATTAGCCTACCAATTAAACTATCAAGAGTAACTATGTCGTTTGTTACTGCTCTCATTTCTTGAATGGCAGAAACTCTAATAGCATATATAGGCAATAAGGTTCTTAAGATTTTACTTACCACTGTCTCCTCTTCAAGTGTACCTCGAACACCTCATATAGCATTGACTAATTCTTTTATTCTTGTGTTGTACTGTGTGATGTTTTCTCCTTTCATTTTGAGATCAACAAATTTTCCTCTAAGGCTTTCTGCCTTGGCTCTCAGAACATTTGTATCACCTCCATGTACAAGCTTCAATTTGTCCCACATTTTCTTTGTTGTTTTGCAATCCTTGACATCTTCAAATTCAGCATCAGAGAGTGAGGTAGAAAGCTCTATAACCATGTAGTTATTCTCATGCTTCTCTCTCAATTGATCTACTATCAATACTCCTGTAGGCAACACATATTCAATATCTAGGAATTGAGTAGCATCATTACCAATACCTAATAAGTGGAGTCTTATCTTTCTTTTCCATGAAGAAAAGTTGTCTTTTTTCAACTTGGGCACATCTCTTCTGTTCATCTTGTGATCCTAACTTAGGTCTTGAAACCTTCCTTCTAAGCACACAATATCTGATACCAATTTTTAGTAATAACTAAGAGGGGGGGTGAATCAGTGGCTTCAAAAAATTATCCTTAAACTTAACCACCAATCAATAAATCTGAGATTATTAAGTCCCTACAAGATTCATGTCATGAAATACTAATAATGATTTAACTGTCTATCAGTTTTTCTTTTCTGACCTTATTCTCCTTGATTACCGATAAGCAGTAAAAACTATTTACCGACACTCAGTAAATAAGAAGAGTATACCGATCAATCCAGAAATGCATATGTGAAATGTAAAATAGTAAAGTAATAAACCATACACACATAACACATGGCTTTTAACATAGAAACCCTGTTAAGGGAAAAACCGCTGGGACTGGTACCCCAAATTTTCACACTTCTGAAGTGAGCCTTGTTAGGAGCCAACCCTATTAAAGGTTACAAACACACTATTAGGTGTGACCTTGTTAGAGGATTTTATACATAGAGGTTGTCACTTAGTATCGGGCATCTATTTTCTACCATCCTTGAATTAGCCTCCTTCTTAGAATGTCAATAGGCTTTAGCCAAATCGTGCTACCATCCTTGAATAAGCCTTCTTAGACTGTCAATAGGTATCTAGCAAGTCCAATGCTACTTTCATGAATCAACCTTTTCGGCACTCCTTTGGATGTACCTCAATATATAGAAGACTGTTAAGTCCTACTCTATTAAGAGACTTGATGCATCAATGGTTAAACTAAAACACAATGACCTATTTCTAATGTAACTTGAATTGCAGATTTTCAGATCTATTTAAGTACATTACCTCTCTGATCAATGTATCAATTCAATTATTTGTGATCTACACTTTTTTCTCTGTGATGCTGTGCTTTACTATTCGTCAGTGTCTACGAAATTCTTTAGCTCTCCTTCAACTTGATTGATCAGGACTATATGAAGTTATCCTTCATCAGTTTCTCTTCAAAATACTCTTTCTATTCATCCCCTTCATCTCCTTCATGTGATATGGAAATGAATTAAGCTTGTTTGTTATATAGACATGATATTCACCATTTCTTGATTCTTGATTCTTGGCATGAAAAACAATCTAGCCAATCTGATTTAAAGATTAATTCCTGATTTATCTCATAGTTATCTTCTTGCCAACTGTACAAATCTTCTTTAAATCAATCACTTGACTCTGGTTGAATAAAATAATGAAAAAAACTAGATAATTCTATCTTTAGCTCTTGCCAGCTAGATATTTTGTCATTTTCTAAACTCTCTATTCTGTCGGTCAACTCTACAGTTAGTCATTGGTGACAATTGCTAGTTCCATCGGTGTGACTCCAGTTAGCTTTAGGATCTCCATCCATTAGGAATCATTGGATTTTATTTGCCAGGCAACTCTGTTTTCAGCTTGTCAGGCATCCTGTGATTTTTCTTCATCGGGAAACACTGTCTTCTGCTCGTCGGGTATCACTGTGACTTTGGTTCTTTACTTTTACCAATGGTGTGCACTCCGTCAGTGTTATCTATCAATTTAGTGAATACTTGACTTTTATGCATTGCTGAAAGCATAATCTTAGTGCCATTGATTCTTTGAAGTCTTTGGCATTATATACATGACCATACAGATGATATTAAGTTGACATCAATGACAATACAAACCAGTAACTGATTTAATGCCTTGCATTATCATCAACTTAACATTATCAAACATTCAGTCAGTTACATGTCATCAATAAGATACATTCTTTGATAGAAGAGGAGACAGTGGAGAAGTTGGACTCCAACACCCTACTATTGCATTGAAAAGAATTCCTCAAGGAAATGAATGAGGAAGAAGGAATTGGCTATGGAATTTTGGTGAAGCCAAGAGAGGAAGAGACACCTAAATAATCACCTATGCCAATAGAAGTAAAGAAGTTGTTGGATAATTTCCAAGGCATCATTTGTGAATGGACTCCACCTACACTACCCCCAAAGATAGATATTAGACATTAAATTGAATTTGTACCAGGGGCATCATTTCCTAACAAGGCTGCATATAAGATGACACCAGAGAAGAACAAAGAGATTGTAAGGCAAGTGCAGGATCTTTTGGACCAGGGCCTAATAATGAAGAGCATCAGCCCATGTGTTTTCCCAGTGGTGTTGGCTCCTAAGAAGGGAGGTAAGTGGAGAATGTGTACTGACTCTAGGGCAATAAATAGGATAACTATTATATATAGATTTCCTTTTCCTAGGATAGAAGATTTAATGGATTGCTTGGGGGGTGCTAAGTACTTTTCAAAGATTGATTTAAAAAGTGGATACTATCATATTAGGATTAAAGAGGTTGATGAGTGGAAGTTATCTTTTAAAACCACAAAAGGGGTTATATGAGTGGTTAGTAATACCATTTGGGCTTACAAATGCACGTAGTACTTTTATGAGGGTCATGAATGAAGTCTTGAAGGATTATATAGGGGTATTTTTAGTGGTCTACCTAGATGACATCCTCGTTTTTAGTAAAACGAAGGAAGAGCATATGAAACACTTGGAAATTTTGTTGAAGAGGTTGCAGGAGGAAAAGATCGCAATAAATTTTTAAAAGAGTGGGTTTATGTAACAAGAATTAGTCTACCTAGGATTTGTGGTATCCTAAGGCGACTCGAAGATGGACAAGAGAAAAGTGGAAGCCATATTAAGTTGGCCTACTCCTGAGACATGGACTGAATTCAGAAGCTAATTCCATGGGTTAGCCAAATTCTATAAGAAGGTTGTTAGGAGATTCAATGAAATTTGTACACCTATCCTAGATACCATTAAGGGTGGAGTTAAAAAAAATTTGTTTGGACCAAGCAAGCTAATGAAGGATTTGGGAGATTAAAGAAAGAGATATCCACCCAACCAATACTAGTTTTACCAAGCTTTTAGAAGTTTTTTATAGAGGAATGTGATGCTAGTAACATACTAGTGGGTGTAGTCCTAAGTCAGGAAGGAAGACCAGTAGCCTTCTTTAGTGAAATGCTCAATGAAGAAAAATCTAGGTACTCATCCTATGATCTAGAACTTTATGCATTGGTGCAAGATCTAAAGAAGTGGAGGCACTACTTGTTTCCAAAGGAATTTTTAGTATACATTGATAACCAAGCTTTGAGCTATATAAATACACAAGAGAAGCTTAGCTAAGGCATATAAAATGGATGGAGTTTCTACAGTCATACACTTTTACTATCAAGCATAAAAAGTGGTGAATAACAAGGTAACATATTCCCGTAGTAGGAGATTTCTTACCATCTAGGAGACTCAGTTGCAGAGTATAGGGATTGAAGGTTTCAAAGACCTTTATGAAGGATATTTAGATTTATTAGAGATCTATAAGGTGTGTGCTGATTTTGAGAATCTCTTTCATAGTGATTTTGTACACTATACCTTATAGAATGGATTTTTGTTAAAAGGGAATCAAATATGTGTTCCAAGGGGTTCCACGAGGGAGAACCTCATCCAAGAGAAGCACAATGGAAGTTTGAGTGGACACTTTGGGTTGAACAAGACCCTAGACTTAGTGGAGAGATACTATTGGTGGACTAAGATGCATAAAGATGTAAGAAAATATGTGAAGCAGTGTGGAGTATGTAAGAAGGCAAAGGGGACATCATAAAATGCCGGTCTTTACCAGCCATTTCCCATCCCAAATAGACCATGGGAATGCATAAGTATGGATTTCATAGTGGGGTTACCTAGGACTCCAACTAGTCTAGACAGTGTGTTTGTGGTAGTGGATAGATTCAGTAAGATGAGTCATTTCATCCCATGTAAAACAACCCATGATGCCAGTCACATTTCCCACCTTTTCTTCAAGGAGATAGTGAGGATCCATGGCTTGCCAATGAGTATAGTTGCAGATAGATATGTGAATTTTATGGGGAACTTTTGAAAGACCCTATGGAAAAGACTAGGAACTAAATTTTCTCATAGTTCTACATATCATCCTCAAATGGATGGTTTGACATAAGTGATAAAGAGGGTTCTTGTCAACTTTCTAAGATGTTTTACAAAAGAATATGGGAAAGGATGGGAGCAAGTCATCCCATAGGCAGAATTTGCCTACAATGATAACACAAACATGACTACTAGTAAGAGTCTATTTGAGATTGTATATGGTATACATCCAAGGGGTGTACTTGAGCTCAGTGACATAATAGGATATGAGGGGATCAGTGGGAATGCAAATGATTTTGCACAGTCAATGAGAGAATTTCATGAGCAAGTGAAAAAGAATATAATGGAGGCCAATCAGAAGTTCAAGGATAAGAAATATGAAGGAAGGAGAAACCAACAATTTAAGTTAGGAGACTTGGTGATGGTATATTTGAATAAAGCTAGACTATAGAGGGGAATACCAAGAAAACTATAGATGAAGAGGATTGGACCTTTTAAGGTATTGGCTAAGTATGGTTCTAATGCCTACAAGATAGATCTACCAAAGGATATGTATATTTCCCCCATTATAAATGTGAAGGACTTGATTCCATAAAAGGGAATAGACATACATGAGGAAGATTATAGTACAAAGGTAAATAAGGATGTGGAAGAAATCAGAGTACCTATTCAAGCTAAGCCACAAGTGGAAAGGATTTAGGATTCAAGGGTGAAGAAAAAGACAAGGAAGAAAGTCTACATGGAACACTTGGTGAAATGGGAACACCAGCCTAAATTAGAGGCTACATGGAAAGCAGAGGGGGACTTTTAGAAGCATTCCATAAGCATGGAGTTCATCACATAGAGGGTACCCTAATTTTTTTTTTGCTGGGGGAGGATGGTGTAGGACCACCTTAAGGTCTTATATAGATCTTCAAAACATTTTGGCTTGTAGGTTGGTTTGGCCAACCAAAAAAGGTAATAAGGACTAAATATGAATTCCCAAGTGTGTTTTGTGTGTGTCTAGGGATAGGAGTGATTAGGGTTTAATGTTGGATGTGATTAAATAAGATCTAGGGGTCTAAGTCCTAGAAAGTCAGCCAAAATGTCAAAGGTTGACCAAAACTCCAAAATGGAGTAGCACTTGTGATTATGATGTTTTTGGATGTTTTAAGGTCATATTAAGTGGTTTAGGATTGATTTGGGCCATTGGAAGTATTAGTTTGTCATTTGTGAAAAAGATGTAAAAGTTTCTCATGACAACTTTGCAAAGTTGTCATGACAACATTTCCTAAAAAATAGGAAAGGGCTTTAATGGTGCCCAAATCCTGACATGAGGGTCCAAACATATGGGAATATGATATATAAGGTGGAGAAAACCCTAATGTAATAGTTGGTTGTCATTGTGTATGGACTATGTGTTGATGAGAGATTTTGACTATATTTTGGTTAACAAATCCATCATCCAGTACTTTAATGGATTTAATGGAGTGAATTAATGCATTAAGATTTTTTTTTGTGTTATGTAATTGTTCTTTGTGGTAACAGTTTAGTTTCTTAGTGTTATTTCTTAGTAGTTTATAAATTCTTTGTGTTTTACTGGTTCACCATCTTATTCTAGACCAGTTATGTAAAATATGAACCCCACTTGACTTCCCGTGGTTGGAAAGCTGTGGAGTCATTTCTTGTAGGGGAGCTATTTTTGCTAACAATCCTTAGGTGAATGCAATAGCATTCTTGTTAGAGGCTTGTGTAGAACAGTAGCATGGAAAGATGCTAAATGGATTAGATTGAACCAATCAATGGTGGGAGAATGTGGAGGAGTGGGTCCTTGATTACTTTATGCAAGGAGAAGGTTTGGGGAGTTTCTTAGAAAAACCTTTGAAGACAAAGAAACCAGACTAGTTAACATGCTCCTAAAACCCTTAAAATAGGGGTTTTGTTAAAATCTAGTGTACATATAGAGTGGGGGTGTAAAACCTTGAAAATACTAGAGGAATAATCCATCGTTTATATGGGGGGTTTTTTAGGGGTTTTGGGAAGAAAACCAAGAAGACTAGTTTCTAGGAGGCCTAATTGACCAAAAAGGATACAAGGCAACAAAATTCAAAAACTTGGAACCCGATTGAAACCCAATGAAGGGATCCCTCAAAGTGGATCAAAACTAGTTGAAAATGACCTAGGAATGGTTAGGAATGCTATTTCTATAGACAAGGTTAGATTGGATATAAATTGGCTAGGATAAGCCTATGGGTGCATAGTTGAATGGAGAAGGACTTAAAGGGAGTTTGAAGTTGGTGGAGAGCTCTAAAGGAGATAGGGGATCATAGAGTTGTCCTTTGGTTAGGGTAGTGATATAAACCCTAAGAATACCAAAGAAAGGGTCATGGAAAGAGAAAGAAAGCTCTTATGAGTTGGAGATCCCCATCAGAATGGTTGCTTGCCATGCAAGACTACATTGCTTTGGGCAGTTTTGTGGTACCTGTTGTCATTTATTTTCATTTCTATCCTTCTACTTGTGATATATTTACAACAAAATTCATATTGGACTTGTTATGATTTTCTCCTTGTGACTGTGTACTAACCTTTTGAGGTATCATGATGTTATGGGAGTTTTATCTGCATGCTTGTTAGGGTTACATGCTATAGCTATCTTTAATATTTATGTCATGATGGATGATTATTGTATGGCATGCCCTCATGCCCTCCTTTTTCTCTTTGACTATCCTATAAAAATGATCTATTTCTCTTTGTCATGGAACCATTTCTTGTAAGATGACCATCCCATGCCTCTTATCGTGATGTTGGTCTTTGTACATGGTTGCCTTTTGATCCCTCATGCATGAGTTGTGTCTCATTCTGAATGATGCATACAAGTCTACCTTCTTACTCTCCTGAATGTTCCATTGAGTGCTACTGCTCCATTGATTTCCCCTTTTTTTGGATCAGTGCTTCTCCTTGGACATGTGAGGGGATTAGAAACCCTATGGAAATGGAGCTTCTAATACCCATCACAAATTAAATGTATTGTACCATGAGGGCTTGGCACCTGATCATAAGTGTCCTTGTATTGCAAATTGGGTTTTTTCAAGAGGATCTTAGAGGGCCTCTTGGCTCTTCCCACTTTGCAGATCAACACCATTTATTATACTTGGGGAGGAAACATCTTCATAAGTATTTTTTCTCAGGAAATAGTTGTCCTTCAAGGGTGGCTTGTGGTGGATTCCCTTGAAGGCTTATTTTTGTCAGAGAAAGGAAATTTATTACAAATCTATACAATGTCACAACTTCTTTTGCACCTACACATGGAACAAACAAGTTAAGTAAGAACATGGTACTTCCCCTCTTTCTTTCATCATTTGAGTTTACACCTTCCTTGAGCATGGATTAATTTTGGTAGAATATGAGTATGCATGGACATGTATGACTATAGATATATATAGGTCATTGGATATTAGTTATTTCTTAGATATTCAAGATGTAACCTATCTTCATAATGTAGGCTCGAGAGTAGGTTTGGAGTTAGAGTGGACTCAACATTCTTCTTTTAACATGAAATGACTTGTACCCCATTATTTATTTATATTTCACTTATGCATGGATATATGTAGCCATAAGTTACTTAAGGTTTGGCTATGCTCACAGCCTATGTGAGCTCATCTAATTTTCTTTGCTTTCCTTTTTTTTCATACATTCCATTCATGTTTAGATTTTGTACAACATCCAGTATATGTATGTCATTTTATTTCATTGGATAGCTGATTTTCCTTTCTTTCCTTTTCATGTACTTTCATCTTAGCTCAAGAAATGAACTCAAATCTAGTCCAGATCATTTAATAATTTGAAAATTAGGGTATCCTAGCAAGCTCACTTATTAAATAGGATACCACCTTATACCAATTGAATGGACATGAAAATGGGTAACAATAACCATATAAACAAACATAAATATCTAATTGCTATCAAATACTGTGATACCAAATGGTTTCAAGAGTATCAAGTTATCAAGGTAGTATATTTTGACATCAAGGACAAGACCTCAGGGATAAAGAAACTCCCCCTTTTTCCTTCATGGAAAAATACTAACACCACCACATCATTTCACCCCCTTGTTTTGTCAATGGGGGCAAAGGAATGAAATTAAAAAAAAAACTATTGGAGTGCATAAACACATATCTGATGAAAGAAAGATATCATATAGATGCAAACCAAGGGGTAATTGTACCTTCTAAAATTAGTAGTACTATTCTCTGATAACCCATAGTGTTGATGAATGAAAAGAGTAACAAACTTACTATTATTTCAAGTCATACCCAAAGTGAAAAACCACTTGTACAATCCTCAAACCTGACAAATCAATATATTGTGATAAAAAAATCAGAAAATAGAAAGTTGCATGAATTGTATAGATCTCATAGATGGTAATATAATACTAGTCATAGTCCATCTAAGATATCAAGGACAACAAAGAAGTGTCCCTGCCAATGGTGTGCCTAAACTAGATAGTATTTTAATGTTGAAGAATTCGTCAATTTTAATGTTCAAATATCATGAATAAACCAAGTAAATAATGACCAAGATGACCATATGTATCTTTAATATAACTTCTTATGAAAGTGAATCATAATGATAAATCAATAATACTCTATTTGAAAGATTGAAATTCAAAATTGTTTTGCATCAAGCCTTGATCTCACAAGTACCTCAAAGAAGTAAGAAACCATCTTGTAAATATCCTAGAGATTGAAATAACTTCGGAAAACTAATTTTCGATGAATAAATAAAATAAATGCTCATGAACGATAACTATTAGCTGAAAATACTATCAAATTTTCATATGAATTATAATTAACATGAGGGGTATATAAAAATAGGGGGTGGTCCCACAATAGTGTGTCCCATTTTTTGGCCAACTTTGAGACTAAGATCAACATTTTGAGGGAAAACTTCACTTTCAAACACTTGTTGCCGCAAAAATATTAGGAATTTAAAGATGATATAAACTAGAGTATTTTATCATTTTCTTTCTAGTTTCTAAATATACTTAAAAAAAAAATCAAAATTCATTTAAATTCATATTTCCTTCTTCGAAAAGTGGTTAGTGTGAAAAAATAGTGTTTTTAAGGAGTGACTGTCACTTGGATTAGCATAAATTTTTTTAAAAATATGATAACAATGTAATTCTTTTGATTTTATATTTTTAACTTCAAAATCTAAAGGATGAAATTGGTTTCATTCATTTTGGGTCAATATTTCATACTTTATTAAGTTGTAAAGTCACAGTAACAATAATTTAGACATAAGGTCACTTGGATCACTCTAACTTGATCTATATATATCAAAATTCATTTTTTATTTTTTTTAAAGAAAGGTAACACATACTCTTTTCCTAAATATATTTCATAATTTTGTTCTTCTAATTTACTTTTTTTCTCGAAGCGTTGAAGAGAGAGGGTGCTAAATGGCTAGACAACCTTTGTTTAATTAAACTAAAAAATAAAGTCACAATGAACTCAATATATATTAAAATCATAGTCATTGTAAATCTTTTTTTGAGTAACATCATTTGACAATTCAGTTTTAGAATATTTTTTTATTTGGTCCTTGATTGCTACCTTCAAAGGGAAAAAATTTGTATAAATTTGTTGGCTTTGGAGAGGAAGGCCAAATTCAGGGGGTTCTCTCGAACACCCCTTCTAGTGAAGGGGGTTAGAGAGAACCCCCTTCGAGTGAACCCCCCATGGAAAAATTGTGCAAATTATTTTTTTTTTGTTCATTCATAAGGTTGGCTCGAATTGGGTCTAGTTCGAGCGAACCCCCCATTTCATCTAGTTTGCGTGAAGGGGTTTTTTCCCTTCGTGCGAACACCCCCATTCGCTCGAAGGGGTCAAAATGAAAAATATTCTTCATGTGAATTTTTTTCATGCCTAAAAGTGGGACACGTCTTTGTGGGACCACCCTAGGATAAAGCTCCCCATTGCTAAAAATTACACTACCATCTGTGACATGACTGATATCAAGAAAGAAGTACCAATCTACAAATCTTTAAGCTTTTATACAAGATACAAATATCCCCCTTAGATTAACAACTCTCATTGAATCAATGATATGTCCTTGTAATATTACTATGATAGTTAATTAAAAATTGAATATATAGATCAAAATAAATTGATAAAACCATGTAAATGAAAGTGCATATTTTTATCAATAATTTACTTGAAATATACTATCATATTGATATTACAAAAATATTATCATAAAATGTCAATATGAGAGAAACATCTTTTTAGAGGAAATAAAAATAGCATACTTTATTCTGAGACTTCCTTCTCAAAAATCCATATAGTTTCTCAAAGGATGAAGGATTTAGATCCTTTGAGTTGATTATTCACTTACTATTTAATAGTAGACCATTTGAACTTTTGACCTGAATGAAATGCTTGAACTTTTTGATGAGAACTATCCAGTAATAGGTGATATTTTATTGTCCATTTATGCTCCTTCAGGAAATTAGAATTTTTAGTATATTTTTCTAGTTTGGCTTTTATCTAAAAAACATTCTTGTCAAACCTTTTGCATCTTTTGTAAGTTCTTTTCTAAGTTTCAATTCTTTTCTATAAGCTTCTTCTATTTGTGAACAAAGATATGTATTTATATTATCCAACTCATTTGCTAAATTTTTAAATTCTACAAGACTAAATTCATATTTATTAATTTATTTTGTAAGTCTGGTAATCTACATTTTTTCTTCTATTAACTGACCTTCATAATCTATAGTGATTATTTTTCAGAACACTTTCTTATTTCACTAATCATACACATTTAATTATTAATTTTTATTAACATTACTTGTAAATAATACACATTACTTTCAGTTTTGATTCCTATAGTGTTGGAAAGTGACAATGCAAGCAATTGTTATTTTGTCATTGTTGTCAAACCTTAACTGGTGAGACTATTGTTATCTGTTTGAGTACCATATCTATTTTTGATGAAGAAGATTTGACAAGAAGACCAAGTGAATGGTTGAGTTAAGGAAAATAAAAGGGTACTTGATCAATTGGCACTCTGGAAAAGTAATTAGTTGTTTATCTTTCAAAGATAGTTTTTCTAGCTATTCTGTGCTGAGCAAGTTTGGCTTGAGCCGAGAAAATTTTCTTGTGCTGAGCAAAGTTGTTTGTGCCGATCAAATTTTTTTGTGACAAGCAAGTTTGTTCAATGCTGAGAACTAGTGAAATTGCCAAGTGGAAACAGTGATGTTGGCCGACTTCCAGTAATTGGATTAATGATGAGATTTGAGATCTTTGGCCGACTTAGTTAATTTTATTGGGATATGTAATGTTAATTAAAGATTGATCCATGACATTTAATGTATAGGTAACTGTAATTAATTCATGGTTTAAAGATTTAATTAGAGACTAATTTGGATAAGTAAATGTAATGCAATGATGGAATGATCGATTGGATCTGACATAACCTAAGACCTACGATCTTAATTCAGTGGAAAAAGATTTATCTAACCTAGACAAAGAGGTATATGATAACCTTAGGGGGTTATTAATTGAGTGTGTTGAAGTGTGTTGCTTAGTGTACGATTGAATGTGGAAGTACATGTATGTATGCAAAAGGTTTGCATGGTTGATTTACTATTTGGCATGATCTAGCAGAGAAGGCTGAATACAGAAGTAGAGAGTTGCATGTGTGATTGCTTAACGGATTTCCAAGTAGATCAGAAGATTGAAATGAAAATGTAGGCTATCTAGTAAGTTAACATCAGAGTTGTAATTGGATCTGAATTTGCAAAGTAAGTTGTATGTATCAGATCACAACTGTTGATTACTTTCTAACCATTGTATCAGTCAAAATCCTTTAACAAGGTTGACCTAACAGTCATTTGTATAAATCCTCTAACAAGGTGACATTCAGGTGGAATGTTCTAATTCCTCTAATAAGGCCACTCCTGGCAGGGTGATTAAATCCTTTAACCAGGTCACACCTAATAATGTGTTATTGTAACCTTTAATAGGGTTGGCTCCTCACAGAGCTCACTTCAGAATAGTGAAAACTTGGTAGCATGTTACTGGTGGTTTTTCCCATATTAGCTTTCCACATTAAATACTTGTGTCAACTTGTGTGAATGCTTATAGTTTGTTTTACTATTATGTTTCTACAAGCTAATTACATTAGATAGTAAACTGCATGATTAAAGTTGTTGACATATGCTACTGTTGCCAAGTAGATCTAAAATACAGAAAGTTTTATTTACTACATCTAGACCCAAGGATAACTGATTCACCCCTCCCCTCTCAGTTATTATAAATTCATTCTAACAATTGGTATTAGTACATTGGTCTCCTGAAAATAGTTTGAAGGTAGTTGGAGCAAAAAGATCAAGATGTATAAGAAGGAGGTTCCTAAGCTGAACAAAGATAACTTCCCTGCACGGTAGAGTTTGATGACACTACATCTGGCTGGTATTGGAGATGATGCTAAGTGACTTATTGAAAATGACTATGTATCACCTACTACTCCTCTCACAGCTGCACAACTAAGAGAAAAGCAAGAGCACAATCAAGTAATGTTGGAGATTGCATTCTCATTGATCTATTCAAATTTTGATGATATAAAGAGCTACACAAATGCAAAGCAGATGTAGGATAAACTTTCAACTATCTATGGTGGAGACACAAATGTGCTGAGAGCTAAATCAGAGAATTTAAGAGGTAAGTTTGATTCGATGAAAATGCAAGAAGGTGAAAATGTTAATCAGTATTATGGTAGAGTAAAAGAAGTTGTAAATGTCATTAGAGGAGCTAATGGAACAATTGATGAGAAAACTATTATGAGCAAGGTACTAAGAACTTTACTTCTTGTATATGCTATTAGAGTTTCTACAATTCAAGAACTGAGATGTACTCCTAACAATAATTTGAATCTAGAAAATCTGATAGGTAGACTCACTGCATTTGAAATGTCAACTTATGATAACTACAATCCACAAGGTATTGATTTTGCTTTTAGATCACAGCTGGTTCTTAATAAATCTAAGAAAGGAAAGAAACATGTGAACAGTGATAGTGACACTATTGATGATGATCATGAAGAACTTAAAGCACTTATGGAAAAAAGGCTATCTAGAGGAAAAGGAAAATACAGAGGTAAACTTCCTATTATTTGTTTTTCATGCAATAAAGTTGGTCATATAACTGCTAGATGTCCTAATAAGAATGAAAAACATGAAAGAAAGGACAATAAATAAAAATAATACAAAGACAGAAAGGATGATCGAGACTTTAGGAAATATAAGGATTAAAAAGACAAAGGTAAGAAATCTTGTTATATTGCTGAAGAAACTTCTGACAATGATACTGACAATTCTGATGACAATGATATAGAAGTTGTTTATGTTGCAATGAAAGAAGATTCTGATTATGATGAGAAAATTGTATTAATCTCTTATATGAGTAAAAGTGAATGTTGGATCATTGATAGTGGTTGTTCCCATCATATGACTAGTGACAAGGATAAGTTTGAAACGCTAAACCAATGCAAAGGAGGATATGTGAAATTTGGTAATGATGTACCATGTCTTATCAAAGGTAAAGGATTGATTAACTTGACTGACAAAATCAGATATGATAATGTGTATTGGGTTGATGATCTTAAATACAATTTTTTGAGTGTTGCACAGCTGAATACTTCTGGTTATAGAGTTGAGTTCCATCACAGAAAAGCAAAGATCTATGATTCTACTGGAGAACTTGTTGGAAGTGGTGATCAGACTAAAGGTAACTTATTCTATCTAGATTTATCTGAAGAAACATGTTTTTTTTCACAATACAATGATGTTTGGTTATGGCATAAGAGGTTGTGTCATGTGAACTTTGATAACTTAGTAAGCATAAGTAAATTGAAAAAGGTTAGAGGGCTACCTAAGTTAAAGAAACCTGAGAATGTTATGTGTAAACAATGTCAACTAGGAAAGATGACTAAGTCTAGTTTCAAGAGTAAAACACATATATCAGAGGAAATTATGAAATTAGTTCATACTGATCTCTATGGTCCCATTGAAGAAAGAAGCTACTATGGTGCTAGATACTTTATTCTATTTGTTGATGATTATTCAAGGATGATGACTGTAATGTTTCTCAAGAAAAAATTTGATGCATTCCAATTATTTAAATGGTACTTAGCTAAAGTTGAAAAGGAAACATGCAAAATTTTGAAATGCTTAAGATCTGACAAAGGTGGAGAGTTTATTTCTAATGAGTTTAATAGGTTTTGCAATGACCGACGTATAAAGAGATAGATGTCTGCACCCAGGACTCCTCCACAAAATGGTATTGATGAATACATGAATAAATCTATCATGGAATGTGTAAGAACACTAATGATGGAGAAGAATGTTGCACATAAATACTGGAAAGAAGTTGTAAGTACTGCAGTCTATACATTGAATAGATTTCAAGTCAAGAAAGGTACAAATGCTACAACTTATGAACTTTGGTATGGTTATGCACCTAGTGTAAAGTACTTTAAAGTATTTGGAAGCAAATGTTTTATACAGAAGGACAATAGAAATGGAAAACTTGATGCTAAAGGTGAATAAAGCATATTCCTTGGTTATTCAATGAAAAGAAAAGCATACAAATGTTTGAATTCTAATACTAACAAAGTTGTGGAAAGTGCGAATGTTAGAATTGATGAGTTTGCAAAAAGAAATGAAGCTAAAAGTACACAAGAGCCTGAAAGCTACAAATCATTCATATATTTGGATGAGGAAGATTCTAATTCACTACCTAAGACTACTGCTAAGTAATAGCATGCACCTACCAAGTCACAAAGTGGAGTTACCGAGCACCATAAAGTGAATGCCGAGCTATCTGATGGAGATGCCAAGTCACAGAATCAACCAAAACTGAACATAATCAATGAACCTAAAGAAAGGACTGAGCCTACTCTAGAAAAATATGTGAGGAGACACCACAATTCTGATCAAATCATTAGATCTAATGATTCTGCTATTATGACACGAAGTAAGTTGAAAAATGGCACATGTCTGTTATGTGAATTTGAGCCCAAAAATAGTGAAAGATGCTTTAGAAAATGAAGATTGGATACAGGCAATGAATGAGGAAATTGAACAAATTGAGAAGAAAAAAACTTGGACACTTGTTCCTAGGCCAAAGGATAAAAATCTAATTGGTACAAAGTGGGTATTCAGAAATAAACTGAATGAACATGGAGATGTGACAAGAAAAAAAGCTAGACTGGTATGCAAGGGTTATGCGTAGGAGGAAGGAATTTACTATGGTGAAACATTTTCCCCAGTTTCAAGATTGGAAGGAGTCAGAACCTTACTTGCATATGCAGCCTATAAAGGATTCAAAGTTTATCAGATGGATGTGAAATCTGTATTTCTCAATGGTATCTTGGAAGAAGTGTATATTGAGTAAGCTGATAGTTTTATTGACCCAAAAAAAAGAAATATGGTTTGTAGATTTCACAAAGAATTATATGGACTGAAGAAAGCACCAAGAGTAAGGTATGAGATATTGCACAATTATCTGATCAATATTGGATTTACAAGAACCAATGACAACAACAACCTGTACTTAAAGATAGAGCAAAGAAAAGGTACATTATTAGCTAAAATTTTAGTAGATGACATCATATTTAGTGGACAAGATGTGTTATGTCAAAAATTTGCAACAAAGATGCAAACTGAGTTTGAGATGTCTATGTTTGGTGAAATAAAATTCTTTGTTGGCTTACAAATTTATCAAA
>MU226765.1:3476351-3504579 GCA_018584345.1 Thuja plicata
TGGAAGAGTCCAAACCAGTAAGTACACCCATGGCTACTAGACAAAAGCTGACAAAAGATGATGACACAAAAGAAGTGAACCAAACACTCTATAGATCAATGATTGGAAAACTACAGTATGTTGTACACAGTAGACCTAATATTTCCCTAGTTGTTGGAATTGTTCCAAGGTTTTCTGATAACCCCAAGGAAAATCATATGATGGCTGTCAAAAGGATTCTAAGATATTTGAAAGGAACTGATGACTATGGTCTATACTGCAAAAAGAATTGCAAGTTTGAACTTAGAGTTTACACTGACTCTGATTGGGCTAGAAATGTTGATGACAGAAAAAGAACTACTGGTGGAGAATTTCTTTTAGGAAAGAGATTGATCTCCTCGACAAGAAAGAAATAGAACTGCACCTCACAATCTATAACTGAAGCTGAGTATGTGGCAGCAATAGTCAACTGTTCTAACATTATGTGCTTGAAGATACTACTGAAAGGTATGAAGGAAAAAATCACTAACCCAATTGTCATATATTGTGATAACACGAGTGCCATTAATATTTCTAAAAACCTTGTTATGCACTCGAAGACAAAGCACATAGCTATCAAGTATCATTACTTGAGGGAGCTAGTTCAGAATAAAGAAGTGAGAATGGATTATGTGAACACTAAAGAACAATTAGCAAACATATTCACAAAGGCACTACCCAAGGATGCTCATGAGTATCTACAAGGTAAAATGGGGTTGATTCCCCTAAGTGAGGCTAATTAAGTTTTGTATGCTACTATTGCATCAAATATTACATTCAGAATACTTGACACATTGATGCACAGTAAGTCACACTTTAGGTTGATGGTTAAATTTGTGAAGTTAGACAAGGACAGAAAATAAAATCATTCATAATCAAGATGATAGGATCAACATGATACTAAAGATCTACATGATAAAGATATCAACTTCTTTGGCATTGTTGTCAAAGAGGGAGAGATTACATAAAGGAAGAAGTATAAAGAGGGAGAGATTGCCTAGAAAGAGAGATTACCAAGAGGTAAATATTACAAGAGAGATTACCAAGAGGGAAAGATTACATAGAGGCATAAGTTACTATTGATAACATTGAAGTGATTATCTACTCAAAGGGAGTCTATAGATGATTAGACACAGATGATTATAGTGTGGTTACAGACATAGAGGGAGAAATGTTTTACAGATAAGAATAAGAATGAAGCTAAAGACATTAATGAAGATTCATTCATATCAAGGAATACAGGTGACTTTTTGGATTGTATGGTAACTATGCTTAAATCATTGTTTTAATGTTTTGTGTTGCCATCAATGCCAAAGAGGGAGATTGTTGGAAAGTGACAATGCAAGCAATTGTTATTTTTCCATTGTTGTCAAACCTTAACTGGTGAGACTATTGTTATTTTTTTGAGTACCATATCTATTGGTGATGAAGAAGATTTAACAAGAAGACCAAGTGAATGGTTGAGTTAAGGAAAATAAAAGGGTACTTGATCAGTTGGCACTCAAGCAAAGTAATTAGTTGTTTATCTTTCAAAGACAGTTTTTCTGGCTATTCTGTGGCAAGCAAGTTTGGTTTGAGCTGAGCAAAGTTGCTTGTGCCGAGCAAATTTTTTTGTGATGAGAAATTTTGTTCAATGCCGAGCACCAGTGAAATTGCCAAGTGGAAACAGTGATGTTGGCCGACTTACAGTAATTGGATTAATGATGAGATTTGAGATCTCTGGCTGACTTAGTTAATTTTATTGGGATATGTAATGTTAATTAAAGATTGATCCATGTTATTTAATGTATGGGTAACCATAATTAATGCATGGTTTCAAGATTTAATTAGAAACTAATTTGGAGAAGTAAATGTAATGCGATGATGGAATGATCCATTGAATCTAACCTAACCTAAGATCTATGATCTTAATTAAGCGGCAAAAGATTTATCTGACCTAGATAGAGAGGTATATGATAACCTCAGGGGGTTATTCATTGAGTGTGCTGAAGTGTATTTCTCAGTGTGCTACTGAATGTGGAAGTACATGTATGTATGCAAAAGGTTTGCATGGTTGATTTACTATTTGGCATGATCTAGTAGAGAAGGATAAATACAGAAGCAGGGAATTGCATGTGTGATTGCTTGATGGATTTCCAAGCAGACCAGAAGATTGAAATGATAATGCAAGCTATCCAGTAAGTTAACATCAAAGCTGTAATTGGATCTGAATTTGTAAAGTAAGTTGTATGTATCAGATCACAACCGCTAATTACTTTCTAACCATTATATCAGTCAAAATCCTTTAACAAGGTTGACCTAACAGTCATTTGTATAAATCCTCTAATAAGGTGACATTCAGGTGGAATGTTCTAAGTCCTCTAACAAGGCCACACCTGATAGGGTGATTAAATCCTTTAACCAAGTCACACCTAATAGTGTGTTATTGTAACCTTTAACAAGGTTGGCTCCTCACAGAGCTCACTTCAGAAAAGTGAAAACTTGGTAGCATGTTACTGGTGGTTTTTCCCATATTGGGTTTCCATGTTAAATACTTTTGTCAACTTGTGTGAATGCTTATGGTTTGTTTTACTGTTATGTTTCTACAAGCTAATTACATTAGACAATAAACTGCATGATTAAAGTTGTTGACATATGCTACTGTTGTCAAGTAGATTTGAAATACAAAAAGTTTTATTTGCTACATCTATACCTAAGGATAACTGATTCACCCCTCCCCTCTCAGTTATTCTAAATTCATTCTAACATATAGCACACACTAAACCATTTTCTTCCAAAACATCACACCCAGATGCTGTAAAAATAACTGTGACATTTTGTTCACAAATTTGACTTACACTCAATAAATTGTGAACCTTTCCCTTAATATAATAAACATTGCCAACTAGGATATTATTGTAGATGCCTAATTTTTGTCAACCAAAATCAAACAAAGACCAAATTGACAAATCAAGCCAAAAAATCATGAATTAATTGAATAATAAAAGCTATTGGTTTAATTAAATAAAAAAGATCAATTAATTATACAATTGATTTTAATCAAATTAATTTTATAGTTAAATAAAATTAAATCCAACCCCTTTAAGGGTGTCACATGACTAAAACAATTCAATTTAATTAATTAATTCTCATTTACTCTCACCCATTACATTGGATGAAAGAAAATCAACAAATGAGAATTGGGAATTGACCTCACATGGATCAAAGATCAAATTGGTTCTCCATCACACATCTTGGAGTTGCACCTTGACCCTTCATTTTGTCTCCTCATTTCAAACCAATCTTTACCTTGTCTTAACCTTTGAGATAATCAACTGAACCCTTGGCCAATCATGGTTAACCTAACTCTATCCCCTACCCTTGGGAAATCCTTTAAATAGCATGCATTTCAAGAGAAAATTACCACTTTACATTCTAGCATTTTGAGCACCCTTTTTATATGCATCTTATCTTATGAGCATTGTTGAATTTGTATTAGTAGTGGTCATAATTGAAGCATTTTAGGGAAATTGAGCTAAATAGGGAATTAATCACATCATTTATATCATCACTTCTCAATGTAGGACTGTCATTAATTGATGTTTGAAGATGAGATCATACTATTATCGTTCCTAGATAGAGAGCCATGAGATGCTCATTGTTCATGTTTTCAATTCAACTAGCTTAAATTGTAGAATTCAAAGTTTAATTGATGATATTGCAAACTAATCTCATGAAGATATATTTCATATATATACAATTATCATCGAACTAAAATGTACCTAATCCTTTGATTTGAAAAACAATATTATCACAAGACCTAACTATCCCAACATCAAATAAATCAAGTTTTACAAACTTATTTTTGTCTCTAGTTAGATGATGTTAGCATCCACTAACTACCATCCAAACATGTTCTATTATGGAAAGGACAAAAGATTGAGTAGTCATATAAACCTTTTTAGGTCCCGATACATGTTTTACTTTAAACAAAAAAATTGTTAGTCATTTAGAAGAAACTTGACAAAATATTTCTATATGTCCTAATTGAGTATATTTATAACATTGAAGTTTAGTTAAAAACTGATATAGATTTCCATTTACTAAACTTGTGTTTCTTTTAAGAAAAAACTTTTGATCATTAGGCTTATTCATAGAGATGTTACTTTTATCACAACATTGAGTCCCTATTTTCCTTTTTCCACCTTCTTTAGAGGTTTCTCAAAGATTAGTATCTAGGACTTTATTTAGTTGTTTTATCAAACATATAATTTCTTGTTCAAGAGTATCACAAATTTTTATCTTTGGTTTTAATAGTTTCTTTAGTAGCCTCAAGAATACATCTATTATCTTCTATCTAAATTTTTAAAGAATCAATGAACTTTGAATCATTTTTAATCTTTTTCTTTAAATCATTTTCTTCTTGTTAACCTTCTTAATTAATTTTAGAGCTTCTTTCAATTCTCCTTGATAATCTATTTCAGATTCTAAATTTTTTGATAAATAATTGTTCTGTGGTTCCTTAATATCCAAAAATAAAAATTCTTCATTTCCTTTTATAGGCTCACTTAACCACTATTAGTTACATCTGCAACCAAAGTCTTATTCTTTCTAAAAAAAATTGTTTCTTAAAACTTTATTGTTTCCTTTTCTTGAACGTCTTATTGTTATCTTCCTCATCACTTTCACTATTTGTATTAGGGCATTCAGATGCATAATGGCCTATTTCACTTCAAGAGAGACACTTGAATTGTAGTTTTCCTTTATACTTTCCTGGACCTCTTCTAAGTTTACTAACAATGGTTGATTCAGAATGATCAATTTGATCATACTGAGAATTAGATTCTACTTTAGCACACTTAAATGCAGATTTCTTTTAAGGCTAATCAGATGAAATTCTGATTTTATATGCAGTAGAAAGATGATTAAAAGTATTAAGAGTTACCTTGTTTACATCCCTTTCTTCAACAACAAAGATCGTGGAATCATACTTTGAGGTAAGTGATCTCAACACTTCCTTAAAAACTATTGTCTCTTCCAGAGTTTCACCTAATCCTTGAATGGAATTTACAACATTAGAAACATGGAGAAAATAATTAGAAATTTTCTCTTCCTCAGTCATTTTTAATCTTTCAAACATAGTTCTGTAGGCTGGTAGTTTTTCCTCTTTGACAATTTTATCTCCCTCATATACATTTGACAATTTTTCCCATATACTGAATATAGTTTCACAATCCATTATTTTAACCAAGACATCATTTGATAGACCAAAAAAGATAGCATTTTATGCTTTTTCATCACTCTCATAGGAAATTTTTTCATTATCAGATGAAGGAGGTCTAGTTTTAGTGTAAGCCATTTGGGTGGTTTCTCAAACATAATATCCTAGCAGTTTTAAATGGGGCCTCATCCTATACTTCCAAAAAGCATAATCAAATAAATGAAATAATGGTGCCCTAAATCCAGATAATCCTTCTTGACAAGGCATAGAATACTCCCTAAATAAGGAAAACCCTAACAAAAAGGGATGAATTTGATACCAATTGTTGGAGTAAAATGATTACTAAGAGGGGTGGGGGAGGGGGTGAATTAGTAATCATACACAAAATCAAGCCAAGGTAAATTCTTTTTAAAACTTTAATCAACAAATGTGAACAAATTTAAATTAAATAATGCATATAACATAAAGTACACAACATGTACAAAAGATTGATATAGTGATTGTCTTAAGAAAACCCTTGAGGGGAGTAAAACCATTCAAAATTAGCCTTACTAGCTTTATCTTACAAATCAATTTGTACATCTCATTGGTACTATCTCACTAGAAAATTTAATGTCTCACTAGACTTGTGCCTCACTTGTCTTTTGTGCCTCACTAGTATTTTGTGCCTCAATGGCCGTTTACAATTTTCCTGATAGGCTTCTCAAATCTTTTACAATTTTCTACATAAGAAATCAAAAACCTGATTGTCATTTAGCCCCTACAACTAGATATTATAGATCATTAAACACAATACATGTCAATGTTCTTAATAATGCATAATATCTAATCATAGATTCTAATTCAATCAGAGCTTCTTGTCACAAAATTGATTGTGCACAATATACTATTAGATTATGATCAATCAAAGACTTTTTATTTCTTCTATGTTTGTATACAAAAATTGATCTTCTTTTAAGGTATAAATAAGTATCTCTGATAGGAAAAACTGAAACCAAACAATTTAAAAAATAATTCAAAAACTTATTGTCCATATTCGTCATGTTCTGACATACCCCTTTAATAATATGTTCTTCAAATGATAAAACTATGTCATCATATATCACAACATAAAATAAGGATAAACTGAAATTATTTAGAACAATTTCAATATCTCAACTATACTAATCTTTGTCACTCAATTTATAAATCAAAGTAACATTTAACTTCAAAATTCCCCAACTGAATCACATTATACTCCCATGTTATAATTTTCCTCATGGAATAATCATGTCTTGTGTTATAGTTATGTTCATGTAATTATATGTATGATGAAATCTTTGGTTCAAGACTCTGTTTTAAGTATAGCATTAACAATGACAAAATGCAATACTTGAGTTATAAATGAACTGGAAATAGTAACACAACATTCAATATAATGCAAATTAATTTCAAATAAAAATGATACTCCTTAAAAAGGGTTAATCCAACAATGATCATGCATGAACAAGCCAAACCAGATATGAAAGGACTTTCACCTTAAACAAATGCACAATGAAGAATGAGTGTGGTTGGAACTAACAGACGATCACAATATCATTACTGTGAATTAATATATAAATACAATGACATCCATACTATGATATCCCTGAATGTATAAAAATGACATCCTTACTATATTCTCCATACAATAGTTATACTGTCACAACCCACTCATAGTGAACATAATGCACTATATGCATAACCCAATAGGGGTTTCATGTTTATGATACAAAAGTATCCTGAGTACAATTCAATGCATATCAAACCTGATAAGGGTTTGTATATTTTAACATGTATGATGCAAATGTAACAAACAAATAAACTACAAAAAAATTTATTGAACATGAAAGAATCAACAATCATGAATGAAAGACAACACATACAAAATATGGATGAGCATATACATGATAGTCACTTTAATAATTAAAACACAAATTACTATAAGCTAGATGAGTGAACTAAAATCTTATAATGGGTTCATTACACTTGTCACAAACTGACTAACATTCTTCCTATAACTATTCCATACTTTCTTTGAGAGAGGTGTTAGCACTTTTTCTTGCAACACTTACCTAATGATGACAGTATATCTCATATACTTGAATGCAACCTCTTTTAGGCAAGAGAAAGGCTAATTTCTAAGGATTGGATAATATCCTTCTTCATTTTTGAGCTCCACAGACTTAGGCAGGTTTTACCTTTTAAAGATTACTGATATCTCAGTCTATTTATTTGGTGGATTGTTTGATTCACTGGGTATGAACCCAAAACCTCACTGTAACAACTTATAAAACACTTTAGAGATTGCAATGATTAGTTTGAAATAGAGTATTATAAGCTAGGCTATGGTTTTGAGAACATAAACCAATGAGACAAGGATTTGCATCCTTCTTCCTTTTGATTTTAGGACGGATAACCTAATGATTCACTTTCTAAAGATTCAACAAAGTGGACACTGTCCTGCTGACATAAGTCCTTGATGAGTTTAGCTCATATGTTTTAGTAACAGGTATGTTTGAAATAATTTTGAATGTTTTGAAAACTTAAATAATGATAAATTATCAGAGCCAGACCTAGATCAGTGCCTATCCTTTGGGTTATAGAGTCAAAAGCTTGAAGTCTCACAAAAACAAAACACTGTAAGCTGCCTTACAACCTACATGTAATTAGGATAAGTTTCTTTACAAATTATTTGATTACCTCTAAAATAATATATCAAATCTTTAAATACTGATATGCTTCCTAAAACCACTCACAAGACTTAGTTCTTTGCATGAAAGAAACTTACAAGTAATTAGATAGTCACCTTGTAACCAAAATGCTTCAGAGTGCCTTACAATCTTAAGAATAAAAAAGAATACACAGGAAATAAAGAGACAACAATAGAGAAGAGTAAAATTGCACCATATTTTATTGATGTAATCCTTCTTTCATACATGAAAAATCTTTGAAGCTTGAAAGAACACAGACAGAGATTTTGAAAGACTGATTTTTACAATATATTTCATCTCTTTAAAAAATACAACTCTCTTCTATATATAGGTCTTCAACCATCTTGGAATCATTTTCAAAAGGATTCTACAAGCTTTAGATGGTCTCAGAAAACCTAACCCTAAAACTCCAGAAGAGACAAAAAGAAAGAGAGAGAAGAAGTGGTGGAATGACCAAGTCAAAAAGATAGAAACAGATATTCTTTGTTCTTCTCCCGATCTAGTGACTTGAATCTGATAGTATACATAGTAGATGGCAGTAGTTATGTCAAGTCTAGATGACCATTCTTTTCTATTCACCTACATTCTCCTTTTGCAATAATTATCCTCTTCATCTTCAATAGTGAGGCACCAAGTAGTCACCCTTACTCATCGTCCAAGATTTCTTCTTCAACTAATGGCTTCTTTCTCTTGGGCATGGTCATCAATTCCCATGCTTTCACTTCATCATCTAATGGCCACTTGAAGTCTTGAGTACTCTGTATCTAGACCTTTTGTCTATCCCATCTTGCATCAGTGATATTCTTGACATCTACTAGAAACTTGTTGATGTCAGTTTCTAACTTGAAAGCTTTGTCCAATATCTTATTGAACCCTTCTACATCCACATCTGTCCCTGAAATAAATGCCTCATCACTAGGCATTTTTCTATCAAATTCACCCCTCCAGGCATCTAAGTCCTTTATTTGATCATCATCTCCCTTTAAGGAAGGAATAAATCTATTAAAATTATCAGAAAAAAGGCTTAATTTTACCTCAATTTGATTCAATTTGCCTTTAAAGAATGAGAGCAATATTAACTCTTTTGATGTCATCTTCAACTTCTATCACTATTTCTGGCAAATCTGATCTCAGGGCCTGCAAAGATGCTAGCTTCTCAAATAATTGCACCCTAGTAGACCACTTAGTAAAATAGGGGTTCAAGATAGTCAGATGCCCCATCACCTCTGTATGCAAAGCTGGCAATTTGTTGTAGGCATTGAGTACAACATCAGTTTTATCTTTCAAAATTTCAATTCTATGTTGTAGCACTCCTCTTAATGCTCTTAAAGCAATTGCATTTCCTTTCTCTTCTTTAGCCTTTTCCTCAACCACCTCTTCAGACTTTGCTTTGTCTTCAATTGGAAGGGGCTATGGTTGCATAGGTACATACATCACCTTAGGATTCTCTTCCAATTATTTCATCAATCTCTTTATCACCTGATCCTACTAGTGTACTTGTATTCAACATAATTCTCTATCTTTTGCCAATGCACTGGTCTCTTCTACCAATGTGCTACACTTATCAGACAATTGTTTAGTTTTATCTTCATTCAAGTGAGCCCAGTGTGTCATGATTTGGGATATCTCCAAATCCCCCGTATTTTGCATTGTCCACACCATTTGACTACCCACCATATTTTCTTGGATATTCACCACTTGGGGCTTTTGATCTTTTGGGCATAGGCTCCACATTGCAAAGGCCTGAGACTTTGGGCTATACCCAAATCCTTCTATTACATCACCCATCTGAAATTCACTAGCCATTTTGAGGTCTGGCTATTTTCTTATTTGGTCAATTATGAAGGCGGATGCTAAATCCCAGCCCTCACCCAATAGTATTCCACTGCCTAGCACCAATTTCCTAGCATCCTCTGGTGAGGTGCCCTCACTTTCAGGATCATAAGTTTGTAGAGCCACCAATGCCTCATTTGTTATGGTCTCCTTGCCATCAAATGTCAGTTGAGCTCTTATTTTCTCTGTCTTATACCATCTCAGGAAGTCTTTAAACTCCTCAATTTTTACAAAGTTGTCATCATTCAAAAAATTCTTGTTGATGAATTAGTCTTTCATCAACACGGGCTTTAAGAGGCAATTCAACCTCATCCTCTAAATCAGGCTATTTCTTCTTGCCCTCCCTAATTGCTTTCCTCAGGTTATGATCATATAACCTATTACCAGGTACTAGGGCTTTAGTCTTATCCTTTTTCTTATTTTTCCCTTCAATTGAAGGCTGACCTATCTCTAATTTCTGCCTCTTTGCAGTAGGTTCCACATTAGCTGGTTGTGTCACTATTGTCAAATCCACAATGTGGCCCTCTGTTCGTTGCAGCTATGGCACTTCAGCAATATATTGTTATGGTGGAGCATACCTACTAGGATGTGCATAATCACTGTCACTACTATTTCCATATTCATATTCTGAATGATCAGGTCCTTGGGCACCTTTTTTGTCAAGAACAATATCAAGCTATTCTATGAGCACATAATAGTTGTCTATCATGGCTTTAATCTTGTCAAAATATGGGAGATCAGGGTAAAACCCCCAAAAGCCATCCCATTTCTCTTTATTTGTCTCTCAAGATTTAACAAATCTTGAATCCTCAGTCTTCTTGTCTGGATATTATCTTCATCCAAGATGTTTCTTGTTGCATCTTCCTCTATGCATTCACAGTGAACATTAGTATTGGGGATTGTAGGAGTATACAATTTTATTACCCCTGCCATAAACCTTCTAGGTCAATATATCTATAAGGGGATACCCCAATTCTGCATCCTTCCAACCATTGACCCACTGCATCAATAACACCTTTGCCAATTGTAAAGTTAAAAATTCTGAATTGCCTAGGGGTTAAACTCCCCTTCTTGTGTGGTGCAAAATGCTCATTGTCTGTCAACAATAGCTACCATATAAACTCCATTGCAGCCACTCTTACTGGTACATAATATGGTAAGAGATGAGGTGGGTGAATACACCCATATACCCTGATGATTGTGTAATTTTCTTCCAAGAAGAAATCACCCCAATTATGCTTTCCATCCCACCTATCTATGTAGTCACATGGCCTAAGAAGTTGCAAAATCTTCAATGGGATTCTTGTTGTGCTGATCCCCAAACTTTGTACTATTGGATATACAATCCAATTCTAAAAAGTACAATAATCACAGTCCCTAAATGTGTAATTCCAAACCCTCACCCAAAATTGGATAGGATTTGGTCCTTCTTGGTAGAACCTTTGAGGGGATAAATTATCCACATCCATGATTACAAAATTGAAATGCAATAGGAGATGCATGAGAATGGATTAGTGCAAGAACTTGGGCTCCTTCTCCTTGGGGTCTTTCATCTTCTTCTGAGTTGCAATGAAACCCTCATGCATTTCATCAATGATATGCTGAATATAATCATAACTAGTATTGGAGTGGACCTCTTGTAGGTCCAACACCATCATCAAAATGCCTACACCAATCTTCTCTGCATCACCATCTATCCATAGCACTCTAAATAGGGTATAGGAAACATACTTGATGTAGAAGTGTAAATCCTTGTAATAATATGGGCTGGTCCTAGACATAGGATCTAAATACTTCCTCACTTCTTTCAGCATATGTTTCAGCAACTGGCCTCTAGCAATACCAGGTTTCAAAGTATATCTCTGTTGCTACTTTGTCATGTCAATTCTGGTAGACATGGTGCTATATAAGCTAAAGGCTTGCATGAATGAATTTCTGTTAAATATCAGTAGGGCAGTGCCATCATTCCTTTTGATTTTTTTGGACAAAACATCATAATGAATGGCCAGGTCTAGGAACAAGTCTACATCTACATAAACATCAGGAACAATTAATCTGGCTAATCCACATGTCCAAGGGTTGACACTGGAATAGCCTTATAAGAATTCTTATAAAAAAAATTGAAAAGAGAAAAACCTATTGTTCCTAGAGTGACAACATCTTGTATATCTTGATAATCATCAATGAGCACATTTGCATTTGCTCTTTTGTTTTGAGTTGAACCAAGAAGCAGTCTGAGGAATTCATCTGAATAATTTACTTTTCCCTTGGCCTCGTCTTCCACCTTCTCACTTCCACCACTGGTCAATGCTACACTGACCACTCTGCTCATGTTTTCTATACTTGAATCTCCTTTTCTTTACCGATATTGAAACAAATCTATCATTGAGATTCATAGACTACCCTGTGCACAATTATCTGAAAACAATGAGCTTTAAACAATAGAAAACCCTGCAATTATCTAAATTTTATCTCTGTCAGATTACTTAGCTCTTCACATTTTGTAATTCTGAAAGCAAGGTGAATGCAACTGAATACACCATCAAATCCTTATAGTAACCGTTTGAGGTACATAGCTCATGATTTTTAAAACATCAATTCTGTCTTTAATTCAACATACTGTGAACTTGATTGAAAACCTAGCTGTAGTTCTCTGAGCGTGACAGGAAATCAAATTCATAAAACTGAATCCTCAGCAAAACCTTATAAAATTCAAATGAGCTAACATGTCATCCTGGGATTGGCAAACTATCATATATCTCAGTTACCCTTTTTTGCACAGTAATCAAAATATAAGCCTTTGATTGGTTGATGAATGACTCATACTGACATATCTGATAGTGCCACCGTTTCTCAAAATTTGGTATCAAGCGACCACGTGACTGCGCTTATTTTCTCTATCACTAACCCTAATCCTTAACCTGTGATTTCTCTGGAGACAGTGACTACAAAACTTTCTTTACTTTTTCTAACCACAGTCATCATTTGGTGATCACACGAAAATGAGGAAATCAAAGTCGCCAATGGTTATCATTAACCCACATTATTTTCTGAGACTATGTGACTAACTGTCACTGTTAACTTTTGTGGTTATCTCTCAGTCGCCAAATGTCATCTTTCCTTTGCCAGACTGCATGACTGCCCTTAGTCACCCGACCATGAAATGCAAATGCTAAGTGCCAAAACTTCTTGAGACGACGCGACAGGTATCTTTCCCTTTAATTTATTTGACAACCTTGTGACATACCCTTAGCCGCTGAGTTGCGAGGAATTTTCTCCTTAGGATCTTTTATTCTCAGACTTGGTGACTACCGTAGGATCTTTAATGACTTCATCTGACGGTTATTGCTTAATCACCAAGTAATCACTTAAAACTTTAAAATCTTCTGAGACTTTGTGACAAATAGAAGCCCTTAGTGAGTCTCATAGTCGCTGAGTGAAATTTTACCTTTAAGTGATCAAGTGATCATTCTTTGAAGTCCACTTACCTCTTGACACATGTCTTACCATGATTTGAAAGCTGAGTTATCTAGCGACAACCTGACTGTGCTTTATCCCAAACTATAAAAGGTTAGTCACAAGGTCTCAGAAGATTTAACTTAACTGGCATCCTTTCTGGAGACTGCGTGACTAAAGCTTTTATATCATACTTAACCTCAAACCTATTTAGTGATTGCACGACACAAAGAGATTGCAATGTCTTGTGATAAACCCTTGACTGCTAAAAATTTCTCACGACCTCCTGACCTGTCTGTGGGCCCCTTCATATATTTCTGGCCTGTTTATTGATCTCGCGACCATGCAATAAAAAGTAAATCATGAAGTCTAGGAATGATAAAGGAATATTCTAATGTTGCATGAGACTACTCAACAAAGGCTAATCACTATGTCTGGGAGAAAAAAAGAATATGTCATTTAAATTATGCGACTAAGCGATTAGAATGCAACTCATGACTTAAGTGAAGCAAAAAGGTAACTGTGAAACATAAGAAAACAAGACCTAAGGGTTTCTTTTAAAATTTGAACACTGAATAAGAGCTAGGGTTTGAAGCTTTTTGGATATTCTCATAGGTTTAGACTTGAAAACCTGAAAACTTTGACAGGGAAAGGCATGAAGACTAAGGGACTTCTGAATTAAACATAGAATCAGAGAGGGAAGACCACAAGGCTATGGGAAAGAAACCAGAACCTGGAATACAACCAACAAGAGGGATACCCTTTTCTTATGCCTATAACTAATGAAATTTTGCCATACACAAGAATTCTCTAGCTTGAATAAGATAGGGTTTCATCAAATGGAACACTGTAAACTATGTGATGCCGATATGGCAAACAAAAAATAACTTTAATTTCCCATCATATACCGATGGGTAAGGCACTAATGTTCCTAGATTCAAATTCCATAAGGATTTACTTCACCATCAATTACAAGACAGTGTCGATAACATGACACTTTTCAAATTTTCATCTAAGTTCATGAGAAATACAATGGGACTGACCAAAAGTTTTCCCAGTTGCCACGGTTTCCTTTATTGCCTTGGTCACATTTTCACCTTTATGTTAATACCATTATTGTTAAAAATGATATCTCATTCATGAAGATGGATTTTTCACATCTTATCAAAATAAACATTGTCACCTTATCTAGTGAAAATTAAAAAAAGTAATGAATCAAATGAACCAAGCTAATGATGTGATCAAACTTTGAACCATGTACTCAAAGGTTGAGATGTGAACAAACTATGAACCATGTACTCAATCTGAAAACCATATAAACAAACTAAAATATATGATTTCTATCAAATATCCGATACTTAATGGTGCAAAGAGTATCAAGTTATCATTTTAGTATTTTTTGACATCAAGGACAATAAAGGCTCGGGGTCAATAGCAATAATTTAGTATTCTCATTCTTCTTTGCATTATAGGAATTTTCTTAATTTATATTAATATTATGCTTCCTATTCCACTTTAATAAACCAACACTTTATTATTTGGGCCCTTATATTAGTGTGGACTTTATCTTATTTTATTTTAACCTTATATTGGTCTTATATCACTTTAAAGTTCAATGAAACTTTCCCTCATCTAAACATTATATATTTTCATAAGAATACATTTTGAGTAATGGCTTACTATTATCTTGCATACCTAAAAATTCATGCCAATCTTGTTGGGTCAATGATGCTTTGGGGGAGTATTGTTCAATGCCTTTTAGCCAAAATATTTGGAGGATATTTTTATAGTATTTTCATGTCCAAAACTATCCTTGATGGAAAATTAGGATTATTTAAAGTCACTCAAAATGAGAATTTTTGTTGAAATCACTATATTAGTGATCCCTCCTAATCTATTTCAACCACACATCATTTTATATTTGTGTTAAAAATAAATTATTCCTCCGCAAGGGTATATCTATGTTCATGAAGTACCAATCTACATAAACAAACCTTCAATTATGTTTCAATCATAATTTAATGATGAATTTTATCATGTTATTACATTAAAAAGTGGAGGAATCATCCTAAGAACATTTTTTCTTGATTAGAGACATAATCATTTCAATTAGGTACTTCCATTAAAGCATTTGAATTGATATTTCTATTTTAATTTGTCATTGCTAGAGGGTTTAGTCCAAAATCATAGTTGAATCATCTAGTGAATACCTTGTAGGTATTTTTTTGTTCCTCCTCCTATGGAGGTTTATAGATACATGATCTCTACTCAATTTCTTTTCCATCGAAGGGTCTTGATTTAACTTTATCAAGTGTAGAAGGAACTTGAATCACATCTTCCACTTTAGTTTTTTGCAACTGCAATCTAGAAAAAGGAAGGCTAGTTTCTTTTAAAATAACACTTCTAATATGTATCACCTTCTATGGAAGATAGTTCCAAATATTGCATCGTTTCACATCATAATTTTATCCAATGAATATACATTTCACAACCTTGTTCTCTAATTTTAGTTTCTTCTCCTTTAGCACATGTCTATATGCCTTTAGCAAAAAATTGAAAGATGTCTCAATAGATATTATGACCCTACCATGCATCCATAGGCATTTTATCAATAATATCTTATATAGGAGACCTATTAAACAGACAACAATATGTGACAATAACATCAACCCAATAATTTTGTTCTAGACTAGTACCGGTGAACATACTCCTAGCCTTTTCCATTAGTGACCTATTCATTATTTTCTATTAGCCTGTATTATGTATATGAATGCGATAATCTTTAAAAAATCTATCAAAAAAATTATTAGAGAAAAAATCAATGTCATTATATGTTCTTTAAAATTTTATTTCTCTCTAGACTACAGATCAATCATTTCTTTAAATTATTTAAATTAATTAAAATCTTCAAATATCATCTTTTAAAAATATACCAATTTCCTTCTACTATAGTTATCAATAAATGAAATGTAAGATGTATATTTATAAATGGATGAAACATCTACAAGACCAAAAACATCATAATAAATAAAATTTTACACACCACAAGAATGATGAGAACTCAAGTAAATTGAATACAATTTTATTTTCCATGAATGGAATTCTCATAAAAATCAAATTATAGATAAAAATCATTAAAACCTTCAACAAGGTTTTTTTTTAAAGGTCCTTACTCTCTTTTCTAATGTGGCCAAGTCTGTGATACCATAACATAGTCTTATCTATAGATAACTATGATTCAAAATAAAAAAGAACCCTTAGGTCAAAAACACATAACAATTTGAAAAAGTTATTTACCCTAACCTTTTCCAAAATAGTATCAATAATTTTTCTTTTCACAAAAGTATTATTACACTCAAAAGTGTATGTATCTATCTTATACAAGATCACCTATCTCACACCTATAAAAATCACCATGACACCTCTCTCCATTTTGAATCATGCATTATAGAAGGATATTTGCATAGCCACATCTTTTAATTTACTTACGATTAACAAAAAAAATTTATAGTCTAGGGAAATATAACCTACCATTAGTCCTTCCTATTATAACATTAATAAAATTGATTCAAAATTTACAATGATCAAAGGTATCTAAATGAGAAGATCATCACCAAAATATATCGTACCTCTATGAAATTTTTCATATTTTAAAACCAATATTTATTACACGTCATATGAAAATCTATATTTGATTCAATTAGCTATGCATCATTTCCTATATGAGTGGCCAAACCTTTAATTAGTGTATCATTGTCTTTATTCTCAAACTCACAATCAGAATCAAATTTATTCTTTTTTTTATTCATAGTCTATATAGATGTGTCCACACTTATTGTTATTTCAATAAATTCATTTGGATGTTTGAGGGGCCATGGATCTCCCCTTAGATTTAAATTTATATCCTTCTCATTCTTCTTTCCTTTTCCTTATATCTTCCATGAACAATTAGGGCCCCTTGGCATTAATGGATACCTTCCTCCTTGTATCTTCAAAAAGAAAATAACCAACCACATATTTAGTCTTCAAAATAAAAAAAGTTATAGAAATGACCATAACTAGAGAATCCCACGAATCAAACAAAGAACAAAGTTATATCTAACATTTATCCCCTTCATTCATATTGACTCCAACAAATACTAATTGAGCCACAAATCTCAAGAATGATTCTAGATGGTCGCTAATTCATTTACCCTCTTCAATCATAAAGGAATATAATTCATGTTCAAGAAAATATTATTCATAAAAGATTTGGCTTGATACATCTCACCAAGCTTCTTCCATGGTTTATTTTTTGAGGTATCTTGATGGACATTTATCACAATAGAGTCTAGTAGGAAGAATCTAATTATACCTTTGGGTTTATAGTCCATGACATCATTTGTTTAAAAAACTTTTTCCAATTTGTAGGTCTATAGACATTTGCATCAACAAAATCCCTTTCATCTCAATATATTAATAGATCCCCCATCTTCAAATTCAAAATTTTAAAATTATTTCTAGAAAAATTATCCACCTATATTCTCCCTAATAAATATTCCATCTAAAAATTTGTATAACTATATCACAAAGTATATTCTACACAAGCTCCCACTTAAATCTAGATTAGTTCAAAATACCAAACAACACACAACTAAAACCAAAGGTAATTAGGATTTGATACCACTTTTAAGGAAATAAAGGTAGTAGAATAGTTTCCCACACAAACCTTCAGAGAAATGATATATAAAAATAGTATCAGATCATTACAATAATTACATAAAATTAACATGAATGAACATAATTATGCATACCACAATACATTTATTTACTTGGGGAAAACCCTTTCAGGAGAAAACCTCCACACTACAAAAGAAACGAAATATATTATTTAGAAATTAATAAGATATTACAATATACTTTTAGGAGAGGATTCTCACAATGTTATCACTATTTAGAGATCCATGGATAACTCAATATCTATAAGACTCTTACACACAACCTCCATCTATTGCACTTAACATATAAGTGATACAATACATGAAACCTTCTAATGAATTTACTAAACCATGAGCTAAAATAACAAAACACTAGTGCTCACCTTATCTTTAATCTATGATAACCTATTATGTATAAAAAATAACACCAACATGTGTACCTCTCTTTTATATCTCATTTATGTTCCCAACATGTTTTTATATTTTCTATTTCATGAGACCCAACTTCTAGAGACCATAACTTTTGAACTTGGTGTCTTACACATGAACCATTTGAGCTGCTAGAAAATTAATGACACACTCTATCATGTTATATCCTTCTATGTAATTTATAGATAATTTGAGCCATTTAGAAGCTTCTAAGGCCTTCAAAATTGACTTCAAAACTTTCTTTGAAAACTTAAAAATGGACAATTAAATATTTTCAAATTTAGACATGACCTTGCAATGAAAAATTGTGAGTATCCTTATATAGTAAATTTGTAGATTGGGGGAATATTTAGGACCGTCTGTGCTTGAATCTAAAATTAATATAAATACTAAGACTATGAAAATATAAGGTAATTGTAATGAGAAAGGTTCTTTTGATAAAAATTGGGTGAAAACTGATTAATAAAAATTATCACTAGACCATCATTATGAAGAAGAAATTTGAACAAAAGAGAGGACTATACTTTGCCTCATTTACAATAACTACTTGTAACATAAAACAAAAGAGAAGAAGAAGAAGAAGGTGTGAATGTTATATCTATGTATGTTAAACTCCCTAGTCTCTATTTTATGCACATTGGGGAAAAGGAAAGAGGGATCCCCAAATATAACCTTCAATAAAAACAAAATTAGATTAGCAAAACCCAAATAGATATAGGGGTGCACTAATGAAAAATTCAAGTCCTTTCAAGGGTTAATATCTAAATATGTATTTTTCTTTTATTGTACTTTCCCTTTATCATTTGTTGGTTGATATTAATTAATGCTAATTAATTTTGTCTATGTTTGGATAAGTTACCTAAGGCTAGTTGATTGATTAAATGCAATGTAATTACAATTGAAGCATATGTGACAATAAAGCACATAAAAAGACCTAATTTGGTATCTCAAATTAAGTGCTATTATATTACAAAGAGAAAATTGGACTCACCTTGAGGGCTAGTAGAGTTCACAAGATCATATCTAAAAAAATGAGGAGTAGACTATAATAGAATCTGACAATGAACTAGATCCAAAGCCTACTAGCTGAAATATGCTAACTGTGAAAATATGAAGGCCCTAGGAACATGTCAAATTGGAGGGTATAGGTTGCTCTTAGGTACAGATCAAGGTTTACCTTTACATGCATTGTCCAAAAACCTGAGATTCAAATGTCTGACAAAAACTATAATCATAAATAAACCAAATTTAAGGGCCTTTCCTTGGTTAGGCCCCATTTAGGAAATAACCTTGGATTGAAATAAAATAATGTGAAGGAAAGAAAAATGTAAATAATCACCTCTCTTGTCAAACCTTCATGGATGGATTCGAATCCACTACCCACAAAGATATATAAATGCTTGTATATAGAATGTAGAATATTGGATGTCTTCACAAATACAATAGATCTACAAGACCCAAATCATAGATCATGGATGTAAATATGTTTGAATTCTTGAATAGTTGCTTGTGCAATTTTGATGAATGTAGATCTCCTCTGTTGATGGCCAAATCCACTATCTCTAATGAAGAAAGAAGCTAGATCTATGAAAGGAAATGCATTTTTGATTTAATAGAATGAATTCCTTCAATGAGTCCTTGATTGGCATGATATCCTTGGAAGAACCTTGTGTTAATCTCTAAGTTTTGTTGATGATTAGTGACCAACACTTAGTCATTCACTTAGGAAGTTTTAGTTGGCTATCACTGTAGCTGAGCTAAAACTATGCAACGCCGAGCAAGATTGCCGAGCAGTATTCAAGTTGCTGAGTTGTATCATGCTGAGCCGAGTAGGATACTTAATGTCGAGCGACAGAGATGTTAAGTGCCGAGCAGAACAGTTTTTGTATACATGTCTAGAATGATTCAAACTTCGATGATAAGTGATCAGGCTGACTCGTATAATCTTTTTGGGCCAACTTATATATGCATTTAATTGTTTTACCCAATGCATGATCTATTGTAATCATTAATTGTAATACCTTTAAGGTATGGCTATTAGATCTTGATCATTGATCTAGATCTTGCTATCAGACTTGAACAAAGATATAAGATTGCTTCTAAACCCTATTTTGGAAGAAGAGAGAAGTGTGAAGAGAAGTGTGTGGTGACTGCATTTTGAAGTGAAATTCACAGAGGGTTATTTTGTTAAGAAGCAGAGATCAAGCAGAGTGACAGCACAGTGAAGAGAAAAGTAAAGACATATCAGATTGTTGGATCATAGAAGGTACTTGAAAGAGGAGATCTGTCATCAGCATCTGAGTGCATAATGAAGGATTAATACTTGAGATATTCTAATCATTGTATCAGGTGAAAATATCTTAACACAGTGGTTCTAGCAGACCTTTCTAAATCTCTTAATAGAGTGCTTACTTTATTATAAGTTGAAATCCTTTTACAGGGTAGATTTTAATGATCTTTATCTCTTAACCAGGTAGACCTTTAACATAGTAGATTGTATTTTGTAATCAACTTTTGTAGCCCTAATAGGCACACTTTATTACTGCAATAGTGGAGAATTTTTTGGGTGTCATCCCCACCCCAATTTTACCTATTTGGGTTTTTGGGTTACCAAGTTCTTGTGTCATGATTTATTTATTTCATTGTGTGGATGCTATTTGATACTACATTAGATTCATATATGTATGAATGTGGATAAGTTTATTTTAAGTGTTTAATATTCAAGATCTGATTCACCCCCCCTCTTAGTATCTTGCTTTCCCATTATTATATTTCCAACAATTGGTATTAGAGCTTAGTTCTCTAAAAGGTTATAATCAGCTTGAGAATACAAATCTTGAGATGGAGATCTACAAGATGGGTAAAGTCATTGAGAATCAAAAGATTGATATTCAGCTAGCACTACAACAGCTTGAGATAGCAAGATAGGAATTAAAGAAGTCCTTGACTGCAAGGAAAGATTTGGCCAAACTAATGAATGACACTCATTATCAGGAAGAGGACACCACAAATCTATTTCAAAATTGACATTCTATAGAGAGTGATGCAGCAATAGTAGATCTACTGGAAAAGAATAGTGCACTATGTGAAGAAGTTAGAAACTTGAAAAAGGAACAAGAAGCCCAATCAATAAGAATGTGTGAAGTTGTTGAATAGAAAAAGAAAGCTGAAGATGACAAGGCTATGATAGAAGAAGACAAAAGAATGATGACTATTAGACTTGATGAAAGAACACATGATGTACAAACAATGACCATAAATCAATTTGACATGGAAAATCAATTCTTACTTGTGAATCAGGAGATCAGTAGGAAAGACTTGGAGATTGTAAATCTTAGATCTGAGAATAGTCAATTGAAAGATGAATTGAGATCTGAGAAAGAAATTAACAACATAGTGAATGATCCCAATGCAACTATGAGCTACTTTGAACAACTGGTGGAAGCATCAAGAAGACCTAAAGATTCTTCTGGATTAGGTCACACTAAACAACATACAACCACTGAAGAAGGAGAATCATCTAAGACACGTGAAAGAAGGTATGCAAAGCCAAGAAACAACGAACCTGTTTGCCACCACTATGGGAAAGCAAGTCATACAACAAACATTTGCTGAAGCAAGAATGGTAAGTCCAATCCTAAAACTAACTTTAATGGTTATTTCTTTAACTGTAATAAGTTTGGACATCAAGAACATGAATGCAAGACAAAGGTAAGCAACACACCTAGACTCAATGTTAATTGTTATAACTGTCAGAAATATGGTCATAGAGCACAAGATTGTAGATCTAAAGGTAAACAGTAGTGGACATCAAAGGCACAAGAGAAATCACCAAGAAAAGGCAATACTTACAAGTGGGACTACAATACATGGCATAGTTGTCATTATAGTGGTGAGTATGGACATGTTCCAGAAAATTGCATAAGGACACATTTAAGAAGAAAGTCTAAAATTTGGATGAATGGAAGCCTAGTTTGTCACAGTTGTCTAAAAATTGGTCATACAAGGAAAGATTGTAAGACTAGGGTACCTACTCCTACAATTGAGCATATTAGAGCACAAATGAACTAGACATGGGCTAAGAAGTTTGAACCATGTAGCAGTGACGCTAGTGAAGCTGAGGTCACCCAATCTAATGGATCAGGTGATCACATCATCTCCAACTAAGAAAAAGAGGTATGTAAGGAACTGCATCTAAAATTCTTATCTTACATCAGTTCCTAACATGAAATGTACCAAAGTCCATATTTTCATATGTTAAGATGCACCGGGACATATTTTGAAGACAAATGCTGAGAAGAGACAATTGCACTATAGGTGTTGAGCACTAATCATGGACACTAAGGCTGAGTTCTTTAGTGTGTGCCGAGTTTGTTGGCCGAGTAAGTTCTGTGATGGCCGAGTTTAGTAAGCCGAGTGGGATGCAGGTTGTGTTAGAAAGCTGAGGACAACTAGCTTGCACTAACTCAATGGTCAGAACATTCATTGCTTACCTATCTTTACCCTTTGAAGTCTATAAAGGATGAACAGTTGATATTTCATTTTTACCTTGCGATTTTCATTGTTTGCGGAGCGATTGGAGTAAATTGCAGAATTGATCTTAATGAAGTTAGCATCAAAGATTTCGTCAGTGTGTCGTTGGAAATCTTAAGGTGAACAATATGAAGCACTACTTGTTGAGGAACTCTGTTATTCATGTTTCAAACCCTAATTTCAAGATTATGGTTGTAAGCTCTTCCACACCACCTACAAGTATGGAGGGAGAACAAGAGCAAATTTAGTTAGTACGGTGTGATGAATGTGCACCTGTCAAATTTTGAGCCGTTCCTGAAAGTGCAATTTAGAGTGATTTAATAGGAGCCCTCTCATCCATTCCACCCAAGGTACTTATGATTCATGATGTTCAATAGTGTTACATGGTTAAGATTGGTGAAGTAGGTGATAGTGAATTGAGGAAATCATACAGCAAATTGTGTGTCGATGGAGTTCTAGAGGGAGAATTCAAATATTTAGCAGACAAAGGGTTAACTCGTGCCCTAGATTTTCCACAAGGTTTCAAAGATGAATGGATTAAGGTTATTCTTAGCTAATTTCATGATATGTGTATGTGGTTGGATAATGAACCAGTCAAGATTACTAAAAACATGATTCAATGAGTGACTGGATATCCTGTAGTTAACAGGAAACAGACAATGAGGGATAACAGTAAAGAAGAAATTACACTAAATACTGGAGCCATATGGAACAATAGAGGTATGACTATCTCAACAATTAGAGACCTAGAACTTGATTTTGGAGTAAGAGTAATAGCACATAAGTTCTATCAGTCGAGTAGATTGGATAGTGTTCCTTGTACATCCGTTGATTAGGCATGGAAAATTGTTAAGAAGAATCATACATATGATCTTGCTGAGCTATAGCAGACATAATTAGCCGAGAACCTAGAATCAATCAGAAAGGATAAGATCTCATCATGTAAGTTTGGTTCCTTACTAGTCTGTATATTTTTCTATATTCAGGATACATTTCCTACATTGGGAAATAATGTTTGGAAAAAGGATAGACCCATTACAGTTCAGATAAGTGAATGTATTGAGAAACTAGGAAGTAATTTCAATAGCATTATGGGGAGCTATTTTTTTGAATTTAAAAAGAGAATGAGATTAAGAACTAGGATTCCTAGATCACTAGTGGAGAAGCACTATGAAGAAATTTGTTTTCTAGTTGATACGGATAACACATATATCTAGGCTGTGACACCAAGGTTAACATGTCTCAAACCATTTCCATACGAAATTAACATTGATGAAGCTTCAACAGCCATCATTGCACTCCTAGCCAAGGAAATTTATACTACAACATAAAGGTTTGGTAATTTTGATGAAGCCAAAGTAAAAATTTCAAGAAGTTTAATAGAGGGAACCATGGAGAGGAAAAGAAAGAAGATTTTTATAAATCTAAAGAAAATGGTTGGTTTAGGTAGTGATGAAGAACCTGAGAATGCAACTTTAGGCCTGTCCATAGGACAAGGTGAGGATATTTCTACAGAAGAGGAATTCAGTGCATCTGAGGAGATCACTAAGAAAGATAAGGGTAAAAGACCATCAATTGTCATAGTAAACAAGCCAAGAAAAGCTAAACCTAAGGTTACAGCTCCTGCAGCTAATTGTCCAAGGACTAGAGAATCTACTATTACTTCTCCAACAGTGCATACAAAAGTGTATGGAAAGAAGAAGGTTGGAGAAAGCAGTTCTGGAAAGGAAGCTAAAATTGCTCCTAAGGCTAAGCCGAGTAAGACAACAAAGAGACCTAGGAGGAGACTACAATTGGGGACAGATAGTGATGATGAAAAGAATAAAATTGATGAACCCAGTAACATACCTATAGAAGAATTCAATAAACCAACTAATATTGACGAGGTATGTGACAATTTGAGGAATTCAGTAGAATTAGCTACTTTCAAATTCATTAAGTATGAGAAATTGAATAATGTGGATAAGCATAAAGTTTAGGAAGCACTTTTGGATATGATGAGTACTTTCAAGTTAACTCCTACAGAGATAGGAAATCATGTGCCAAATGAATTATATGAGTTTCTGTCAAGCAAATGGGAATTTTCACTTACCACAGAAAGACAAATCAGGGAAGGATCTTTAGCTAAGGTAATACCTGAGTTGACTTCAAAAAAAAAGAGCCAAATTCATTGAATAATATAAGAGTAGGTTTGTTCCTAATCTTAGAAGTTATGTTGTTCTAAAAAATGATATTGAAGGTTTAGTATAGCAGAGTACAAGGATTTCGAAGGAAATCTTTGCACTGGCAGTTCCAAAAGATAAGAAATCTGGTGAGGGAACATCTGAGCAAAAGGCAAAATAAGTTGAAGTGGAGATCACCCCTGAGCCACAAATGACTCAACGTCAAATTGCTACATAACAGGACAAGACCAAAGATGCATTAGAGTCAACAAATTCTATTGATCTGATTGCAGACAGTCTAATGGATTTCATAGTTAATAATCCCAACAATTTGAATGTCGAGGAACAAGATATGTCGAGTGGTACTGTAACATATAAAATAGGGGTCACCAAAATGTAAGATAAAGAATTTAGATGTAGGTTGTTTGTTTGTTAAGAATTGATTATGTATTGTAATTTTGATTAATGAGAAGATAAGATGTTCCTTTTTATCCTCAAATGCACAAATGGAAGATCCAAGTTGATCAACCCAAGAGAAGGGTAGATGTACAAATGAATCAACTATTTGGAAAGGAGAATAACAAAGGAGATAACTTAAATTCTATAATTTATATGTATAGGAATGATATATGACTATAATCAAAGAGATCTAAGAAATGCACTAACCTTGAAATATTGCAGATCACAGAATGCTATTTTCTAAGGTCTGTAGATAGTTTCTAGAAAAACTAATGGTTGATACAGGTTGACCTTGACCCACAAATGTCAACCCTAACCCAATAATTTTGACCCTGACCTGCACAGATTTGAAAGTGACTTTGTTCACAGATCCTGAAAGTTTGTCGAAAAGGGTATCCAGATCTAGGTTCAAATTCACTATTCTATACCTATACATGCAATAAAAATTAGATTGTTTTGTTGTGGGGGAGGGGTTTGCCTTGGTCAAACCTCAGTTTTGGAATTAACCTCAAATATATGTAATTGAAATTGTAGAAATGGATAAAGCAAATGCATAAATTCATCTTTCTTGAAAAAGTCCTTGTGGAGGATTCGAATCCTTGAATCCACAAGTATGCTTCAAATGTAGAATGTAGAAAGGTAGGATGTATTCAATCTCTTTCTTGTGGATCTCCAACACCAAGTCTTGAATGGGTTCTTGAATTTGGAATAGGCTTGGAAGAAGATGGATGAAGAGATCACCAAAAGGGCACCTTGTAGCTTCAATCCTTCAATGGCCTCCAATCAATCTCCTTCATGAAAATGGATACTTGAATGGATGAATGCTTGCTTCAAATATTTCTTGATTGCTTTCTTGAATCACACTTGAAGATGTCTTGAGAATGCTTGACTACGATTAGAAGAATTATCTCACTTGATGATGGTTAGAGAAAATGAGAGAGAAAGCTTCCCTTTTATATGAAATTAGGGCACAATCTTCCAAGGAGGCCTACATAGGAGAATTAAATCCCATTAAAGCCTTTACCCCTAGGAGAGGACCTATATTAAATATAATTTTGGAATCAATTCTTCAGAACCCAAAACAGCCGACCCGAAAGCGGGAAATACTTTTTGCAAAGGCCGACCTCCTGAAACTACAAGACCCCAAGATCTGAACCCTGGGTCAAGGTTGAGGTTGACCCTAACCTAGGTTAGGGTTGAGGTCAACCCTGATGTAGGTCAGGGTTGAGGTCAACATAGACCTAAAATTTTGACCTTGACCCTAAAGCCCCGAATCACTAGTCTTCCATCCAAAATGCAGAAATCAGGCCAAACAGGAGTGGAAAGAGGAACAAAATAGGGAGGAAGCCATGTCAAATTTAGGAACCCATTAAAGGTGCTTTCCATGACCCCAAACCACTTACTCAGAAGGATAAACATGTCTACAATGGAAGTGCTTCCATTTTTTGACTATACATTTAGCCCCCACTTTAGCAAGAGTACGAGCTCAACACAAACTCTTGGTAAAGGAGAATATACAGAAAAGACAATCTTCTCAGAACCAAAAGGGATAAATAAACCCTCAAGCCTCCAAGGGACCTAATTCTTTATCAACCCTAAGATCACAATAAGAGAGACATCACTTAGTCAGGTGGAAAGAGAGAGGGTGTGATTATCTCGCCCAATGAGAACTTATGTCTCATTGTGAACCACACTAAAAGTGTAACAAGAAAGATGGAATTGAACTGCCTAGTGAATGTGGCTACTCACTAGTCAACCCATCAGGGAGATCCGTTCTTAAAGGGATCAAATTATTTGTAAATTGAAAACTGGCGTGATCAAGAGATCCGGGTAAATTTAAACTAGAGGGATCAAGAGATCCTAAAAAATAAAAATGACCATGCTTTAAGGATTAGTTTGTTTTAATCCATAAAGGGAAAAGTTTATATATCTTGAAAACTATTTTGAACATGCGTGTGTGTGAAAAAGTGAGTAGAGTGTATGCCCCCATGTTAAAGTCATTGCTAACACTTTAATAGGAGCAATGATTTTAATGGAAACATCAACAACTCTGTGGATTACATTTCCACTGCGATATGCCCCCAAAGGAAGACAAATCAAGGGAAATAAAACATAAACATACATAATAACACAAAAGGGATCTACCCAATGTGGGGTCAGTATGATCATAAGATAACATGTACATAGAAATATAATATTATTGCAAATGAATTGACATCATTCCCCAAATAAAGTAGAACTACAATCTCAAAGGAGGAAAGAAACTTAAGAATTATGAAGAGGAATATTTTCGGACCACAATATGGAGACCAAAAAGAATTAGTGCTACCATGTCATAGATCCAAGAAGATTGTACAAGGAAAACAATTACAAACAATAGCACAATTACAACATAACATGAAACAACATATAGAAGAATGTAGATACATATAGATGAATTGAACAATAGTTGCGATTATTTTATCACCTTATTCCAACAGAGTAATAAGGATCTTATAAAAGAATCTAACAAACATTTAAAAACACATTACAGGGGAGCACATTACAACATACAAACACATAACAAGATACCATAAAGGATAAGCCAATCAAGCATGTTGTCAACCTTTCCCATCTTGGCTTATGTTATTTAGGGTAGGTGGGCAACTCGCAAGAGGGACTATATCCAATATAGTAGGAATGATAGCCAGTTCCAAACAAGGATCCTCT
>MU226765.1:3513783-3526397 GCA_018584345.1 Thuja plicata
GATGTCAAACCTTAACTGGTGAGACTATTGTTATCTATTTGAGTACCATATCTATTGATTGATGAAGAAGATTTAACAAGAAGACCAAGTGAATGGTTGAGTTAAGGAAAATAAAAGGCTACTTGATCAGTTGGCACTCTGGTAAAGTAATTAGTTGTTTATCTTTCAAAGACAATTTTTCTAGTTGTTTTGTGTCGAGAAAGTCTGGCTTGTGCCGAGCAAGTTTGGTTTGATGCCGAGCGAAGTTGTTTGTGATGAGCAAGTTTGTTTAGTGTCAAGCACCAGTGAAATTTCTGAGTGGAAACAGTGATTGCCCTATAGATCACAGATGTTGGCCGACTTGCAGTATTTGGATTAATGATGAGACTTGAGATGTCTGGCTGACTTAGTTAATGTTATTCAAATATGTAAAGTTAATTAAAGATTGATCCACATTATTTAATGTATAGATAACTATAATTAATGCATGGATTCAAGATTTAATTAGAGACTACTTTGGAGAAGTAAATGTAATGTAATGTTGGAATGATCCTTTGGATCTGACCTAACCTAAGATCTACGATCTTGATTAAGTGGCAAAGATTTATCTGACATAGATAGAGAGGTATATGGTAACCTCAAGGGGTTATTCATTACAGTGTGGATGTATGAATTGATGTACATATGTGTATGCAAGAGGATTGCATAGTTGATTTACTGATTGGCATGACCTATCAGAGAAGGCTGAACACAGAAGTAGAAAGTTGCATGTGTGATTGCTTGACAGATTTCCAAGCAGATCAGAAGACTGAAATGACAATGTAGGCCACTTAGTAAGTTAGCATCAGAGCTATAATTGGATCTAAATTTGCAAAGTAAGTTGTATGTATCAGATCACAATGCTGATTACTTTCTAACCATTGTATCAGTTAAAATCCTTTAACAAGGTTGACCTAAAAGTCATTTGTATAAATCCTCTAAGCAAGGTGACATTTAGGTGGAATGTTCTAAGTCCTCTAACAAGGCCACTCCTGACAGGGTGATTAAATCCTTTAATCAGGTCACACCTAACAGTGTGTTATTGTAACCTTTAACAGGGTTGGCTCCTCACAGAGCTCACTTCAGAAGAGTGAAACTTGGTAGTATGTTACTAGTGGTTTTTCCCATATTGGGTTTCCACATTAAATACTTGTTTTAAATTGTGTGAATGCTTATGGTTTGTTTTATTGTTATGTTTCTACAAGCAAATTACATTAAATAGTAAACTACATGATTAAGTTGTTGACATATGCTACTTCTGCCGAGTAGATCTAAATTGTTTAAAATATAGAAAGTTTTATTGGGTACATCTAGACCTGAGGATAACTGATCCACCCCTCCCATCTCAGTTATTCTAAATTCATTGTAACAATTGGTATCAGAGCTTTGGTCTCCTGAAAATAGTTTGAAGGTACTTGGAGTGAAAAGATCGAGATGTATAAAAAGGAGGTTCCGAAGCTGAACAAAGATAACTTCCCTGCATGGAAGAGTTCGATGAAACTGCATCTGGAAGGTATTGGAGATGATGCTAAGAAAATTATTTAAAATGCCTATGTTCCACCTACTACTCTCACAGCTGCACAACTAAAAGAAAAGAAAGAGCACAATCAAGCAATGTTGGAGATTGCATCCTCATTGAGCTATTCAGAGTTTGATGATATAAAGAGCTACACAAATGCAAAGTAGGTGTGGGATAAATTAGCAACTATCTATGGTGGAGACACAAATGTGCTGAGAGATAAATCAGAATGTCTAAGAGGTAAGTTTGATGAAATGAAAATGCAACAAGGTGAAAATGTTAATCAGTATTATGGTAGAGTAAAAGAAGTTGTAAATGCCATTAGAGGAACTAATGGAACAATAGATGAGAACACTATTATGAGAAAGGTACTAAGAACTCTACTTCCTATATATGCTATTAGAGTTTTTGCAATTCAAGAGCTGAGATGTACTCCTAACAATAATCTTAATCTGGAAAATCTGATAGGTAGACTCACTGCATTTGAAATGTCAAATTATGATAAATACAATCCACAAGGTATTGATTCTACTTTTAGATCCCAGTTCATCCTCAATAAATCTAAGAAAGAAAAGAAACATGTGAACACTGATAGTGACACTACTGATGATGATCTTGAACAATTCAAAGCACTTATGGAAAAGGAAAATACAGAGGTAAAATTCCTATCATTTGTTTTTCATGCAATAAAGTTGGTCATATAGCTGCTAGATGTCCTAATAAGAATGAAAAAGATGAAAGAAAGGATAGAAAATACAAGGAATACAAAGATAGAAAGGATGACCGAGACTTTAGGAAATATAAGGATTACAAAGACAAAGGTAAGAAATCTTGTTATATTGCTAAAGAAACTTCTGACAATGATATTGACAATTTTGATGACAATGATATAGAAGTTGTTTATGTTGCAATGAAAGAAGATTCTAATGATGATGAGAAAACTGCATTGATTTCTTATAAGAGTAAAGGTGATTGTTGGATCATTGACAGTGGTTGTTCCCATCATATGACTGGTGACAAGGATAAGTTTGAAACCCTAGACCAATGCAAAGGAGGATATGTAAAATTTGGTAATGATGAACCATGTCTCATTAAAGGTAAAGGATTGATTAACTTGACTGACAAAATTAGATGTGATAATGTATATTGGGTTGATGATCTTAATTACAATTTTTTGAGTGTTACATAGCTGAACACTTCTCGTTATAGAGTTGATTTCCATCACAGAAAAGCAAAGATCTATGACTCTACTAGAGAACTAGTTGGAAGTGGTGATCAGATTAAAGGTAACTTGTTCTATCTGGATTTATCTGAAGAAACATGTTTGTTTGTACAGTACAATGATGTTTGGTTATGGCATAAGAGATTGTGTCATGTGAACTTTGATAACTTGGTAAGAATAAGTAAATTGAAAAGGGTTAGCGGGATACCTAAGTTAAAGAAACCTGAGAATGCAATGTGAAAACAATGTCAACTAGGAAAGATGACTAAGTCTAGTTTCAAGAGTAAAACACATACATCAGAGGAAATTATGGAATTAGTTCATACTGATCTCTATGGTCCCATTGGAGAAAGAAGCTACTGTGGTGCTAGATTCTTTATTCTATTTGTTGATGATTATTCAAGGATGATGACTGTAATGTTTCTCAAGGAAAAATATGATGCCTTCTAGTTATTTAAATGGTACTTAGCTATAGTTGAAAAGGAAATAGGAAATTTTTTGAAATACTTAAGATCTAACAGAGGTGGAGAGTTTATTTCTAATGAGTTCCATAGGTTCTACAATGACTGAGGCATAAAGAGACAGGTGTCTGCACCAAGGACACCTCCACAAAATGGTATTGCTGAACATAGGAATAGATCTATCATGGACTGTGAAAGAACACTAATTATGGGAAGAATGTTGCACAAAAATACTAGAAAGAAGTTGTAAGTACTGTATTCTATACCTTGAATAGAGTAAAAGTAAAGAAAGGTACAAATGCTACACCTTATGAACTTTGGTATGGTTATGCACCTAGTGTAAAGTACTTTAAAGTATTTGGAAGCAAATGTTTTATACTGAAGGACAACAGAAATGGAAAACTTGATGTAAAGGTGAAGAAGGTATATTCCTTGGTTATTCAATGAAAAGAAAAGCATACAAATGTTTGAATTCTAATACTAACAAAGTTGTGGAAAGTGCAAATGTTAGAATTGATGAGTTTACAGAAAGGAATGAAGCTGAAAATACACAAGAGCCTGAAAGCTAGAAATCATTCATATATTTGGATGAGGCAGATTCTAATACATTACTTGAGCCTACTGTCGAGCAATATCCTGTACCTTCCGAGTCACAAATTGGAGTTTCCAAGCAATAGGAAGTGAATTTTGAGCTATCTGATGGAGATGTGGAGTCTCAGAATAAACCAGAACTGAATGCAAACAATGAACCTAAACCAAGGCCTAAGCCTACTCTAGCAAAATATGTGAAGAGACACCACAATTCTGATCAAATCATTGGATCAAAGGATTCTATAGTTATGAAATGAAGTAAGTTGAGAGATGTAACATGTCTGTTATGTGAATTTAAGCCCAAGATAGTGAAAGATGCTTTAGAAAATGAATATTGGATACATGCAATGAGTGAGGAAATCAAAAAAATTGAGAAGAACAAGACTTGGACACTTGTACATAGGTCAAAGGATAAAAATGTAATTGGTACAAAGTGGGTATTCAAGAATAAACTGAATGAACATGGAGATGTGACAAGAAACAAATTTAGATTGGTATGTAGGGGTTATGCTTAGGAGGAAGGAATTGACTATGGTGAAACATCCACCCCAGTTGTAAGATTGGAAGGAGTCAGAACCTTACTTGCATATGCAGCCTATAAAGGATTCAAAGTTTATCAGATGGATGTGAAGTCTATATTTCTCAATGGTATCTTGGAGGAAGAAGTCTATATTGAGAAAGCTGATGGTTTTGTTTACCCAAACAAAAGGAATATGGTTTACAGATTGCACAAAGCACTATATGGACTAAAGAAAGCACTAATTGCATGGTATGAGAGATTGCACAATTATCTGATCAAGATTGGATTTGCAAGAACCAATGACAAAAACAACTTGTACTTGAAGAAAGAGCAAAGAAAAGGTACATTATTAGGTAAAATTTTTGTAGATGACATCATATTTAGTGGACAAGATGTGCTATGCAAAACATTTGCAATAGAGATGCAAACTGAATTTGAGATGTCTATGTTTGGTGAGATAAAATTATTTGTTGGCTTACAAATTTATCAAATGAACAATGGTATCTATATCACTCAATCTAAATATATCAAAGAGATACTAAAAAATTTTGGAATTGAAGAGTCCAAACTAGTGAGTACACCCATGGCTACTGGACAAAAGTTGACAAAAGATGATGACACAAAAGAAGTGAACCAAACACTCTATAGATCAATGATTGGAAAACTACAGTATGTTGTACATAGTAGACCTAACATTGCCCTAGCTATTGGAATTGTTGCAAGGTTTTCTACTAACCCCAAGGAAACTCACATGATGGCAGTAAAAAGAATTCTAAGATATTTGAAAGGAACTGATGACTATGGTCTATACTACAAGAAGAATGACAAGTTTGAACTCAGAGTTTACACTGACTTTGATTGGGATGGAAATGATGATGATAAGAAAAGAACTACTGGTGGAGCATTTATTTTAAGAAAAATATTGATCTCATGGACAAGAAAGAAATAAAAATGCACCACACAATCTACAGCTAAAGCCAAGTATGTGGTAGCAGCAGTCAACTGTTCTAACATTGTGTGGTTGAAGATACTACTGAAAGGTATGAAGGAAGAAATCACTGAACTAGTTGTCATATATTGTGATAACATGAGTGCCATTAATATTTCTAAAAACCATGTTATGCACTCGAAGACAAAGCACATAGCTATCAAGTATCATTACTTGAGGGAGCTAGTTCAAAATAGAGAAGTGAGACTAGATTATGTGAACACTAAATAACAAGTAGCAGACATATTCACAAAGGCACTACCCAAGGATGCTCATGAGTATCTGTGAGGTAAATTGGGGGTGACTCCCCTAACTGAGGATAATTAAGTTTTGTATGGTATTGTTGCATCAAATATCACATTCAGAATACTTGACACATTGATGCATAGTAAGTCATACTTTAGGATGCTGACTAAAGTTGTGAAGTTGGACAAGGATAGAAAAGAAGATCAGTCATAGTCACGATGGTAGGATCAACATGATACTAAAGATCTACATGATAAAGCTATCAAATTCTTTGGCATTGTTGTCAAAGAGGGAGAGATTACCTACATAGAGGAAGAAGTTACTATTGAAAAAAATGAAGTGATTATCTACTCAGAGGGAGTCTACAAATGATCAGACACAGATGATTACAGTGTGATTACAGACATAGAGGGAGAAATGTTTTACAGATACGAATCAGAATGAAGCTAAGGACATTAATGAAGATTTTTTCATATCGAGGAACACAGGTGACTTTTTGGATTGTATGGTAACTGTGCTTGTTAAATCATTGTTTTAAATATTTTGTGTTGCCATCAATGCCAAAGAGGGAGATTGTTGGAAAGTAATAATGCAAGCAATTATTATTTTGTCATTGATGTCAAACCTTAACTGGTGAGACTATTGTTATCTGTTTGAGTACCATATCTATTGATTGATGAAGAAGATTTAACAAGAAGACCAAGTTAATGGTTGAGTTAAGGCAAATAAAAGGCTACTTGATCAGTTGGCACTCTGGAAAAGTAATTAGTTGTTTATCTTTCAAAGATAGTTTTAATGGTTGTTTTGTACTGAGCAAGTCTAGATTGTAACGAGAAAGTTTGGTTTGATGCTGAGTGAAGTTGTTTGTGATGAGAAAGTTTGTTCAGTGCTGAGCACCAGTGAAATTCCTGAGTGGAAACAATGATTGCGATGCAGATCACAGATGTTGGCCGACTTGCAGTATTTGGATTAATGATGAGATTTGAGATCTCTGGCCGACTTAGTTAATTTTGTTGGGATATGTAAAGTTACTTAAAGATTGATCCATGTTATTTAATGTATGGATAACCGTAATTAATGCATGGATTCAAGTTTTAATTAGAGACTACTTTGGAGAACTAAATGTAATTTAATGATGCAATGATCCATTGGATCTAACCTAACCTAAGATCTACGATCTTGATTAAGTGGCAAAGATTTATCTGACATAGATAGAGAGGTATATGGTAACCTCAAGGGGTTATTCATTACAGTTTGGATGTATGAATTGATGTACATATGTGTATGAAAGAGGATTACATAGTTTATTTACTGATTGGCATGACCTAGCACAGAAGGCTGAACACAGAAGCAGAAAGTTGCAGGTGTGATTGCTTGACAGATTTCTAAGAAGATCAGAAGACTGAAATGACAATGCAGGCCACTCAATATGTTAGCATCAAAACTATAATTGGATATGAATTTGCAAAGTAAGTTGTATGTATTATATCACAACTATTGATTACTTTCTAACCATTGTATCAATTAAAATCCTTTAACAAGGTTGACCTAACAGTCATTTGTATAAATCCTCTATGCAAGGTGACATTCATGTGGAATGTTATAATTCATCTAACAAGGCCACTCCTAACAGGGTGATTAAATCCTTTAACTAGGTCACACCTAATAGTGTGTTATTGTAACCTTTAACAGGGTTGTCTCCTCACAGAGCTCACTTCAGAAGAGTGAAACTTGGTAGCACGTTACTGGTGGTTTTTCCCATATTGGATTTCCACCTTAAATAGTTGTGTCAACATGTGTGAATGCTTATGGTTTGTTTTAATGTTATGTTTCTACAAGCTAATTGCATTAAAAAATAAACTACATGATTAAGTTGTTGACATATGCTACTATTGCCGAGTAGATCTGAATTGTTTAAAATATAGAAAGTTTTATTTGGTACATCTAGACCTAAGGATAACTAATTCACCTCTCCCCTCTCAGTTATTCTAAATTCATTATAACACTTTGGGCATAAGGAATAAAGGATTATTAGAACTAACACAACCTCCTTGGAGATCTAAAGATGAAAAATCTGGAATAGGATATGAAAAACAAAGAAATAATCCAAAGAACTTCAATAACTCCTATGAACACATACATATGCTAGATTCAGAAGGTGAAGATGAATCTTCCAAATATGAATGGGATTCATTATTTGAGACTTTTTTTTAGGACAAGGAAGTGGATACAATTCATACCTATGCTCCTATATCTAGTGCAAATTAACAACCATGTATCTATTAAGGATCAAATTCTAATCAAGAGCCAAACAATGATCAAGAATCGGATTTAAGAGAATAATCAAATGGAACTCTTTGGGTGGGTGAACCATGGTACCTTCATGGTTAGGATAATAAAAAAATAGGTTTAATCCACAAGATTTGTATCCACAAGAGACCCGAGAGGACTCAAGAGAGGACGATTTTGATCCAAGTTCTATGGAACACCTAGAGAAAGCTCATTTCATAGATTTTTGCGATACAATGTATAGACCTCATAATGAAGTCATGTATTTAAAACCTATGGATAAAAATTACCCAATGAACCTTTATCCCTTATCCATCCCACACTAATTTATTGGGACCTATCTGAGCCAAATGACATACTTTCTTTTCCCAATGATAATTTTGTGGCACTATACCTAAAGGCGGTTGCACTACCTATCACCAATTAATTTGATCAAAGCATAAAAATGGAAGAAAGTGGAAAATATCTCAATCCAAAGGAAAAAAAAAAAAATTAAATATAAAAAATAAATGGTCTAGTGGTGAAAACCACAATGTGGCAGTGCTAGATCCCCCAAAAAATAAAAATTAATGATATTTTCGAAGGCAAAAACCCAATTGTGGCACCTAAGGAAGATATATTGAACACCTTTCTAGAACATAATAAAGAGAGATCTCCCATATTTATTTAACCTTAAGAGAAGGTCAACATTGGCACTAAACTAGAACCCAAGTTCATCTACCTTGCGGCCTCATTAACTCCAGCAGAAAGGAAATATTTCATCTGATTATTCATAGAAAATAAAGTTAATTTTGCATGGTCTTATGTAGATATGCCAATGATAGATCCAATTTTAATTATGCATCATCTCAATGTTAGACCTGAGGTTAAGCAAGACAAACAAAAGATAAAAAAGATGCATCCCCATGTGGCTTTATTAGTAAATAGAATTGGAAAAATCATTAAAATTTGTTTCATAAGGGTCATAACCTATGTTGAATGGATATCCAACATTGTACTAGTCACAAAACATGACAAATCAATTAGGGTGTGTACAAATTTCAGGATCTCAATCTAGCATGTCTGAAGGATGATTTTCCACTACCAATCATTGATGCTATAGTGGACTTAACAATATGACATTCTATGTTTTCCTTAATGGATGGTTTTAGTGGCTATAATTAGATAAAAATAGCTCTAGAGGATCAGGAGAAAACAAATATCACATTTTCTTGGGGTACATTTTATTGGAACACCATGCCCTTCAGCCTTAAAAATGCTAGAGATACCTATCAAAGAGAAATAGCCATAATTTTTTATGACATGATGCATATATTTCTTGAAGACTATGTAGATGATATCTTAGCTAAATCACATGAAAGGAAAGATCATCTACCAATCCTAGAAAATATATTCACAAGGCCAGAACAATTCAAAGTTAGGTTAAATCCTAAAAATTGTGCATTTGGGGTACAATCTGGAAAATTATTGGGATACATAGTGTCAAAAAAAGGGATAGAGGTTGATACTCAGAAATTTCAAGCTATAATGGAGATGGACGCACCAAAGAACATAAGTCAAATGAGGTCATTGTGGTGCAGGAGTAGCTAGGTAAGGCTAGGTGGTACCTAGGGTTCAAAAGTAATGTAGCACTAGTCTTGCTTCACCCTAGCTTCCTCTAGGGTCTCCTAGGCCAATATCCTAACCTTCTAGTGTTATTTAAAGAAACCTAGGCTCCTTAGTATCTTCTCACAAGAACCTAACACTTTCAACTAGTGAAAACCAACAAAGTAGAATCCAAACTCTTCATGCTCTCTCCAAGACCCAAATTGGTCTTTCTTGCTCCATCTGTAGAAGCTGATCCAAATGGATCCCAAACACTCCCATATGGAAATTTAGTCTCCAATATTGTTAAGTGAACCAATTTTAATGTCCAAAAATTTCTTTGGAATTAAAACCCTAGATGAGTTCCATGTTCCAAGTCAAACTCACCCAAAACAGGGCTACTAGCTTTAGGCCTAATTAGGATCCTTTTCTACAATAACTCTTAAAACCTTCAAACAAGTATGAAAATAAAATCCATATCCTGATACCCTTTATCAATAAACTAAGTATTTTCTAGGTCTTAGCTCTTAGAGGTGTCCATATAGTACCTCCTACATTCATGCCTAAAATTTAAGGTTTTAGGTCTTTGTCACTATCTGGACAAGAAATTGATCTTCTTGGCTAACAAAAAAACTCCTCCAAACTTATCCTCTAAGATGAGAATCTATCACTACCTCTCATACCTTCCCACATTCACTGATTGAAGCTATGAATTCTTTCAATCCCTCTAGCAAGCTCTGCAATCACTAGTGATCCTTAGCCATGCCACTCTGGCTCGCCTAGGGCATCAGTTTAAAATTGGCTTTCATAACTTACTAGGCCCCTCATTCACTATAAACAATGTACATGGAGTCAACCACCATAATCCAAGAACCTGTGCAAGTGCCATGGTGGAAAATGGAGTTATGACCCCATTTGCAGACAATGCCCAATTCAAACCAGCGACTGAGCCAAACTTAAAAGATTTTGTACAAGAAACTAAAATATTTAATTAAAAAATATAACACAACAAGAAGTCTGTAAATAACCTACATTACACTAAAAAATACTTATAGAAATGATTTCAATACATTAAACCACCTGATCACTTCAAAACACACAAACAGTCACTGTTATTGTATTACATAGTCCATACACAAAATCACTCCAACTTGCCAACCCTGAAAAAAGATTGAGGATGGTCTTATATAGTTTACCAAGAAAATAAAAAACCAATTTCAGATAGTTAAGGAACTAATTCCTTTGAAGTTGCATTCTTGTCATAAATGTTGTCAATGTTGTCAATGACAACACTCACAACTTTTGCAACTTTTGGATATGCTATCCAAAGTTGGTCTAAGCTTGTCCAAATTTGTCTATACCACTAGTTAGGATGAAATAACATCAAATAGGACCTCTAGTCCCTTCTTTGACTCATTTGGCAATGAAATACCAAAAACACCCTATTGGACCTAAATGGACACAAAGATCTCTAAATAACCTAACAAGACACATCCTCCTACTTAACACTCTACACACTAGGACTCTTGGTCCCTTTATTCACCTAGTGGTATAGATAGAACCACTACAAGCCAAAAAATAGAATAATCCCTAGGTTACATTGTATCAACTAGCCCACCTAGGTGCTCCTACACCATACTCCCCCAAAAGGAAAACTTGTCACTCCTATGGACAGTAGATCCTCTGAGATGCCCACCTTCTTGAAATCTTCCTCTGAAATCCATGAGGCCTCTCACTCTAGTCTATCTTTCCACTAAATCAAATATTCCATGTAGACCTTGTGTCTAGTAGTCTTCTTAACCTAGGAGTCCAAAAACATTTCATCTACTATCTGAAACTTTTGAGGTAAGACAACAACCTCCACATCATCACTGACCCCCTAACTATTTGGATTGATCTCATCCATCTTACCTATGAACTAGATTAAATCTTGAACATTAAACACTGGAGATATGCTCAAGTCTGAAGGTAAGTCCACTTTATAGGCATTAGCCCCATATTTTGCCAAGATTTTTCAAGGTCCTACCCTTTTCATCTGAATCTTGGTAGGAACACTCTTATATAGCCTTGATTTGTTCAAGTGGACCATGACATAGTCCGCCACCTCAAAATAAACATCCTTCCTCTTTTCATCAACTTTTTCCTTTACCTTTTGTTGACTATCTTGGATCTACTTTCTAACTTGGTCTTGTATCTCCTTGATGGTATGGGTGAAGTCCTCTGAATTGCCACTTCTATACTCCATCCCACCAAGATCCCTGAGCTCACAAACACCCCTTGGGTGCATCACATAAACCACCTCAAATGGGCTCTTTCCTGTCATCCTATTCTTACTATCATTGTAAGAATATTCTTCTTGGGGAATGACCACATCCCAAGTCTTCCCATATTCCTTAGTTAGGTACCTCAATAGGTTACATAAAACCATGTTTACCAGCTCAGTTTTGCCATCAGTCTGAGGGTGGTAAGTTGAACCAAAATATAGGTTAGTTCCAAATCTTGATCACAAAGTCCTCCAAAAATGGCTCACAAATTTCACATCCCTATTAGGGACTATGCTCAAAGGAAGACCATGAATCCTCACAATCTCCTCAAAATACAAATAAGCAATGTGACTATCATCATTAGTAGTTTTACATGGGATGAAATGCCCCATTTTACTAAATCTATCAATAACCACATAAATGCTATCATACCCCTATTTAGTCTTGGGTAATCCTACAATAAAATCCATACTCACACACTCCCATGTCCTATTAGGGATTGGTAGAGGCTGATATAACCCTGCATTACTCATTCCTCCTTTTTCCTTCATGCAAACAACACACTGCTCCACATACTTGGTGACATCTTTCACCAACTTTGGCCAATAGTAGAACCTTTGGACTAGTTCCAAGGTTTTTTCCTTACCAAAATGACCAGTTAGAGATCCATTATGTTTCTCTTGGATGAGGTTCATCCTCATTGACCCTTTAGGCACACACAACTGATTGTCCTTGAAAAATAATCCATTTTGTAAAGTAAAATCTAAGAACTTGTTAGGGATTTTTCTTGTATGAATCACAATGCTTGAAATGTCTATGTGAACCTTGAACCTTTACTCCTGATTCAGAGACAAGAAAATCCTAATTGCTAAGGACTAGATAAGGTCCTTCTTCATTTTTGAGTTCCACAAC
>MU226765.1:3569089-3583348 GCA_018584345.1 Thuja plicata
TAAAGGGTGGAATAAGGATTTATGCATATGATTAGATTAATGGGAGGGGAGGATGAGGAAGGATTGGTGGATAATGGATGGAAGGTTGGTATACTAGTGAATCAATGGAGGAAGAAGTTGGAAATATCATCAATGGCACACACCTTGAAGGGTGGTGGAGTAGCAGAGGAGGATATTGTGCAGGAGATAGAGGAGAAAAGGTAGATTTTGGGACATAAGGACCCAAAATGGATTTGGAAGGTGTAGGATTCAAGGACTTATGAGTGGATGAAGCTTTTGGATTAACAAGTTTGGATGCCAAATTGGATATATCTTTGAGATGCATTGTTTCAATAAGTAGCTTAGGAATCCACATGAATTTTTTTTTGGGCCTTTGTGTCCTTTTGAATTTTTCTTTATTTTGGATCATATTTTTCTTTTCTTGAACATGTCTTTTAGATGGGACATGTTGATCCTTTGATTTTTGTGGATTTTGAACTTTATGTACTTTAGCGCTGGCATCTAATTTGCTTCCATTAGCCAGGGTAGGGGTGCATGAACATAGATGATGTAGAGAGTTTATGGATGGAATAAAGAAGGGTGAATGTTGGAAGGAATTCAAGGATGTGTGCCTTTGTTGATCTTGCTTGGGTATTTGAGGTGATGGAGGTATGTAGGGATCCAAAATAGATGGAAGGGATGAAGGGTTTGATTTTGGCATATAAGGACCCAAAATGGATGAGGCTGAGAAAGGGATGGGGTTTGGAACATAAGGGCCCAAAATAGATTTGGAGGAAGGGATGCTGTTTGGAACATAAGGGTCCAATATGGATATGGAGGATGGGTTATGAGGATATTTGAATGTAGATGGAGGAATTTTGGATATGGAAGGGGTGAAAGGCACACCAACATCTTGAGAAATTATTTTTTCAGTGGGATACTTATTATTTTAAACACAAGATGCGAGTCCATGTGAATGGGGTGAGGAGGTGGAAGGAATGATAGGCTCTTGAAGGAAGCCATGCTAGATAGAGGTGGACAAACCAAGCTTAGATGTATGAGGCTCATGGGTAGATTGGATAGGTGTGATGGGATTTTGTGAAGGATTAGGATCATATGGAGGATTAGGCTCTTGAGGGGGATCAGAAGGAATACTAGGATATTGGGATAGATTGGGATCATCACATGAAGTTGAAGGGGTTCTTTGATCTTGACTTTAGGGAGGATTATGTGGTGGAGCAGAAGGGATAATGGGATAATTGGATGGAGGGATATCATGAAAGGAGATGGATTTAGGAGATGAAGTTACTTGATCTTGACATGGGGATGGATTATTGGATAAGAAACAAAAAGGATCATTGGATAGAGTGGGTTCATTGGATGGGGGAGGCTCTTCAGATGGAAGGCTTGAATATTCAAATGGAAAGGTAAAAGGGATGTCTTGATCTTGATTAGGGATGGGGTCGTGAGGGGAACCTTGGGATGGAAGACTAGAATCTTCAAATGGAAAGGTGTAAGAGATTTCTTGCTCTTGATTAGGAATAGGGTCATGATTTGGATTAAGAAAGGCAAGGGGATCTTAATATGGAAGGGTGGGATCTTCATCTGGAAAGATGTCAAAAGATGGGGAGGGATCATGAGATGGAGGAATGCTTAGATCTAGAGGAGGAGAGGATTCTGTGTTATCATGCTTTGGAATCAGAGCTTGATTTTTTTTGACTTGTGGGGGTGGTGTGATGGATGTAGTAGAAGCATTATGGAAAGATGGAAGATACTTGACTAGGGTAGCTGGAGGAATGGAAGAAGCATGGGGCTTAGGAGATGAGGATGTGTTTTCATTCAAGCGAGATGGATGATGTCGCTTCGAAAATGGGTTAATGACTTGAGGGAATTGGATAACTTTGCTTGGATTTGAAGATCCATGCCTCTTTTCTATTTCATGGATCCAATCACTAAAGAAGTTTTTGGGAACTGAGGATTTAGGAGGCTTAGGAGATGGGGGTATGACTTTGTGTAATGGAGATGGACATGGGGATTGAACAACCTTTTTTGGAGCTGTAGATGTACACTTTTCTGCTATTTGATCAACCCAATAAAAGAAGTTCATAGGGGATGATAAGTGCTCTGGAGGATTAGGATTATATGGAGGTATAGGATTAGATGGAGGACAATGTTTTGAAGTTCTTGGATCTCTTGAGAAAGATGATCATATGTAGAAGAAGGATAGTGAGATGGATTTCCCTTATCAAAGGTGGAAGAAGGATAAGAAATGAGAGGAGAAGTAGAATTGGATGTGGGGTGTTCAGGAGGAAAATATGGATAGTTAGGAGGTGAATAGTTTTGAGGAAGATATGAGGTTGATGGCAGTGTTTGATAGGTTGGCTAAAGTTGAGGTATGGTTGGGGGATTAGTGTTTGACATTCGAATGTCCTGAACCATTTAATGAAACTAATCCATATTCATGATGATTGAATTAGAGGATTTACAATTGGATTAGAATATGAGGTAGATGAAGTAGAGGATTGAAGGTGATGGATGAATTTGAAAGAAGAATGAGAGATGTTTGGAAAGAAGAAAGTGACGAGGAAATGATATTAGACTAGGAGAAATGTTTTTGGATTTTTTGATATGAGGATAAGGCTTGAAAGGTTGCTTTGATTTTATGATGATTGGGTCAAATTTTATTTTGATCAAGATTTGGATCAATTGGTTTGATTTGATGAAGAAAATAGGAGAAAATTGGACTTATGATCGATTAAGATTGATTGATTGATTGATTGATAAAAGGATTGATTGATTGATTGGATAAAGAGACAGTCTCAAGATTGGATTGATAAGGATTAATGATGAAGGTTTAAGACAAACCTTAGTGAATTAGGATCCAATGGGGTGCAAACAGTAAGGATTAATGATGATGATTTTTCCTAATAAAAGATAGACTCATGATCTTGAGAAAGATAGGATTGGATAAACCACTCAAGACAGACTAATGTTCTCAAGTGATAAGATTAATTTGTTTGCTAATAATAAGGATCCTTCTAACACTTTGATAAATCTTTCTACCTTAGATTTGAGATGGAAATATGATGAAGGTATGAAAGATAAGGATTGATATTTATTGATAAATTCCAATGTAGATGATGGTGCTGCAAGTTACCAAGGTTAGGAAAATGAAGTGAAAGGATGAAAGACTAGAAGGATGAAAGAAAATAGTGGTTGAACAAGCAACTAATTGATTTAGGAAAAACCCTTTGAGAAACTATAAGAGAGTGGAGCTGAAAATTCTTTGCAAAACCTCAAAGTTCACTAATTTTAGGTAGAGACACCTGTCTACAAGTGGAGCCACCCATGTGTAGAGACGCCTATGTACAAGTAGAGCCGCCTATGTAGGAATTTGGACAAAAACTTGAAGTTTTGAATCTAAATCTTGAGAAACTAATTTTATTTTGTTTTTCTAATAATGTTGAAGGATGTTGCAGTCAAATTATCTATGGGAAAGAATGATTCAAGCACAAATCAAAGTCAAACATGATGTGACCAAGCAATTATCTTCAAACAATCCAACAAGGGACAAAGCAACCTTGCAGATACAAACACTTGTGAAGTCTAGAATGATAAGGAAATTATAGCATAATGTGTATGTTTTGATAGATTTTTTCAAGCCCAATATTTCCACTAGTCTCAACACATTCGAAGACACTTCAAGCACAAGCTACCTAAGGAATGGCTTGGTATCAAAATCTTTTCCCATACTAGATATTCCTTTGCCTCACACAAAGTGATGTTGGATTTTTTCTAGGACTATACACGTTGTGGGTTTTGAAAAGAGACTCAATGCTCGAATCACATAGGCTCCCTCATGCCACATTCATGTTTTAGAACACCCTTGGGAATACAAATGGTGAGTGTAAAATCTTTAGGTGATCCAGGTTATCCACTTGGATCAATCCTTGCACAAAGATTATGATACCTTCGAAGGTGAATTGGGTAGGCCTCTGTCTAAAAGTGTCTACTGAAAATCCCATTTGCAACTACCTCCCGTAGTCCTACAAGCAAGATTAAGGCCTATAGCCCTACGAGTACCTAATAATGTAGTCCCACACACAGGATTCAGGCTTTGCAACCCTACAATATCAAGCATGAGAATGAATTCTCAAAAATAGCTACGTCCCTTGAGAGATTAGTCTCAAGAGAATTTGATTATAGTGGGTTAGAAGAGGCCAAGTCTGCCTTGTTCCCCACTTGGGTAATCCCTCTCACTGGCTATGCTAAAGCTCTCGGGAGGTAGCCAGTCTAAAAGGGTACAAAATCTTAATGAAAGAAAAAAAAAGGAGACACAAGTAGGTCTGGTATTTTGAACACCCTAAAAGGATGAGAGCATATCCCTACTACTTGTGATCCTTTAAACACATAAGTCACTTGATTTCTTTCTTGGGCTTCTTCTAACTAGGGGGAATTCAGTGGGTTTGGTATTTTGATCACCCTAAGAAGGGTGAGAGCATATCCCTACCACTATTTTCCACACACACACAAGCCCCCTAATTAAACTATGTGAGATAAATAAAAAACACAATGTTTAACTGTATCTCCAAGGCAACCTGCAAAATAAATCAATTAGTAGTTTCAATGTTCAAGTCTTCCACAAGCATCCTATAAGACAATAAGATTAGTAGTTTAAAAACACTTTGATCTTGGTCAAATGTTCTGCAAAACCACTGTTAGAAGACAGAAAACACCAAAATCCTGCAAGAAAACTAGATTAGCAAAGATCAACATGTAAAATATGATGAAAAGAAACAAAATTAAGCAAAGCCACCTATCTACAGGTAGAGACACCTATGTGCAGAGATGCCTGTCTACAGGCAGAGTCGCCTGTCTGGGATAGAATGTAGAAAAGACCCTAAACCTTGCAAAAAACTAAGACCCAAATGAGCTAAAGCTTCTAAATGACATCTATTATGAAAGTACAACATGCAACTATTTCTAAAAGTTCCTAAAAGTGCAGAAAAACCCTAAAATGTGATGCAATATGCAAGATATACTCTTTCTATTAGAGCCACCTATGTACAAATAGAGACACCTATCTGAGATAGAAAGAAAATAACAACTAGAACTAGCAAGATTTGAAACCTAATATGCTTGAAAATATCCGAAAATGATTCTAATGATAATATGCACTAGGGAATTAACCCTAAAATGACCAAAAATGTAGGTTAAACAACTTCAAGAACTAAACTAAAAAAAAAGGAAACTCCCTTTCTATCGGAGCCACCTATGTGTAGGCGGAGTTGCCTATGTGTGGAGCCGCCTCTGTAGAAGCGGAGCCTCCTATTCATCAATTTGTCTGAAAAACTTGCAAAATAAAAAAAAAACCAGGACATGGGTCCCACAAGGCATGCCAAAATGTATGCAATGAAAATTCCTGCAGCTGCACAACAAGTCAAAACATGCAAAACACAAGATATACCAATAAATTAAAGCATGAAAAGAACTTGAAACACAACCAATTCTCACTACAACCTCCGATGGGCTAAAACAAGTGCACCCAAGACTTGTTTGATTTTCTCTTAGATATTTTGTGGGTGTGCTCTCCCAACACAATGCAATAAATCCCACTATGATGCAAGCTAGAAGATGGTGAAGGGATTGAGAACAAGTATGAGGAACTTGCCCCAAGCTTCACATGATGAAGATTGAGAATGCAATAGTAAATCTAGAATAAAGATGCATGATAAAATAAACTAAGATTGATTCCATTACCTAACATGTAATATCTAGATGATCTAATGCTCAAAGAAGCTAAATAGAATAAAGACTAAGACATGGTCAAGAAAATGCTCTAAAATGCAATCACTAGCTAGTTACTCTCACTAGTTGCAAAATGAGGAGTGAGGCCTCCTTTTATGGATTTGCTATGAAAAAAGGAGGGCTGAGATTAAGAGGTGGAAAATGAGTGTCTAAGATTAAGGGTTAGGTAGGGTTTTGGTGGGAGTGAAGGAGATTAAGAGGCAAAAGGGATGAGTGGCTAGGATTAAGTGGTTAAAAAGAGAAGTTGACTTTTGAACTAAAAGCCAAATGAAGAGACAAGTGACAAGTGTCAAAAGCTCATAATTTTGGAGTTGATCCATGTGAATGCACATGATTGGCTAGAGAAGGATTAATGAGTTTATAAAATAAACAAAATATGTTTGTTTAATAAATAGAGGAAAAGGCTCAAAATTAAATAAATAAAATTTATTTAATTTAAAAGAGAAAAATGGTAAATGAATTATCTAAATAAATAATGATATTTATTTAAATAATAGAGGAAAAAGGCTTAAAATTAAATAAATCAAATTTATTTGAAAAAGGCTAAGTGAATTAATTAAATTAATAATTTAACTAATAAAGGGATTAAGACATTTTTTGATGTCTACATAATCTATTTTATCTTGATCTCAATGAAAGTTCATATTTTATTGCACAAGTAGAAGAAAGCTGGTAATGGCATAAAAGTTTGATTCATGTGAACTTTGATAACCTGGTTAACATAAGAAAGAATAGAAGAGTAAGAGGTTTTCCTATTTTAAAGAAATCTAAATTAGCAACATGCAAAAAATGTCAAATTGGGAAAATGAGAAAATCTAGTTTCAAGAGCAAGAACTATAATACTGAAGAAGTATTGGAATTGGTACATACTGACCAGTGTGGACAAAATGGGACAATAAGTTACATTGGAGAGAAGTATTTCATTCTATTTGTTGATGATCATTCTAGAATGATGACTGTTATGTTTCTTAGAGAAAAATTAGAAGCTTTTCAAAAATTCAAATGGTACCTTGCCAGAGTTGAAAAGGAAGCAGGAAAGAAACTGAAGTGCCTAAGATCTGATAGAGGAGGAGAATTCATTTCTAATGAATTCAATGAATTTTGCAATGAAAGAGGAATCAAGAGACAAGTATCTACCCCTGGTACACCACAAAAAAATGGAATAGCAGACAAAAGAAACAAATCCATCATGGATTGTGCAAGAACCTTAATGATTGAAAATAATGTTGCTACCAAATACTGGAAGGAATCCATCAGTAGTATAATTCACACCTTGAATAGAGTTCAACAAAAGAAAGGTACTAAGAAGACACCTTTTGAATTGTGGTATGACTATAAACCTAATGTTTGTTATTTCAAAGTATTTGGAAACATATGCTACATCTTAAAAGAAGAAAGAAATAGAAAATTTAATGTAAAAGGAGATGAAGGAATATTCCTAGGCTACTCCTGTAAAAGAAAAGAATATAAATGTTTGAATCTTACTACTCGCAAAGTCATAGAAAGTGTGCATGTAAGGATTGATGAGTTTGTAGAAAGATGTGAAGAAAAAAGTAGTAAAGAGCCTGAGGACTACAAAAATTTTGTGTACTATGAACCTGATACTATACTTGAAACACAAGAAATATTAATTGGACAACAATCCTATCAACCATTTAATTCATCAGTACAAACTCTGTTACAAATTGTGCAGCCTAAGCTTCTGCCAGAACAAACCGAATGACAGATAGAGGGACCCAAGTCTCAGATAGAGGAACTCGAGTCACAGACAATGACACCTAAGTCTTAGATAGTGGAATTCAAGCATCACATAGAAGAACATGATAGAATATTTGATCATGGTGAACATAGTGGAGCAAGCCCAAAATCAAGAAGGAGGGATCCTATACTTGCCAAATATGTCAGAAGACATCATGAACCTGAGAAAACAATTGGAGATTAGACAGAAGGTATAATGACAAGTAAAAAACTTAAGGGTACATATTTTCTTAGTGAAATTGAACCTAGATCTATCAATGATGCATTGAAAGGTGAAATTTGGATAGAAGCAATGAATGAAGAAATTAAGCAGATAGAAAAGAAAAAACCTGGACTCTTGTACCTAGACCAAAAGATAAGAATGTAATTGGTACTAAGTGGGTTTTTAGAAACAAGATGAATGAAAAAGGTGAAGTTTCTAGAAATAAATCCAAATTAGTATGTAAAGGCTATGATCAAGAAGAGGGTATTGATTATGGAGAAAATCTTGCTCCTATTGCAAGACTTGAAGGAGTCAGAACTCTTCAGGAATATGTTGCACACAAAGGATACAAAGTATATCAAATGGATGTAAATTTTTCCTTCTTGAATGGAATCCTAGAAGAAGAAGTCTATATTGAGAAACCTCAAGGCTTTGTAGATCCACATAAGAGGAATATGGTCTGTAAAATGCACAAAGACTTGTATGGACTGAAATAGGCTCCAAGATCCTGGTATGAAAGACTGCATGGTTATCTAGTAAGTTTTGGATTTTAGAGAACTAATGATAATAGTAGCTTGTACATCAAAGAAGGCCCTAAAGACAAGATACAATTAGAAGAGATATTTGTTGATGATATATTATTCACTGGATATGATGATTTAAGCAAAGCATTCTCTATAGCTATGAGTAAGGAATTTGAGATGTCTATGTTTGGTGAAATCAAATTCTTTGTTGGTTTACAAGTTCAATAGATGAAGGATGGTATCTACATTACTCAGTCAAAATACATAAAAGAGATAGTGAATAAATTTGGAATGGAAGATTCCAGACCAGTTGGGACACCTATCTCTACAGGACATAAGTTGTCTAAGGATGATGATTCAAAGGAGGTAAATCAGACTACCTATAGGTTCATGATTGAAAAACTACAATATGTTGTTCTTACAAGTGTGTGTGTTATTTTTGTATATGTTAAGAGAGACACAACTCTTCAATAGATCATTGCATTAGTGAAAATAAGGGATTAGCAAACATAACAATCACCAAAATTGATCTATTGCTTCCTATCTAGGAGGAGTATGAAAAATGAAATAATAGCCCTCAAATTATGCATATTCCAGTGACATATACAACCTAAGAATGAAAGATTCAAATAAAAACTATACAACATAAATATGATCAAAATCATAAGAAATATGCATCCTAGCTCTAGAAATGAAGATTATAACAATACAAAGTATCAAAAATATGATGCAATATAAATCTATATGAAAATGAGTAGCATAAAAATGATTTCAAATCTTAAAAATTAGGAGCATTACAACAAACTATTTCAAAAATAAAAGGCCATTTGAGCTCAAAATCCATCCTATTTATAGAAGAAATGAAGGGGAGAAGACTCTAGAAGGGATGCCATGAATGAGGGTGTAAGACTCATTAATGAGGAGTGTGGAAGAGAATGTGTAAGATCTATTAATGCTTCATTTATGAAAGCATTAATGAGGTATGGGTGAGGGTTTAAGAAACATGGGTGAGGGTTTAAGGTCAAGCTTGATAACTTTGACTTTAGGGGGAGGGTTGAATTCCTAATCATAGATTTAGGAATGTGACAAGCTTAAGGATAGCTTAGGATTAGGATTAAGGGTTAAGGAATGTGATTAAAGAGATAGAGATGGGAGGAGAGAGAATGAGTGGAGGGGGGATTAGCTAATTAGGGTTAATTAGCTAATTAAGAAGAATTAGCATGTGAGAAGGGGTTGGGATGAGTTTGAACTTATGTTTTGGCATTTTGAGATTGGTTAGGTTAGAGGGAATGTTAATTAAATGAATTGTTGTAATAATATATTCACTCAATAATAGGGATTTAATTAATCATTTAAGCTTTGATTGCTTTGTAATAATTAATTAGGACTATAGCCAAATTGAATAAATTAGGCTAGGGGATTGAATTTGCAAGTGATGAGGTATGATTAGGATTTTATTTAATTTCTTTTAAATTAATTACCTTAGCTATGTTATTGATTTTAATTTATTGAATTGAATTGATTTGATTGGATTGGCTAAAGTGATTAATGTAAATTAGTGATTAGATCACTTAGGAGATTAATGATTTGAATGAATTATGCCAACCGATTGAAGAGTTGTTTGGACATAATTGGGGGTATGATCACACTTAGGGAAATAGGGTCTATGGTTAGAGAAGACCAAATCCAGGTGGTTACATTTTCCCCTCTTTGAATTGATGTATGATTCAAAGAAAGTTTTTGATGTTGACTTCAGAAAGATTGAGAATTCCACTCATGATCAAGCAAAATGCTTGATGAGATCAGTCTCGCACTTGATCAAACTAAACAGATAGTATTTATTTTGAACTTGGTTTTCATCCAAAGTTCAATAAAAGATCTTAGAGATATCAATTCCAAACTTGGTTTTCGTCCAAAGATTGATAATACTGATTCTGAACTTGGTTGTTGTCCAAAATCAGTATGAAGCTGCCAAGAGCTTAGTAAGAATCTTTTAAAATGAGGAAACACAAGATATCCATCTTATGAGAACCAAATCTTTCTATCCAACAGTTCCAACTTAGTCAAGGAAACTATCATTCTCTAGTTTGTTTGATAACAAATTCATTTTAATGTTGTTTTGAGAAAGAATTAATTGATGATAGTGTGATCATGCCCCCTCGGGAATGAAATAAAAGGAAAGAAATGAAATCCCTTTGTTGAGAGAATGTATCACTTGCATGGAATTGTTAGATTAAGAAAGAATGGATTAGAAGAAGTGAAGAAATATGGGTGTGTTAAGAGTAAACACACGAGTACCAAGTTCATCACGTTGAAAAGGTGAGTTCGATTTTGTTCCCGATAGATCAAACATTTTGGGAAGCATTAGTATGTAAATAGCTTGGATTTCAAATGAATTAAAAATAGAAAGGAGTTTGAGCTCAAACCCTTATGTTGTTCTTTCAAAATGAATCATGCAACCTCTAAATGTAGTTATATACAAACTCTTAGGACTGTCATTGATTTGCATATATTGTAGCATTTTATCATCATTAGGCACTTTTAGGAATGAATACAACCTGATAGTACAAAAATCACTAATACCCATTGATATTATGAAAGTATGAATACTATGTTTATTAGATGAAATGTTGAAAATAGACTTAGGCATCAAGGCATAGAAGCCAGGATAACAAAATAGTCACCTTCCTTTTACTATATCAGAATTCAAGTAAGGTAAGATATTGGACCCACAATGACCTTGAAAATTCATATCCTTGGGTACATTATGCTTCGTATACCTTAGTGAGAATCTGATGTAGAAAATAGATAAGGAAATCATTTCAACCTCACCGTAGTTTACACATAACAAAGATCAAAATATATGCGGCTATCCACTCATGGTGGCAACTCTTACCATAAACATCCAAGTTAGGTAAAATTTATAGGATCATTTGGAACAATCACCATATGGAGAAAATCAAGAAAATGTTATGCCCCCATCCTTGCGACTCTTTGTCATTGCACACACATCATGGAGTAACTCAGAAGACATAACAACTTATCAATTGTGAATCAAGAAAATAAAATTCATAACTACTTAGATGCCCCTAGTTAAAACATCATCAGTGCATAAAAGAGGTATAATCAAACCAAGATCAAACTATGTTTAAGTAGTATTTGAAAAATACAATTTATTCATTTTTGCAAGCGCAGTATAGATTCATCAATCAAAAGGTTGGAATTAAAGAAAATATGTGTTCCATGTCTGTGTATAAATTTCTTCCTATTTGAAATCCAATGTAGGCTCTAGGAACACCGTTCATGTTAGTGCAATGTTGGTGCTAGTCTTGTTTGGTGAGAGTGATAGTTTGGTGTAAGCATTGAGAAGCAGTGTCATGAGACAAACCATCCTATGACAACCTAGTAGATGCAACCTATCAGGCTAGCAAAAGATGCCCCCAGTGCAGAGTGAATTGACCCTAAGACAGAAATGCAAACAAATCCCAATAAAGGATAAGATTTTCATAAGGAAACAAAGTCAACTCTTAGCACAAGTGTAATCGTGAAGGTTTAGTATCAGCAATGCATTGATAGATAGAGCACAGAGTTTGAGTAACACCTATTTTCCAGTGTGTAGAAGATTTGTAAAAGACTACCAATTCTCAAGCATGATCTCATTTGTGTGCCCCTAATGTTTAGAAAGATGTAGGGTGTTACAGATGGATTAATAGATCAGAAGTGGATCAAAAAAAGTGAATGAAGTGGGTGAATGTCACCCTCAAGAACAGTCTTCTCAAGATTACCCAAGCTAGGGAAAAATAATATAGCAATGTAGGTTCATGAAATGGTGCTAAATGCCAAATAGGATAATGAACTGATGTCATGAAATGTATGTAGGATATCATGTAGTCCCAAAAGAGTGGACATGTCAAGAGATTTCTTTAGAAATTGTTTGTCATTTTATTTTGTTCTTCCTTTTGATCAAGACCAAGGGGCCAACTAATAGGATAGCACCATCAAGATAAGGGATGATGTAGGATTAGTGTGTGGGTAGTGAATTTGGACTTGGAATAAGAAAGAGAAGGATTGTGAGCAACATACAAGAGTGAGTAAGATATACAATTTGTTCATGAATAGGCCTAACCTTGTCAAGATCAACAGATGAAAAATGGATGAAAGATATGAGGGATATGATGTCATGGAAGGAACTTTCCCCCAAGTGAAGAGTGCAAGTAGGAGGAATTATGCGTGACACCTATTTGCTAGGTTTTCATCATGGTACTTATCCAAGGTGCCACAAGAAGTGGTTTTCACCATAGGATGAATATTTTTCTCTTTACTTTTGCTACCAAGGTGCCTGTTTACCAGGTTTTCACCAAGGCACTTTTTTTTTCTTTTTCAGATTTTAAGGAGTAACTTATGCATATTTCTCTATGGATAGTGCTCTTTTGAAGGATATGCTATGATAGGCTTAGAACACTGAAAGTATGCTCAAAGATGTTGATAGGGTGAAAAAAAAGGATGAAATAGAGGATAAGAAAGATGCAAGCCAAGATTTTATGTAATGGACTGGATGAGAGGAAAAGAAGGAATGTAAGGACCCAATATGGAAGGATAGTAGGTGAAAAGATCAACATCAACACCCTATTTTAAGGGTAGTGTATGGATTGAGTTTTTGATGTATGCATGGATAGGGATCTTGGTACATATGGACCCAAGATGGAGGAAGTATTCAAGGTAATGGATTTTGGGACATGAGGGCCCAAAATAGAGTTAGAATATTGACAATGTGTGAAAGAAGATGAAGTAGAGGCCTTTGGAAGTTTGGATGCCAATTCTGATTTTTCCTTTTTATTCAATCCTTTTAAGAGAGACTTGGGAATCCACATATGTTTTGATTTTCCTTTTCTTTTGGATGATTTAGAACACAATTCTTCCATGATGGATTTAGCAACCCATATTTTCTTTGATATTATGTTCTTCTTCATGGACCTTTGTGGTCTCTTGAATGTTTATTTTTTATTTATATTCACATGTCGATTGGATTGGACATAGTGATATTCATATGTAAGTGGATTCTTGAATTTATGATTTCTTTGTTTGACATCCAAATTGCTTCCAAAAGACTTGGGATGTGTGGATGAATAAGACCAATATGGATGGTTCATATGGATGTGTTGATATGGAGGTATCAAAGATGCATGTTTTTGTTGATCTTGATAGGAGATAGGATAAGTGGATGAAAACCTAGGAGTGGAAGATGGAGGGATATATTGACCCAATATAGATGGAAGGTTTTAAGCTTTCCTATTTTGAACATATGGACCAAGGATAGATTTGGAAGATGGAGAAGGATGATTCTTGCATGCAAATAGGGGAATATAAGGTGTGAAATGAGTATCAACATCTTTAAAGTGAGCTTCCCGGCCAAGGATCTTTTGTTTCAAATTCATCTTCATACTGATAGGTTCATGTGTAACTTTGATAGGAGGCATTTTAACTAGAACCCTTGATGCTTGAGGAAACTTATTGTCATGTAAGGTATTTGGAGGAATAATGTCTTTTTGAGGTGGATATGGAGGTTTATATGAAAGATATGATGAAACATGATAATATTGACAAGGGTCTTTGTATAATGTAGGAAGAGTACCTTGCTCTTGTTTTCAATAGGATTTTTGATATTCAGATATTTCTTTGGAGATGGAGGGCTATGTAGCTCTCGGGATGGAAGGGTATCTTCTTGAAGGAAATGATAAGATATGAGGGGATCATCTTTAGATTTTAGGGATTTGGGATCTTCCTCAAATGTTGGAGGGGATAGGATAATTTCTTGATCTTGATCATTAGTAAGATTTCTTTCTTTGTTCTTTTTATTATCTTCTTGACATGGACCCAATCCAAAGGAAAAGATAGGAGTTTTAATCTTCATGAGGGATTCTTGAAGGATTGCTGGGGAATTATCCAAAATAGGCCTTGAAGTACATGAAAGCTTAGGGTCTTTGATCT
>MU226765.1:3590936-3605365 GCA_018584345.1 Thuja plicata
GAACATGATATGAAGAGCAAAGGCAAAATCAGATGTGATTTTGATTGAAGACAGATCATCCAGACAAAGTTGCAATAGAACATTTGATCAGTAAGGATCCAGTTTACAAATAGAGCAAGATATGAATCAACAAAGACAATTGCATATACAATCAGGTCAATCCATTGTTACTTTCTAACAATTGTAGCAGTGATTCAAATCTCTTAACAGAGTAGAATTAACAGTCTTTTGTAAATCCTCTCACAAGGTGACATTTCTATATTGAAGTGCTTGAAGACCTCTAACAAGGCCACTCCTTACAGGGTGATTAAATCCTCTAATATGGTCACACCTAACAATGTGTTATTGTAACCTTTAACAGGGTTGGCTCCTAATAGGTCTCACTTTAGAAGAGTGAAAATCAGTAACTAGTTGCAATTGGTGGTTTTTCCCATATTGGGTTTCCATATTAAATCTTGGTGTTATCTATGTAATTTGATTTTATTTATGGTTAATGTTTCTGGAAATTAATTACTATAGATAATCATAGTTAATATCTTAAGATTTTCTATGTTAACCGAGTGACAATGAAATATCTATGTTGACCGACCAACAATGACTTATTTGTTTAAAACATCTAAGGGACTTGGATTTTTTTATGTGGTAACTAATTCACCCCTCCACTCTCAGTTAGTCATCTCATTTCCAACATCATGATGCCAGATATATAAAATATTTTTTCTTTAAGGAGATTGTGCCAATCCATGGTTTTCCCCTAAGCATTGTATCAGATAGGATGTGAAATTCATGAGCCATTTCTGGAAAAAATTATGAAATAGATTGGGTACTAATATCTCATTTGGTTCAGCCTACCATCCTCAAACAGATGGTCAAACTGAGGTGGTTAACAAAGTGTTGGGTAACCTATTAAGGTGCCTCACTAAAGAGTATAGTTAGACATGGGATGTTGTCATTCCCCAAATAGAGTATGCATACAATGATAGTAAGAACAAAACTATAGGGAGAAGCCCATTTGAAGTTGTTTATGAGATGCACCCAAGGGGTGTGTGTGATCTTAGAGATCTTGGAGGTATGGAGTATACGAGTGGTCATGCTGAGGAATTCACTCAAACCATGAAGGAGATCCAAGATCAAGTTGAGAAGACCATACAAGACAGTACACAAAAGTTGAAGGCCAAAGAGGATGAAAAGAGGAGAGACATTCAGTTTGAGGTAGGTGATTATGTGATGGTTCATTTGAAAAAATCCAGGTTGCAGAAGGGTGTGCCTACTAAACTTCAGTTGAAGAGAGTGGGACCTTGCAAGATCATAGCCAAGTATGGGGCTAATGCATACAAGATAGACCTACCTTCATATTTGAGTATATCTCTTGTTTTTAATGTCCAAGACTTGACCCAATTCAAAGGGCCATTAGCTGAGATAGGTCATAATAGTCAAGGGGTAGCAGTGATGTTGAACCTACTGTATACAAGGGTTAATAAGTCGACAAGGCACAAGGTGTACTTGGAGCACCTCATCAAGTGGAAGAATAGGCCTCAATCAGAAGAAACATGGATTGCAGCTACATACTTCAAGAAGGTTGGCATCTCTGAAGACATTTTTTTCCATAGGAGTGACATGACTTTCCTTTGTGGGGGAGTATGGTGCAGGAGCACCTAGGAAAGGCTAGATGGTACCTAGGGTTCCTATGTTTGTTTTTTGTCTTGTAATGGTCTTAGCCAAACCACTAGTGGAATAATGGGACTATATGGGTCCTAGGGTGTGTTTATTTATATTAGGAGTCCTTATTAGGTCCTTAGTGACCCTCTTTGCAAATGTTGTCCAAATTTGTCAATTTGTGTACATGTTGCCAATATGGTGGAAAAGTGGCATTTATGCATTTAGGGGTAAAATTGGATAAGGAAGTGCTTAGGATACCTATTTGATGTTTTACTTAACCTAGATATGCATTTGGTTAAGTTTCTTGAGTTTTTGACCAAGTTTGTATGCAAGAATCCCAAAAGTTGTAAAAGTTGTCAATGTTGTCATTGACAACATTGACAACATTTCTTGCAATAATGTCTTTTCAAGCATTTGGGTTTCTAACTATCTAAAACCATCAAGATATATTCATGGTAAAATATATAAGGCCTCCCTCAACTTTTTTATTAGGTTGGTTGATTTTAAAAATTCTGTGTACGGACTATGTTATTGAAAAAACAGTTACAGTTAAGCTTTTTCTTAACATCTTGGTGTTTAATGGATTGAACTCTGCATTTTATTTGTTGTATGAGATAGTGTGTGAAAATAATTGATTCTACATGTGATTAGTTTGTTTTTTTGTTCATTTTTCCTTTCTTGTATAAAAAGTTTTCATTTATGCACTGGCACTGGTCTGAACCAAGCAATTTCTACAAATGGGGTCATAACTTCTCTTCTCACCATGAAATCTCTATGGGCCTTTGAGATTAGGAAGATGACTCCTTTTATATATTTTATAGTGAAGGATGGGACCTAGAAGGAAAGAAATATATTTTTGTAGTGATGCCCTAGGCAAGCCAGAGATGCATGGCTAGGGATCACAGAGAGTTGCAGAGGTGAAAGGAGGGATTGAATGCATTGGTTGCTTCAATAAAAGCTTGTGGAGAGGAGGAAATATGTGTGAAGAAGCCAAAAATTCAACCAGAAGATTTTGTGAGGGGTTCTTCATATGGAAAACAAAGATCTTGATGGCTATGCTCAATTTGAGTTGAAACCCTTAAATTTAGACTTGTAAGTAGGAACCAACTGTATAGATAGTTTGGGAGGGAAAGACCTAGAAAATCCTTTTGGTTTCTATAAAGGGTGTCAAAATCTAAAGTTAGTTTTCAATCTTATTAAGAATACTTTCAAGTTATTTGGTAAAAGGTGCCTAATTAGGCCTAATTATTTATAGCCCTATTTTGGGTGAATTTGCTATGGTTCTTTTAACTCAGTTAGAGTTATATTTCAAATTGTGTTTGTAGGAATTGGATTGGATCCAATTGACATGCTAGAATCCTAGCTCTCCATTTGGGATTGATTTTGAACATTTTGGAACATTTAGTGAAATTTTTTCTAGAAGAGCTCCATGGGCTAGGTTATGAGTGATTTGATTTCTTGATTGGTGTATACAAGTTAAAAGAAGGATCTTGTGTAGAGAATCCTTGGGAGATTAGGGTTAGTCAAGAACCCTACTAGGTCAAATAAGTGGCTTATAGGATACCCTAGAAGGAGATAGGGTACAGAGAAAGTCTTTTAGTTACATCACATTGCAAGGAAGGTTGCCATCTATAAGAATATTCATATTTCCATTTGTAGAAAAATGTCATTCTTTTACTCAACTGCTACACATAGACATAGTTTTCAAGTGAGATGCACAATGTCAGGAATCTTTCTTCTTATTGAAGTCATACTTGGTGAATCCACCTATACTTATGGTGCCTATCAAAGACAAGGATTTACTCTTGTATATTTCAACAACAGATCGTTCTTTAGGGGTATTATTGGCTCAAGAAGATAAAGATTTAAAAGAAAAGGCAATCTATCATCTCAGTAGAAACTTGGTCAAATATGAACTTAATTATAGCTTCATTGAATGAGAATTCCTCGTAGTATTTTTTTCTTCCAAAATCTGCATCATTATCTGTTGGTACACAAGGTTAAGCTCATTACTAAAATCAATCCTATCAAGTATCTACTTAGAAAAACATATCTCACATGGAAATTGGCCAAATGGTTGATGGTATTGGGTGAGTTTGATATAGAATATGTGAATATAAAATCCATCAAGGGATAGGTCATAGAAGATCAATTGGTAGAGGATCCTCTAGTTGTTGATCATCCTATCCAAGTTGAATTTCTAGACTCATCAATCATCAATGTTGAAATAAAAAAAATGGACAATATACTTTGATGGATCTTACACACAACATGGATCGGCGGAAGGAATTCATTTGATTACACCTCAAGGTTATACAATCCCTTAGTCCTACAAACTCCTTTTTCCATGCACCAATAATATTGCATAATATGAATCTTTAGTCATAGGCATCAAAATGTCTTTAGAATGGAGAGTAACTGAGATGCAAGTTTATGGGGATTCTCTACTAGTCATAAATAAAATTAATGATAAATATCAAATGAAGGACGACAAGTTGATGCCTCACTAGAGGATGATCAATGACCGGAAAATGTATTTTGTTTTAATCACTTTTGAGAAAACTCCTAGAGATAGAAACATAGCAGAAGATGCAATGGAAACCTTAGCTTTTCTTCTTCAAATACTAGAACAAAATTCTAGATATGAATTCTTGGTGGAAGAATTGGTGAAACTCGCATTCAACTTGTGTAATTCCAAAATTATATTCCTATTAATTGGACATGATTCACCTTGGTATGTAATCATAAATTATTACTTACAAGACCAAAATTTTCCCTTGGAACAAACCCATAATATAAAGATACATTTCATATGCCAAGCTTCCCGATATACTATCTTTTTCAAAAAATTATATCACAAGAGTCTTGACAGAACGCTTCTTATGTGTCTAGATGATGAAGAATCAAAATTATCTTTAGGATATTTTCAAAAAGGGATATGTGGGTCTCATTTGAGTGGGCTAAACCTAGATAATAAAATCCTTCACATGGGATAATTTTGGGCAACTCTAGAGAAGGATGCTTATCTGTTTGTCAAGATATGTCAAAAATGCCAATATTGTGGGAACATAATTCATGTGCCAGCATAAGATATACACCCCATGACCACATGTTGGCCCTTTTATAAATGAGGGTTAGATTTGATAGGGTTGATTTATCCACCTTTATCTATTGGTCACAATTATATTATAACTACAACAAAGTACTTCACAAAATGGGTAGAAGTTTTACCTTTGATGACTGCAACGGGGAAACTAATATTAATGTTTATCCTAAATCCCATCATTTGTAGATATGGAATTCCTCATGCTATAATAAGTGATAATGGAAAATAGTTTAAAAACAAGGATGTGGATGACCCATGTGACAAGTTTCATATTATACATCATTATTCCTCCATTTATTATCGTTAAGGGAATGGTCAAGTAGAGGCAACAAACAAGAAAATTCTCACAATTTTGAAAAGAACAGTTGATAATTCAGGAAGGAATTGACATGTACAACTGAATCCGACATTATGGGCATATAAGAAAAGGATAAGGACACCAACTAGCACAACACCTTTTTCATTGGTTTATGGAGCAGAGGTTGTTCTACCTTTAGAACTTGAGATTCCATAATTGTGAGTCTCCTTAATGGTTTGATAATGGATGAAGATTATAGGGTTACTAGGCTTCAATAACTTGAGTTATTAGAAGAACATCAAAGTTAGGCATATGAACACCTTATGGTATATCAAAATATAATGTCAAGGAATTACAACAAAAAGATAAAACCTAGAGTGTTTCAAATTGGTGATTTAGTGTTGAGGAAAACCAAAAGAATCAATAAGAAAGAGAAAAGAAAGGAAAGTGGGAAGCAAACTAGTTGGGATCATTCATTATCACATCTTCTTTTGGCATGGGAACATACAAACTAGTTGACTGTGAGGGAGATGAGTTGCAAGAACCCATTAATAGAATCCACTTGAAGAGGTTTTATACATAATCAGATGAAAGAAAGAATCATTCTTTGTAAAGTGAAAAGGAGTAAAATTCAAAAATAGTGAAAAAGAGAAAAATCCAAAATTAGTGAAAAAAGATCCTGAAGAAATCCAAAAATAGTGGAAATAGTTTTGAGAAATGAAAGAAAAAAGTGGAAAATTGAGCACGAAGAAAGAAAAAAAATTCAAATATGGATCTTGAAAAAATTATTATCTTGGTGAAAATCTAGAAAATAGGCACCTTGGTAGTAAAGAAAAAAAGAGAAAAAGAAAAAAAGATAAAGAGAGCCTTGGTGAAAACCTAGCAATAGGCGCATTGGTTGCAAAAAAAAGGAAAAAAAGAGGAAAAGAGAAATAAATTCAAGTGTTGAAAACTTGGTAAACATGCACCATTTGACCCTTAAGTCTTCCCTAGTTGCATTGTCCATCTGCATCTTTCCACCACCATTGTATATACCCTTGCATCCATCATATTTGCAGTCATAATAAAGTGTCTAAGTAACATTTTGTATATACCAAGTTGTGTTCATACCTTGGATATTATTTACCCAAGTCCAAAATTTTCCTATCCAAGTGGGGGAAATCAATTCAAATCATGGATTTTATCAAGAAGGCACCAATTCAAATGAATCAATGCACCAAACTACAAAAAATATACACTCGAACCTTTGATTTACATCATTTTTGTATTCACATCTGATCTTGACACAAACATAATCCTTCACCTTCATTGGTTGATTATTATCATGAATAAAAATAAACAAGCCCAAAATATCAAAATGGATGAAGTTATATTTGAAATATGGATATGTAGCACTAGAACTTAAGTTTGATGGGATTTTAGAGTCTTGAGTCCTATCTCATGTCTTCTCTAATGACATGATCATCAAAGAATCATCGAGGACATTTGCATATGGAGGGGATTGAATCTCTGTCTGTTTATGCAAAAAGATACTTTGGCCATTTATATCTTCCATATGTTAATGCCAATATTCACTTGCAATATGGAATATGATGAAAATGATATTCATACTCCCATAGTTTGGCAGTCCAACTAGTGAGGGTTGTACAAATTTCAAAGGTTTAAAATCCAATGATAGCAATATTCATATCATCATGGTTTGTTAATATCATCAGTGATTATTGTACATGCTAGAGGTACCAAAAATCTCAATGATGAAAATTATTCCATGCATTCTTTGCAAAAGTGATAGTTAGTTGCATTCATTTATGAGTATTTTTCATATGGGATTTCCTTTGTCTCTACCAGCTAAACTACCTAGATCTGTTTGAGGTACCTAACTATTCATAACTGCATTAGGCCTTTGTGCCATGGTAGTCATGAAACTCTGCATCATAGTCACAAACTTATCCATTTGGGTACTCATCATTGTCATACCAGCCAGTAAAGCTCTGACATACTAAGTCAAAGTATCTAGAACCTGTGGAGCCACTAGAATCCATGAGGCTATCAGAACCTAAGGAACCTATCTAAATTTCACTATCTGAACCTTTCTAGCTACTCCCGGTCATCTCTGACTCGAAATTGCTAATGGAATATGATCAACTCTACCACTACCCATCATCCATACCTAACCACCTTGCATCTGTACCTTTTCATGTCTCATCCTCACCCTACCCCTACCTCTCCCACCACCTCTAGTTCCATCTCTTCATTAAACTCTCTATCTCACACATCTACCACTAGCTTCTCCTTCATCATCATCTGAATGATCATCTATATCTTGTTTTTCCTCACCTGTATCTTTAAACCATGAAAATCTATGTTGAGAAAACAAGTGAGTGTAATTTGGTGACATACCAACATCCACTACACGATCTAGCATGTCCCATTCCATGTAGCCCATCCTGTATATCTCATCATAAGCATAATGATACTCTACCAATGGACACCACATGGATCTCTCCACCTATACTCCCATATATAAAATCAATCCCTATGGGCTATCCTGCATGTCATTCATACTGTCGTATCACTCTTTAGAAGCATAATCTCTCAATAACCAAAGGATATCATACTATCATCCATTGTGGTGCACACATATATGGTAAATCCATATCATCCTCTCTCAAAGCCACACATCCAAGGTATGGTTGCCACACCACTCTATCCATGTCATCCAGCATGCACTGCAAAAATTCCAACTTGTCTAGATGATTTTGGATAATCACTCTCGTATAGAAATCCAAATGGCCAACCAAGATCTTTGTGTCTTGTTGCACTGGGTTTCGTAATAGGAATGTTCCCCCATGTACTCTAAAGCTATAATAATACTGCACCCACTGAAAGTGAAACACCCTATCGATACACTACATGATGAAGCTCATGATTTAACTAAGCCAAAACACATGAATCCCAATCAAATATCTATGGATCTACAATTATATCCTCTAAAATCTAACCCCATCCAATAGAAAATCCATGACCTCATTGATCAAGAAGAAGGAAACCACTGATCAATGAAATCAATACTACAGGAAGTAGAGGAAAAGGGATAACTTGTGCCCAAGGTATAATCTCATCACCAATAGTGGGATCATGAAAAACATGTTTTCATGCTACACCATCATACACCTAATTGTTATAGACCATCTCACCCTGAGTCAGAATCCTAAACAATTTGTACACATCTTCTAGGGTAATCATCATGTCTCCCATTGGAAAGTGAAAAGTATTATGGTTGGAGTGCCATTTCTCTACCATAGTAGTGAGAAGTCCACACTTCATATGGAACTGATGCATATCTATAAGAAAGGACAAACCATAATGTCCAATCACCTGTCTCTCCTAGGTGGATAGATAATCAACCATGTCTAATGCCCACAGAGGTAAACCATGAATGTATAACTTTTAAACCAACACTTGTTTTTCAATAAAGTGGAATAACATTAGCATCATCATTTTAGTGGATCATTGCAAGTCAATCAAAGATATTCTATCATCCTATCACTCATCTTGATAACATCAAAAAATTTTCTAACTCTATATCGTGAGAACAAAAGAAAACATCAGTTATTCTACAAACCTATCAGGATTGACATCATAAAAATTCATCAAAATGATGGAACTAATATCATAAACACTTATTTTCATCAAAATATCAATAAATCGACTGATCAACCACTTAGGTGAATTAGACAACATTCAAATCAGGAGTCAATTTATCAAATCAAGCTATGCATTATTTATCTTAGTATACACGTGATGGGGAGCTCCCTCTCCTAGATATTCTTTACTCTCTCTTAGACCTTCTCTTGGTCTTTCTTAGGGTCTCATTCACTACCCTAACTAGAGGATACTAATTTGATCTACTAGGAGCTCTGCACCAAGTTCAATCCTTCACTAAACCCTTCACCATAGCTTCACACTTTCATGGCTTACTTTGTTCATCTATCTTTCCAACTGACACCCCTTCTTATGAGTTGGATTCCTGACTCCTTTCTAGTCTCTTTCAACACATCTTGATCCAATCTTGAGGATCTTTCATCCAATTTCCAATTGGGTGCAAGATTTTAGTCCTCTAGGCCTTGTAGCCCTTTTAGGCATATTAGCCCTCCTAAACACTAAAAAGATGGATTTTATCTCAAAATCCCTTAACACCCCTAGAATATAATTACATTTTCCTTGTGGGTTTTCCCTAACCTTGATTATTTTCTAGGTTTTAAGTTCCCACCTTGTGCGTATAATGGACTTTTACCTAACCCCTAAAATTGAGGGTTGCTAGGGCATGAATACTGGTATGGTTTCTTTACTTTCTTTAACTGATCAAATGAGCTCCTTTGAACTTATCCTCCCATTAGGATTTTTGTATTAAATTCCCCTACACTCCTCTATCATTTATTGGAACATACCAATCACCGAGCAATCACCATTGCTATTGTATTGTTCAGTTTTGCTAACTAGAGTAACTAGTACTCGCTTAGGGCCTGAATGTTCTCTTTCCTTCCATGAAAAAACACACTCCACACACTATATATACATTTTATATACAAGGCCCTAGTTGTTTCCAAGTTTTCATAGGGATTTGGACCACAGGAACTTCAAGCAAAACCAATATCTACATGACTGGTCCAAAACTGGATAGAGACCCAGTCAAACACAACGAATTTATAAAATGATAACTAATATGAACAAAAGATCTAAAAAATTCCATAGTGACTAAATAAATCACATAAGGAACACTATAAATAAATTAATTCAATCCATCTAATCCAATAAAGTACTGGATGATGGCTCTATCTGCAAATTACAGTGTTAATTACTCCTTCACAAAAAGCAATCTGTACAAAATAAAATCTAACTGTCATTTTATGATTTCTTTCACCTTATATACTCCATTCCCACATGTTTGGACCCTCATATCAGGATTTGTGCATCATAAAAGATTATTCCTAAAAACTAGGAAATGTTGTCTTGACAACTTTGCAAAGTTACAAAAGTTGTCAGGTCAACTTTGACAACTTTTGTCAAAATGACATTCTCTCAACTTCAATGGACCAAAGAGGTTTCAAAACTTAGCAAATGGATCTAAAACACCTTAAAACATTAAAAACTTGACAATCTCCCCATTTTAGAGTTTTGGTCAACCCTTTGACCTTTTGGTTGACTTTTAAGAGTATAGACCCCTAGGTGCAACTTGACTCTATAACTTTCAAACCCTAAACACTACTAACCCTAAACAAACCTTAAACACACTTGGGAATTTATAACATAGTCCTTATTCAAATATGGTTTTCAAAACCAACCTACAAGCCAAAATGACTAACAAGATCTTTCAAAGACCTTAGGGTACTCCTGCACCATCCCCCCTACAAAAAAAAGTCAAGGTACCTGTGGTGTCAGGAACTCCTCACTGATTCCATGCCTTTTGAAGTCACTCTTAGCTATCCAAGTCGCTTCTAACTCTGGTTGTTTCCTCCACTTCACTAGATGTTCCATATAGACTTTTTGTCTGGTCTATTTCTTCACTCTTGGATCCAAAATCCTTTTATCTTGTGGCTTGACCTTATCTAGAGTCTTGAACTCTCCCACATCCTTATTCACTCTAGTACTATACTGTACCTCATCCATCTTTGGCCTCTTATACATTATCAAGTCCTTCACATTGAAGATTTGAGAAATTTACATCTCCTTGGGCAACTTCACCTTATAGGCATTGGGTCCATAATAAACATCTTGCAAGGCCCAATCCTTTTAATCTGCAACTTACTAGGTATCCCATTTTGTAGTCTTACCTTATTCAAAAACACCATTACTAGATCACCCAATTCAAATTGTAGATCTCTTCTTCCCTCATCCCTCTTGGCTTTCAACTTCTAATTGGCCTCCATTAATTTCCTTCTAACTTGTTCATGTACCTCTATAATCAACTGAGAGAAATCAGCAGCATGTCCACTGATGCCTTCATAAACTTGTAGGTCTCTCAACTCATATACACCTATAGGGTGTAACCCATGAAAAATCTCAAATGGGCTCTTACCTGTGGTCCAATTTATGCTATCATTATAGGCAAATTCTTCCTAAGGTATAACTTTCTCCCAAGTTTGGCCATATTCTTTGGTCAAACACCTGAACAAATTTCCAATGACCCTATTGATCACCTCTATCTAGCCATCTATTTGAGGATGATAGGCTGAGCTATGAAACAAGTTTGTTCCTAGCCTTCTCCAAAGTGCCTTCCAGAAATGTCCCATAAACTTCACATCTTTGTCTGCAACTATGCTTGTTGGCAAGCCATGTATGCTCACTATCTCTTTGAAGAATAAGTGGGCAATATGGCTAGCATCATGTGTTGTCTTGCATGGGACAAAATGGATCATTTTTCTAAACTTGTCTACTACCACAAACACATTGTCTAAACCAGTATGTGTACTAGGTAGTCCTACAAAAAAATCCATACTAATGTAATCCCTGTTAGAAACACTGAGCGGGGGGGTGGGGGTGAATCAGTGTTTATCTACTTATTATATTTCAGCCAATTAAACATAAAACAAATATGCATTCAAGAATCTTAACACAAGAACACATAACACATGATTTGATTATGGAGAACCTTGATCAGAGGAAAACTCCGATGGGGATTAGTACCCACAACATATTGTACTAGGTATAATGAACCTGTTAAAATTCCTTTTCCCTGTTAGAAGAAATCTTTACAAATTGAGTACAATGACCTCGTTAAAGGTATGACCTTGTTAGGAGTCTTTTACAATAACCCTGTTAGGGGTGTATGGCTCACTACCCAAAAAATATGAAGGCTACAACCCTGTGAATGTTGATATGCACTATATCAAAAATGAACTATTGTAGTGACACTATTGTCTGATCAATTTCGTGTATGTTTGGATGCTCTTACTTCTTCAAGGAGCTATATCATCTTCTAACTTCATTATACTATCCCTCTGTAACTTCTTCTTTCACAATCATCGACACTTGTAACATACCTTTACATTACATACTTATATCTTCAAATCTGAATAGGCGCGACCCAAAACAAATCATTAGTCGGCCCTAAAACAAAAATACATAACGCTTCCAAAAAATTCAGCCCAAGCATGTTTACTATAACATTAATTACATTATTATAAACTTATAACTAAAGGTGCTTAGCCATTACATTATAAAATCATACACGCTGATCAGAACTGTAGTCAGCTTCTATGCTGTTTCCTGGACTGTAGGTCTACTAATCTATTTGTAACTTTTCCATACTGATGTTTCATACTCTACACATTTGGATCTAGCATGTATATACACCATAGAGTATATACCTAAGCACGCATGTTATGGTGTGATCTCTAACACGTGCGCTGATGTGCTGATCTTTGTATCTCTCTTTCTATCCTATTTTCTGTACTTAGTCATTTTATCTTCTAAGTTATCTTTGACATAAACTTACTATGAATTTGTTTCCATGATTGACAACACAAAATAAGTCATGCTTCCTCAGGAAGTCAACTTTCCAACAATCTCCCCCTTTTTCATTTATGGCAACAAAGGAATGTGGCTAAGTTACTTAAAATGACTTCATACAAAAATGACTGTATATCATAATACTTAATGATATATACATATATATTTCTCCACATATACACATTCTATACTACTCCCCCTTTGACATTAATGACAAAGGTGTGCAAAAAATATAAGTCCTCAACATACTTACTCTATATAGACTTCTGGGTACACAACTTGAAGAGATTGAATCTCTTTCTGCTAAAAGACTTTCATTGCTTCATCTGTCTGCAGATGCGCGCATAAGGAATATGTCAATTTCTCCATTTTGATCAGATCCATGCAAGGACCTTGATCATATGTCTGTATGGTGTTATCAATCTATTTTATGTTCTCATTAAGAACTTCTAGGGATGGCACAAGTGCATTCCTCAACTGTGTTTGCCTTACCCTTATCTTGCTGATTTCCATCTTTGCCTTCTCAATTTTGTCTAACTGCCCTTGGTAGACATTGTTGCATATGCTCATATCTTGCGTGGAATTTTCAACTAATTTTCTTATGTTGTCCACCATTTCTTCTACTTCTATTATTTTTTTAGTGTTCTCAGAGGTGAGTTTCACTCTATCCATACAGTTTGCTATGATTTTCTTTCCTTTATCTGCCAATTCCTTCAATATAGCTTGCCCAATCTTTAAGGAATTCAGATCTAAGGTAAAGTTCTTTACCAAGTCATTTAATCTCTCCTTATTGCATTCATCTTCTACAATTTTAGTAGTAGATTCTACTAAGCTAGTGAAGTGTGACTTGAAGTTTGATAAGATGTTGTCTACATCTTCAACTGATTGTACTTTGGCTACTTTCTTATCAACAGGAACTAACTCATTCAAAATGTTTATTGATTCTACAAAGTGAGGGTTCCTCATCACTTGTTTCTCTTTTTCTTTTTCCATGGCAAGGACACTGATCTTGATAAGGTCTTCTTCTCCCCATGCATCTAAACTTGCTGAGTCAGGAGTTAACCTTGACAACAATGATGTAGATGGTTGAGTGGATGTTGAGAAAATAGTATTCTGACTTGTGTCAACACATTCACTTTTGACATGAATCTCCTTCATTGGTGTCTCATTATCTTGAGTATCTTTCTCCTTATCCAAGTCTATTGGATCAATGGAAGGAACTTTATTCTATTGTAGAGATGTGTCATCTGTGTTCATTACTTCATCAACCTTATTCATATCATTATCAGAAGCTGTCATATATATCTTGACATTGTCAACTATTATAGTATCTTCTGTATCTTTAGCTGTCTCAGAATTCATATCACTGTGGGCGCTGAATCTTGCGAACCTGTCATAGGTGCAATCTGAATTTCTAGATTTGTAATTTGTTTTGGAGGAGCTGGGGTGACCTTTGATATAGGAATCATTGGTGGATACATATGTCTATCCATAAATACTTGTGCAAATGCCTTTTCAGTTTCCTTTCCAACCTGCTCATACTCTTTGTTCATAATATGTAGAGTTCTTGTCTTACTATAGAGATGAGGCTTCACTAGATCTAACAAAATAGACTTCTCATCATGTGAATAGATAGGAAGAAGAGTATCCAAGGTTCCTTCTCTAATCTTCATGTCTTCTTCTATAGCATGTCTTTTCATGATCTCCAATATGTTCCATAATTGATATGGTATTACTGTCTTAAGTTCAAGAACTGATTTCTTAAACTTGATCATATGAGATATGACCATAGAATGTATCTCAGTCTTATCAATTTCTTGATATTTGTCATAGACTTTGGAAAGTGTATCCAAT
>MU226765.1:3605415-3643627 GCA_018584345.1 Thuja plicata
CTCAGTCTTATCAATTTCTTGATATTTGTCATAGACTTTGGAAAGTGTATCCAATCTTCCTTCATTTATAATCCTATTCTTCAAGATATTTAGACTGGGTCTAAAACCTACCTCAGGAGGAGCTTGAATACTCTTTACTGTGCTCCGTGTGGCTCTTGAGGATGGATGATTTGTATCCACTTGCTTCCTTCCTCTAGGTCTCTTACTAAGTACATAAGGTGGGGAAGTATCTAGATCAATTGTGGTAGTAGGTGCAGTGGTAATCTCCTCATTTTTCTTCTGCTTCTTCTGAGTTTCAATAGTTTTCTCAATTTTAACTTTAGCAATTTTGGCTTCTTTTTCTTTATCCAAATCTTCTCAAGTGACTCCATGCTTTCTTAGAATGTTGGATGTAGTTCTGGATGCTTTCCTTTTGTTAACAACAAGTTGTAGTTCAATATCCACTTTGTCAGTCTTTTCTCTATAAGTGCCCCATCTAGGTTCATTAGGGTCTTTAGGTGCTGACAATAAGACCTACACATATCCTTCTAACACATGGTCTTCTACTTCATACCCTAGTGGATGAATCCACCTAGTTCTAGGCTCAATAGCCTCCATGCATGTGCAATCTGTCTCTACCATAAAGCATATTATATCCCTGTATTTTTCAACTATCTTCTCAGATAATCTGAACCTGCTCTGCATTTTGACCCTGAATATCTTTATGTCCATATCGATTTTATCTCTTGCACTACTTTCTACTATGGCTCTAAGAGATATCTGAGTCATTGTAGGTTTGATTTTGTCTAGATAAAAGTCTACAACCTTTCAAACTATATGGTGATATAAATAGATGATTAGAGATCCAAACCTAAATTTTTTTCTTCTATCATGCTTGATGATTCTAATATTGTCAATCAATTGACCGCACAAGATCTCACACAGGTTGTATTGGGTGTTTTCCTTCACTATTCTGATAGCTACAACAACTGTTACAGCAGAGACACTATTCAACCTGCTTGCATGGTGAAACTTGTATCCAAGTATCATAGTCATGAGTTTAATGTCATCTTCCTTGATAGGGTCAATTGTCATTCTGCGCCTATCACTCCTAGACAAATAAACTTTCTCAATTTGTTTCTTGACATCCTTGGCAGTGGGAAGCATAGTTCCATTCATTGGAAGTCCAGTTAACTAATGGATTAGTTTAGTAGTAATTCGAACTGGGACATCTCCAATCCAGAAAAGATCATCATGAATTTTTCTTAACATAATTTTCACCCATTCTGGTTCTTCAAACTCATGCGCATTTGAATACTCGACAATAGGGTTATCTTGTAAGTGCGTGAACTCATCTTTGAATGTGAAGTCTTTATTTAGCATTGATGCCATGTGAGAAGCTATATTATCATCTCCTAATGATTCCTTTTTACAGTAAATGCACACGCAGATATCTTCCATGTGAACAATGCCAAGCAGGGTTTTGGAGAAAGCCCCTTCCACATCATCTAGTATGGATTTGAATGGATACTTATTAAATATAAACCTCTCCCTCTCTGCTGCATCAAACACAACTGGGGTCACCATACTTACTTGTTGTTTGCTTATGTAGGGTTTCCACAAAATTCTGAAATGGCTCGATGGCTTAGGGCTCTGCTTCAAATTGATTATCCATTCATTCCAACTGCCAAACTGTTATGCCTTTGTGCTTTGATGTCTTAGTGCTCTAATTCTCTTTAATTTCTATGCTCTTGATTGTAATTGTGAAAATGATCGACAACGAACTTATTTTTTATACGATCTACCGCATTTAATGCTTGCAACTATACATAGAGATTTTCAAACTTTGATCCCGATGCAATTTATATAATGCATGAATGCATATAGCTGTAATCTTAGCTTTTAACCATGAATCCAAAGGTGCATACTCAGATGTGAGTACACCAACTGTGCAGGGGTTCTGAGCTAGAATAGCTTCCCCTAAGACCAAGAAGGTCAATTTAGGCAGAAGTAGAGGGTGCATCCACTGAGGATTCATCAACTACTTTGTCAACATTTTTTTCCTTCTTAACCTGAACCCATATTTTGCTTGAATCTTCATTTTCTTTGATAAAATTGACTTCTCCTTTCTCTTCAAATAGAGACTTTTTGGGATCCTCTTGTTTCTGAGTTTTTGATCTGCAAAACTTTGTGATATGTCCAGCCTTTCCACATGTGTGAAAAATGATAGGAGGTTTGATGTTCTTGCTTATCATGCTACATTTCTTTGCTGTGTGTCCATTGTAGTTGCATATCTGACATGTAATGTTCTATAAATTTCTTGAGAGTTGATTTCTTTGATTGTTTTGATTCATACTTTTGTGATTCTATTCATGTTGATTCTTATGACTTGTTCTGCAATGTATAGCCCTATGACCAAACTTGTTATAGGAGTAACAATAACCTTGAAAAGGTCTTACCTCTTTGCAATCTCTTGCCAAATGCCCATGTTTATTGCATGCATAATAGGTTTTGTTAACTTGCTTGATTTCTCTTTTAGGTGGTTCAGATATAACCTCTGTAGTATCTTCAACTTTCTTAGCTTCTGAAGATGCTTCAAGTGTTTTTTCTTTCTCTTGTAATGATTTGATTTCATCTTGTGTTGTAATGAATCCAAGACCAGTAGTGTTCCCTTTTTGCCTTTGCGCATTGAGTTGGGATTGAATCAAATCAGAACTTGTGTGAAGTTTATCAATCTTGTCTTTTTCTTCTGTTAATTCAGATTCCAACTTCTTCTTTATGTTTTCCAATTCCAAGACTTTCATGTTTTCGTGCAGAAGTTCCCCTTCCAGTTGATTGCTTTCTTTAATCTTGTCTTCAATGGTGTTCTATCTATCTATAAGTTTCTCCAGATATTCAAGTTTATCTTTTAGAGATTTGTTCACTTCATTAAGCTTTTTGACCATTTGTCCTAGATCACTTGTATAATAATCTTTCAGATCTTTTCTTATTCTTTTAATAAGTATTTGAGAGCCATCATTTTTCAATCTCAGTTCTTCATTTTCCTTCTCAGATCTGTCAAGATATTCTAGAGATGCTTCAAGATTCTTTTTCAAATGTTTTGCTTCAGCTGAGTCGATGATCTCCTCAAGTGGTTAAACTTTCTTTCAGAGGACCAAAGCTCTGATACCAATTTTTAGAAAAAATGAGAGGGGGGGGGGGTGAATCAGTGTTTATCTACTTATTATATTTCAACGAATTAAACATAAAACAAATATGCATTCAAGAATCTTAACACAAGAACACATAACACATGATTTGATTACGAAGAACCTTGATCAGAGGAAAAATTTGATGGGGATTAGTACCCACAAAATATTGTACTAGGTATTGTGATGCCCTGCATCCCCATCCCTATATTTTGTGTGCAAAATGTTGGGTCCCCCTTTTTTTTTTTTATTTTCTACTTTTAGCTCTTGCCTTGTCTTTTTCTTTGTTTCCTTTGTTTTCCTTCTCTGGGGTTTTCTTCCCCATGGTTTTGCTTTGTTTTGTTGGTCTCTTGTGCCTCCAGGACCCCGATCCTGGAGTTGGTTGTCCTTTGTCGGGAGCTGGATTCTGGACTTCAAGATTTTTTTCCGTGATGCCTTCTTTCTGAAAGATGGTATCATCACATCGAATCCCCGGGCCTGGAGTCAGGAGGTCTATCTGTCTGGAATCTACAGAAGGAAAGGTGACTTGCTTTTTATCACGGGTATAAATAGGAGTTACCTATCATTTTCACATTTACTGTGATTAAACACTTAAGCAATCAGAGCGATTTCAGAGTGAATTGCAGCAATTTAATGATAATCTAGTGCTAATCATTTCAAGCATTTCTGAGTGATTGGGAGTGGTTGGTGGTGTTGAGTTGTGATCATTTGGTAGTTAAAGCTATTGCAGAGCTTTTGCAGAGGCTTCTTTTCCTCTCCTTTCTACATTTTCAGGTTGGTGCCTCCTCTCCCTTTGACTTTCTTTCTTTCTGGTTTTGTGGGTCTTGGGTTGCTTTTGCTTTTGTTTGTTTTCCTTGCGTTTCCTTCTAGTTTGTCACCCATTAGTGGGTTGGCCCTGCCAGAGGGTTTTCCACCCTCTATGCAGGTGTAATCTAGTCTATATATAGTGTAGGGAGTTGTAAATATTCTATGCTTTGTCTAGTTTCTTGTAAATGTTTTCTCTATGATATATATATGTGTAAATCTGGTGTATATTTGTTGTATATCCCTCTGGTCTACATGTATATACCCTTAAAATCTAATGTATATTCCATATATATCCTATCTGGTAGCCTAGCAAGCTCATCGTGCTACCTTTGTTGCTAGTTTTTATCTGCGAGCCCGTTCTATGCAGAATACCACCTATTTGAAACTTAGCTCTCAACCGGTTTCAAATAGGCAGTTTTCTCTCTCCTCCATAAACTAGCTTGACCTTCATTTATGAACCATGCACACATTTAAATCTGCCCAAGTGGCCTTCACTTTTTGTGCATTTAGACAGTTGGCTCTGCCATCATCACCATAACTCCCATTTATTACTCACCCATGTGGCACCCACGTGGGTCTGACTGCCCACTTTTTGTACACCTCTACCAATGGTTACTTCCCCGGGATCTGGGTCTCTTTCCATCACCCATATCGTGTCCTTCTTACTAAGTGTGATAAAATTCCTAGACCCGGATGGTTAATTAAATTCCTAAGTTTGCAATATGTATATGTATGTTGTCCGAAGTTTTTGAATGGACCTAACTTTTTAAGGGGAAGCAAACGCCATGATGGTAAGATCTCTGGACCCCCAAGTATATGTCTATTAATGGGCTCTGATGGTTGCCTTGCTTTGCAGGTTTCTGGAGCAGCAAAATTTTCAAATATGTCTAAAGCTTCCACATCCTCACCACCCGGAAGTCTGGAACTACCTTCCACGGCAAGTACCAAGGCGACAGTCAAATCTAAATTGGAAAAGGCCCTAGAGAAATTTCCTATTAGCCTAAAATATGTAAAGGATGGAGTCATTGCGGGCTCAAAGATTGATTCCAAAGTCTAGTTCATCACCGACACTAGTGTCGGAACATGGCCAGAAATGTAGGCCTTTGTCAAAGTTATGTACATTCAGCGACAAGCTGGAGATCCTTTGGCCATTCAAATTAGAAACTCTAGGATTCTCAAGGTGGCTTGTTTCCCATGCTCTATGCAGTCACCAAAGCTTATTCTCACACTTTCAGCACACTACAACACATCTTTCTAGGCTGTTATGCTCATAGCCCCGGAGCCAACAGGGTACCCTACTCCCTTGGTGTCCCTCAATCCTGATACCTTCCAGAGGGGCTTGGGGATCCCCCAATTTGACAAACTAGCCGTGGTCACCCGGTCAGATGCCTTGGCCCAATTCACTCGGTTGGAAGAAGTGGCCCGTATATATAGGAACAATCATTGGCTAAAGACCTCAAAGAGGGATCCTAGGAGGATGAAGCTGGATATCCCTAGGGCCAAATTCAAAGAAAGCATCCAAATGGGGATGATAGCCTTATGCTGGGTCTTTGGAAAACAACATGCCCATGATTTCTCTGGGTGGATGTACTACTTTTTGCTAGGTATCTGCACAGGCGAGGATTATTTTGACTGGGCTACCATAATCTCCAACCATGTGGACTCCCAGTTCCTCCAACTGGCCAAGAAGAAGAAGTTTTATATGACTTCTTATGTCCTCTAGGCCCTAGCGCAACAATGGCCCCATACCAATGGGTTACTTACATAGGGCATGCTTGGGATTGGCCCAGGATAAAAGGCCCCTTGGGACCACTTCCCACAAATCCAATGGGAGGCCAACTTCCCTAGTTTTTATTGAGTAAATGATGCCTTCATTTACTACCACCTGCTCACACCCACCCGAGATGTAGGATAGCGCCTGTCCACAAAGGTGATGAATTTAGTCCAGAGTTACAGACATCATTATATACAATTTTAGCAGCATACTTATATAAGGGTGACCGACTTCTTTGGGAAACCCTACTTATTGCCCAAACACTATGGAGACAAGATAATCCTCCTAGAATATTGCAGGCAAATGATGGAGCTACACACCTTTTTTGCCTTGAAGAAGGTAACAAATATTCCATTCCCAATCACTTATGGGAATTATTCATGCAGTTTGGCCACCAGAAAAGAGGTGGATAATGAGCTTAAGAGCCATAGCCTGGAAATTTTTTACCTAGCGTAGAAACATTTTGATTTGCATGGCAAGATCGCAGCAGTGCTTCCCCGGGCATTAGAGCCCCACCAATATCATATCGAGGACTTCTGGGAAGATTTCCAAGATGAAGTGGATGTCTGGGGGTGGCATTTTGTCAGGATGACCACAGGGATGATGGAATGATTGAAGCTCTAGAGATTCCCAAAGGACTTCTTAGATACCAGCTCCATGATCGATCCATAGTACAAGGAAAAGAGGATCAATAAATTGGCCCTTCCACCCGTGAACTAGGATGCATAGGAAGGGCCCACAATTGAAGAGTTCACTCACAACATAGTTGAATGCAGCCACCTCTACTTCAAAAAGGTGTGCCTTGGAAGCGTTTGCTAGGCGGCCCAACCAGTACCAAAGTTAACTCTGAGGGCTGGGACTTCCTCACAAAGAGTAGATAAAGGAAAAGGGGTAGACACAACTCCCACTATGTAAGAAGTCCCTATTAAAGAGAAAATAAGGAAATTAGTAGTAGCCTCCCAGAAAATGAAGGAGAAGCTAATCACATGGCTGGCTACCCCATTGCTTATGGCTGGACCAATTCATCCTTTATCCTCCCCTTCACTAGCAGCCTTGATGGTTAAGGCAACAAGGGTAGATCTGGTGGAGCAAGCAAAAATAAGGGATGCAGGGCCACCCTTGATTACCAAGAGAAGAAGGAGGCTTGACCCGAAGCCCAAGAAGGAGCTAGAGTTGGGGATGCCCCAGAATCCACAAGTTGAGATCCTTTCTTCTGACTCCCCAGAGCTGGAAAAAGAACTAGAGCCTGTCGATGTCCTAGCCAACCCTCCTTTGCAACCCATGAGTTTGGTAATCTACAGGGGGACATTGAGAAAACAAAGGCTAAAATATTAGTAGAAGAGGAAGATGAGGAACAAAGACCTACACAAGAGCAGGAGGAACAGATGGAAGAAGAGGAGATAGAGCAGGAGATCACCTCTGAAGTTTTGGAGATGCAAGATGCATGGATGGACCAGCAAAAGCAGAGTGAATAAATGGCATCCACTGAGGGAACCAGACCTATAGGAGCAATTGTAACCTCAACCACCATGTTCTAAGTGCCACTCCCCAAAGCAACCTTTGGGCATGTAATAACCATGGCACAAACATTAAATCTTGGCCCGGTACCTCCCCTATTACCAAAGGATATACTAGAAGAAGAAGAAATCCTTGTGATGGAGGCAAAGGAACAAGAAGAACAACAAGAGGAGGACACCCCCAGGATAGCCAATGAAGGTCCCGATGAAGCTAAAGATACAGAGGACAAGGCAGAGGAAATAAAAGTTGCTGGGGGAAATGTTCCTGACGAGGCCCAAGATAAAGAGAAAGGGGAAGGTGAGACTCACACCACTGAGGAGGAACAACAATAGGACACTGGGGAAGAATTGAAAGAACAGACTTTGGAAAATAAGCCACCCCTATTTCCTCAGTGGTTGGTTGAAAGTAAGAAGATAAAATCTCCGTCCACTCCCAGAGCTCACCTCTCCCTAGCTGAAATGATGGCTCAGGTCCAAGGCCCACCAAAGGCCAAGAAAGCCCAGATGGTTCATACTCTTTGAACCAGACCAGGAGGAGAAATAGTTGTCATTGTTGCAACACATCCCCCAGACACTGATGAGGCAATGGCCAAGGCTAAAGATTATGATATCACATAGATATCATGGGAAAAAAGAGGTAAACAGGGTGAAGTGAACCTATTAAAAGAGGCGACCATCACCGTGGAGGCCCGATATCAAAAGGAGTCCCAAAGGCTCAAAGTAGAAAAGAAAAAGACAGTGAACCTTATGGGATTGCTTACTGAGCTGGCCCGACCTATTAGTGTCATTACTTTGGAGGCCTCCACATCTGACATGCCCTTACCCTAGAGAAACATAGACTCCCTATGAGTAATGAAGAAGAAGGCCCAAGCGGTCGATGAGTGGGTCGCTCTGCAAGTAGGGAACACCTAACATTTCCTAGTATCTACCCTCCCAAATTTATATGTGGCCTGACATGTTCAACATTAGGCAGAAACTATCCTTAACATATGAGAGGGTGATATGGAAAACTACGAGGCATGGAAGGTAGAGCTAGAAGAGCTCCTCAACCTTGGGGAAGAGATGGTCTCTGAGTCCAGAATTTTGGGAGAAGAATCATTTGATTTTGTCATAACCCAGCACTCCAGACTTGACCTCAAATTGGAGGCACTCAAGCAACTAGTAGGGGTTCTGCATGATAAAGTCAACATAGTTAGGTATTCTTCAAATATGTATAAGGCATTTGTCACAAAGATCTCCAGAGCTGACCCATTCAGCACTGATACATGCACTCCGGAGGAGTATGTTTTGGGTAAGTTTGAGAAATTAATGGAGTCTAGATATCAATCCCCGGAGGGACTGGATGGGACTCAAATGACAGGGCTAACTTGCATGATCCTTAGTGGCCAAGACGTAGCAAAAATGACCTATGAGTTCAAGAATAATGTTCCAAAGCTAGGTGAACAAATTTAGGTGGCTAAGTACCAGTGGTCTGGCCTTAGAGAAATTGATGAGGATGAAATCTCCCACCTTCTCCAAACCTTCAATGACAATAAGCAACAATAAATTTTCTCCGGAGGCCAGAGAAAGCCCAAGCATTTTGTATTCTTTATTCTTTCAAAACGTAAGTTCTCGGATCCTAGAATCCCAGATCCTAAATTTTTTGTTCTTTTGAGTGATCTATGTCCCAGTCCCCAAGGCTGACTGGTCACTATCAGAAGTGGTTAATAAAGACTGTCAGAGGGTAGTTGGCTACATTGAGGAACATTGAATAATTAGTTGGCTTTCTAATAGATGGTCTTCTCAAGGTGACACTTTGGATGTACACTTAGCACATTGGAGACAAGGAACCACATTTCCCATTTATGAGGCATGTAGCCTCGATCCCTAAGGATCAGATTTCTTCCTTTTCTTTCCTAGCTCTCTTCTCGAGGCCGATTCTTCCACTCTACCTTCTCATCTTATTCTTCTAACATGTCAAGCCTATTCTATCTCGAGGTCTTTTGTAGGGTGGCACAGGCAGTACCGGCCCCCCGGATAATATATTTTATTGTAGTATAATGTAAAATAGGGTTAGGGTTAGGGTTAGATGAAAATGTGTATAAATAGCAAGTCTGGCCCTTTTCCAAGGGTCGACAAAATTGATGATTTTGCTTTCCACAGTAATAGAAAAGAAGTATTTTCATTTCAGTTGCAGAGCTTAATGCTCTATTGTTTAAGCTTTCAAGTAGATAGATGCTCCCCTAGAGCCACTATTGTATCACGCTCTAGTGCTAGCTAGAAGAAATATTAATGAAGAAGGGAGAGTTCTTGCAATGATGTTGTTGGCATTCGATCTTCTGAGTTAATGGTATTTTATGTTTTATGTTCTTCATGTCTTCTGCTCTGATATTGTAAGTAGATTAACGACCTCCTTTCCCTTGCTACTGACCAAATATGGACTGATGGTTGTAAATTTTTTCAGTATTTAGCATAGTATATCAGAGTATTATTGATGTATGGGATGTTTAAACATAACTATAAGTAGATGAGACATTTCTAACCCTGCAGGATCTTTTTAGTTTATTTTCTAAGTGTAGAATTCTTAGAGAAACCTCACCTTCCTAAATCCTCAGAGAGAATGAGTTGAAGAAACCAGCTATCCCCCTCAAAAATAGTCACTTATCCCAACTGAGCCCCGCACTGTCATGACCCGAGACCCAGGTGCTTGGAGGTCTGGGGAATCTCACTTCCCCAGATAACCTTTACAGGTGAAGTTGGCTAGTACCCCGATGCCTGGTGACAACTTATGACTATTTGTGGACCTGGTCAACAAAACCCCGCTAACAGAAACTAGCGCTAGAAGGAGGGCATGAACTCATCCCCCTCTCAAGATTCTTATTTTACACCTCCCGAAGGTTCCCTGAGCTATAGTTTTAGGAGTCAAGCCTTTAGTGGGATTGGGTCTTTCTCCCCAGTGAAATTTGAGAGAATCCTTAGGTCAGCCCCAAACCCTGGAAGGTTTGTTGAACTCGAGCCTCCTACTTGAAAGAAATGGACCCTAAAAACCACACCACCCACTATTGTCTGGGGGTCTAGCATACCTCAGAATACCCAAACTTCTCAGACAATCCCAGGAACCAGCACTCAAACTACTCAAAATCTAGTTCCCCTAATGGCTACATATTTCAGTAACACTGGGTCCCCTATGGGAGCTTTTCTGGGGGCAATCAATGACTTACCCTCGCACCCAAAGAAGATCCTCCCACAATATGAGAACTTAGGCTCATGAACCATGGAAGAACATTTATAGGCATACAAAGATGCCATGAACTGACACTGGATCCAACATGAAGATGTTGTGACCCAGATGTTTCCCCTATCCTTAGGGTAGGGTGAGTTAAACTGGTACCTTAACCTTCCTGCCAACTCCATTAATTGTTGGCAGGACATGGAGGATGCCTTCTTGGCTGCCTTTCATGTACACATGGACCCAGCCTGGTCCCATAGCCAGTTCATCTCCATTAGAAAATAACCCAATGAACCTCTGACATCATTCAACCATCAATTCCAGTGCACCTTGAAGTAGTGCATGGGCCCTTTTATTCCATCCCTGGAAGTAACCATACAGACTTATCTTAACATGATGGACCCCTTTGTTGCCACTCTCCTTTGGAGAACAATCACCACGAGCGACTGGGATACTTTGGTGAAGGTTTACAATCTAGCCTTAGAATTATCTCATGGTCTCAACAAATCCTTAGGTGGGATTGGGCAGAGCACTCCCTTTAACATGATCCCCAGCAGAACAGTGTACGCTGGGGGGTATAACCTGAATTTGGCAATAAGTTCCCCCGTGATGGCAATGAATCCCCCACCATCGCTGATAGACCAATAGGCTTGGTATGTTTATCCCTCACAGACTTAGGCAGTACCGAGTCTTGAAGCCTTCCCTTGGAATTAGCCATAGCAGACAAAACAACCTTAGACACAACCGCCTGGAGTGCACTTCTTTTAGGCATCCATAGCTAGAGGATTTCCGCCCTCGACTCTGGCGAATACTGTTGCTTTCCTAGGAAACCAACAAAAACAACTGTCATACTATGATGCAAAAACTCAGTTGACTACCAAGGTTGAGTCCCTCCAGCGAATTTTGTCTATCCTGACTGTGGACATGGGTCAACTAAAGGCGGGGTCTTATGCACCCTAGTATTCTAATTCCTAGAGAGGGAATTTCTTCTCCAACCAACGAAACAACAATGATGGGGGAAGAAACTTCAACAAAAGGCCTCAGCCCAATCAATAGCAATGGAACAATAACGTGAACACCGGAGGTCCACCTCTGAACAAAAATACCAACCAAAGTGGTGCTGGACCATCACATTTCACACCAGTCGTAGACTTCTAGCCCATGACTAATTGGTGTATATTGCATGACACAGGCTCACACAATGAGGTGAATTACTCCACACTAGAAAAGGTCATCATGATCTCCCAGCTAGATAGAAAACAATTGCATGATGCTACTCCCCCAGAGCCTCCTATGCAAGAGTCAACCCATAGTGCCTTCACCTATGAGACCATCTTTCTTCAGAACTTCTGGGGAAGATGAAGAGGAATCTAAATTATATAGATTCTTTGATGAATCTATCCCACCCTTTGAGGCTAATGCCTTCACCAACCCACGGACTCCCTACAACACCTAGAGTCAGGTTGGTAAAGGACCATCTTACATGCTTACACCCCCTATCAAGGACACTCCTCCCTGGGATAACACAACTGACCGGCCTACCCCTCTAAAAGGTTCTAGCTCTAACCAAGTGAAAGACCTAGCCGAGGGAAGTCACCAATTCTTGGGAGGGAGATTCGACATTACAAAGGCATTAAAGAAAACCACCACCTCCATGACCTTGATGGAGGTTTTGGTAAATTATCCTGAGCAGAAGAAGTCTCTTCTGAAACTCTTGGGAAACCTAAAATTTTTCAGTCACCCGCCCAAGACTATCTCTTTTGAGGATGCCAACACGGCTATCTTCTGGGGAAACAATGAGGATCCTCCCTTCCTACTAGGCCTGAATATCGAAGGCAAAAATATACACAATTTCTTAGTAAACTCTGGAGCTTCGGGTAACATCATGCCCTTATCCATATGCCAGAAGCTTGGATTCCATCCCACCCCATCTAATGGTGCAGTGATTCAACTGGATAAGACTACTGTGAAAATGGTGGGGGAATTGAAGAACGTCTGGATACAGCTTATCTAGGACCCCAGGATAGCCAGCATAACTGACATCCAAGTGGTGGACATCCCAGAGACTTATGGGATGTTATTAAGTCAAAATTGGTCTAAGTCCTTGAATGGATACTTTTTGACCAACTTGTCCCACTTATGGCTCCCTTGGGAAGGAGAATCAAACAAAATATGGGTTGAAAGTGAGCCCTGGATGAAGCAGGCCCTTACCGAGGTTGGGAGGGTTAGTGAGGTATTCTTCTTTGAGACTTCCCCCAGGGTGTACCGGCCCTTTGAAATCCTAACATTCGATTTCACCCTTGGGGAGGATCCCATAGTTCTGCAAAGAACCCAGGACCTAGAAGAAAAGTTGAGAGTCAAAGTTGACTCTCAGGGTGCCGCAGCGACCCCCGCTACACTCTTGTCTGACACTTGGTGCCAAGTGCACTATCAAAAACATTCAAAGCTAGAGTGTGAACCTTGCCTTTCCATTTCTCCCTAGCACATCGATTCCTTCTAGAGAAAAGCACATGCGGTTGATCCCTGGGAACCTAGTATTTCAACTAGAAACACCTCTTTGGTGCCATTTCCCTGGGAACCTCAGATTCAAACCCCTCCAGAGGTAATCCCCACCCACATGCCAACAATTTAGGAGGAAGCCCCTCCCAAGTCTCCCAAGAATAATCCAAAGGATACCCCCTCTCCCCAGCTCTAGAACACAAGTAATGATTTGTGGAACCTCAAGTTTGATGGGTCTCGATCCAAACAAGGCTATGAGGCCGGGGTAGAATTAATCAACCAATGAGGGAAATCCTTCCTCGCATCCTATAGACTGCAGTTCAACTACACCAACAATGTTATGGAGTACGAGGCTTTGGTCCTTGGACTCTTATTTGCATTAAGGAAAGGAATCTCTTGCCTTCGGGCCCTGGGTAATTTAGAGCTGGTTGTCAAATAGATCTAGAGTTAGTATACATGTCATGACAAGAGACTAGCTGCATACCACAATTGGGCTTGGAGACTTATTGAAGATTTTGATGCTTTTGGCATTGATCTTATTCCTCAGTGGCAGAACTATGTCCCGGATTCCCTTGCCATTTATACTAGCACACTTGAGCCCATGGCTAGCTTGTGACTCTAGAGATTTTTAGTTGAGATGGTCCCCACCCCATTCATTCTAGATAATGTCACTCACTTTCAGGTTTTTCAGGATGATCAACATATCCTAGCCTTTATGGCCAATGTTGGTGTCTTTGAAGACCAGATAGTGGAGGAACGAGACCATGATGATACTAGGTAGGGTGACAAAGATGATGGAATCATGGACCTACCCACTAACACCATCTTGAAGGGGATGGTTGCACTTGAATGAATCTTTGACTTGGACCCTCGAGCCTGTGAAAAGATGTCATCTTCCTTTGAGGGAGGAAAGTTTGAAAAGGTAAACATCGGCTAGCCCAGTGAAGATAAGATGATACACATTGGCACCTCTTGTTCCCCTAAGGAGAAGGAGAAGATTCTCGTGGTTCTCTGAGAATACATAGATGTAATTGCATGGGGATATGAGGATTTGAAAACATATGACACATCCATTATGACTCATACCATCCCCTTGAAACCTGATGCTAAGCCTTTTTGGCAAAAGAAACAACCGGTCAACCCACTAATCAAGCCTCTGATTCATCAGGAGGTGGAGAAATTATTGTCAGCCTGGATAATCTTTCCAATCTGGCATACTACATGGGTTGCCAATCTAGTCCTTGTGAGAAAGAAGAGCGGTGAAATTCGCCTTTGCGTAGATTTCAGAAACTTGAATAAGGCCTCCAAGAAAGATAATCACCCTCTTCCTTCATTGGATGAGGTGTTATAGATAGTGAATGGATCCCAAATGATGTCATTCTTAGATGGGTACTCCGGGTATAACCAGGTCATGGTTAAGTATGAAGATAGAGAGAAAATAATGTTTACCACCAAGTGGGGAACGTTTGCATACAAAAGGATGCCCTTTGGTTTGATTAACACAGGGGCCACATTTTAAAAGGCCATGGACATTGAGTTCGAGGGCCTTATGAATCGGTGCATAATCATCTACATGGAGGATTTGACCATCTTTTCTCAAGACAGGTGTGACCATTCCGCCCATCTCTCTTAGATCTATGAGAGATGTCATCAGTATGGAATATCCCTCAACCCTAAGAAGTGCATATTCAGGGTCACTCAAGGAAAGTTGCTTAGGAACATCATCTCCAAAAAGGGCATATCTATTGACCCTGAGAGAGTTGAAGCACTACTAAATTTATAGATGCCCGACAGTAAGAAAGAGATGTAGTCTTTATTCAGAAAGATTAATTTCATCTGACGGTTCATCACTGGATTCACCGAGATAGTCAAACCACTCAATGAAATGATGAAAAATGATACTAAGATTGAGTGGAGTCATGAAGCAAAGTGGGCATTCACCCAGATCAAATAGAAAATAATGGAAGCACCTATCCTGGCTAGTCTAGACTACTCCCTTCCATTTTATATTTACTCCTTTGCTTCACTGCATTCTTCTGCAGCGGTGTTGACTCAAAAGGTTGAAGGGGAAGAATGGCCAATAGCTTTCATGAGCTCCCCCTTCAAGAATGCCGAAGTCTGATATTCATTTCTAGAAAGGTAGGCCTTTGCTCTTGTTCACGCCATGAAGAAATTCTGGCATTACATTCTCTGGAGAAAGGTGCATGTTATCATCTCGGATCAAGCCATGAAGTGTCTGCTGATGTAGAGTGAGTTGGGAAAAAGATGGGAGAAATGGATAGCCATCCTCTAGGAATATGATTTAGAAATGCAGCCCATGAAGATAGTCCGAGGCTAGGGACTGAGTCGAGCGATGGTAGAAGAGATTCCCCGCATAGAGTGCCAAATTTACACGGTGGATTCCATCACTTGAGACCCATGGTATACCAATTTGGTGTACTTACTACTGAATAACAAATGCCTAGAGGGGTTACCTCCCAATAAATGTTGTGCCCTGTGGATGAAAAGTGCTCACTTTATGATCAAAAACACTGCACTTTACCATAGGAACTATGAGGGGATGTACCTCCGGTGCATTGATAGAGACCAAGCTACAAAGATGATTCATGAATTTCACAGGCAGTTTGGAACCAGGCATGGCTTAGTCGATGCCACCACCCATCATATCCTTCAAACCAGATACTATTGGCCCTGTATATTTAAAGATGTTTACACTCACGTTCAGAGGTGCCACACTTGCCAAACCATGGTGCATCGTGAGTGTAACTCAGCTATGCCTTTGTGACTAGTCTTCAAGGCTAGGCCCTTTGCCCAATGGGCATTTAACTTCATCAAGGAAATCAACCCCAACTTGTCTGCCAACCACCTATACATTCTTACTGGAACTGATTATTGCACCCGGTGATCTGAAGCTATACCTTGCAAAAACAATATAGAAGACGTAGTTCTCAAATTCATGGAAGAAAACATCATCACGAGGTTTGGAATGCCCTTTGCTTTAGTATGTGACAATGGTCCAGCATTTTATTTTGTGCAATTACTCAAGTGGACCTACAATCAAAAGATCACTCTGAAGTTTTCCAGCAACTATTACCCCCAGGGGAATGGTGTTGCCGAATCTATGAATAAAAATCTACTTGAAGTGATCAAACACCTGCTAGAACAAAATCACCGAGATTGGCACCAAAAGTTGAAATTCTCCATTTGGGTAGATAAAATTTGAATCAAATCTGCCCCGGGAACGTCCCCATTCCATTTGGTTTATGGCCAAAACCTAGTGTTCCCGATCAACTTACAGATCCCAGTTTTGCAGTTTTTGCAGGAATTCAGCAACCAGGATAACATCATAGAGGTTTATCTCCTAAATTTGGTGAGAATGGAGGAACAACAAGATGCAGCCCTTGAACATTTCATGCATCATCAAGCAGTGGTAAAATGAAGGTTTGACCACAGAGCCCAATACAAGGCTTTTCGAATTTCAGACTTGGTCCTGTTGTGGGACAAGGCCCGAGAAAAGAAAGGTAAGCACACCAAGTTCCAACGGCTCTGGCTCAGACCATATTCAATCTCAAAAATCTATGGGACAAACACTTACCGCCTTAACACCGTGATTAGAGAACCTGTCCCATTTCCCGTCAATGGACAGTTTCTCAAACATTATTTCGAGTAGGGTAAGTGTGTCCAAAATTATATTTTACGTAGATCCCTTCGCTTGTAAATATTTCTTTCTCGGTGCCTTGTTGGGAGGTACCGTGCCTTGTAAATAGCCTTGTTGGCTGCCCTCTAAGGCAATCCTTTTCTTGGTGGTTTTCATTTTTATTTCTTGTTTTCTCTTTGGGTCCCGATGTTTTGTTCTTTCTTGTGAGGATTGGGATGCTTCACATAAACTCTGGTCTCCGGGATGATGTCTATAGCATGTTAAACTTAAGAATCTATCTTTAGAATGGTGGAATTGGTCCAGTCTCCAGAGCTATTTTTGTAGGCATGGTGGTCATTTTGAGAAATCTTCATCAGGTTTATTTTTAGAAGTCTAGCAATCAGTGAAATAAAAAAAAGGAACAAGTAATCAAACACACTGAGAGTAGATCAGTTGTACTAGTTGGTTGACCCAAGTCTGAACCTTTAAAAGGATTATTTCCAGATCCAGAGTTTTATCCCCCATTCAAACATATAAAAATAGGTGGAAGAGTGAAAGAAGTACAACCATTAAAATTAGCTAAGCTTAAACTTGATGGTGAAAGAAGTACCGCCCTCCCACCTAGAAATGTACAAAATAACAGGAAAAGGGAAGCGGGACAAAACTCTGGTCTCCAGGAGAAATGACCAAATCTGATGACTTTGTGGTTTGATGTAATTAGTGCCTCCTCTCTACTCCTCCCAGAGGTCATCAGCTTGGTATCCTTCCAAAGAACACACTCCACCACTGATGAAAAGATTATGGACTGGATCCCGTGTGGCCAAATTTTCTCAAACATGTTACTCTTTACCTGTAAGATACTTCGAGCAATGACTTGTTCCAGTTTTTTCTAACCAAAGATTCTATAGTTCTCAAATGCACTAAGGCATTTGTCCTAGATAGTCACCATTTGTTATGCCCTGCATCCTCGTCCCTACATTTTGTGTGCAAAATGTTGGGTCCCCCTTTTTTTTGTTTATTTTCTTCTTTTGGCTCTTGCCTTGTCTTTTTCTTTGTTTCCTTTGTTTTCCTTCTCTGGGGTTTTCTTCCCCATGGTTTTGCTTTATTTTGTTGGTCTCTCATGCCTCTAGGACCCCGATCCTAGAGTTGGTCATCCTTTGTCGAGAGCCAGATTCTAGACTCTGGGATTTTTCGCAGTGATGCCTTCTTTCCGTAAGATGGTATCGTCATGTTGAATCCCTAGGCCCGGAGTCTGGAGTCTACAGAAGGAAAGGTGACTTGCTTTTTACCATGGATAAAAATAGGAGTTACCAGTAATTTTCACATTTATCACAATTGAACACTTAAGCAATCAGAGTGATTTTAGAGTGATTTGCAGCAATTTAATGATAATCTAGTGCTAATCATTTTGAGCATTTCTGAGCAATTGGGAGTGGTTGGTGGTGGTGAGTTGTGATCATTTGACAGTTGAAGCTATTGTAGATATTTTGTAGAGGCTTTCTTTCCTCTCCTTTCTGCATTTTCAGGGTGGTGCCTGCTCTCCGTTCGGCTTTCTTTCTTTCTGGTTTTATGGGTCTTGGGTTGCTTTTGCTTTTGTTTGTTTGCCTTGTGTTTCCTTCTGGTTTGTCGCCTGTTGGTGGGTCGGTGTTGCTAGAGGGTTGTCTACCCTCTATGCAGGTGTAATCTAGTCTATATATAGTGTAGGGAGTTGTAAATATTATGTGCTTTGTTTTGTTTCTTGTAAACGTTTGCTCTGTGATGTATATATATGTAAATTTGGTATATATTTGTTGTATATCCCTCTAGTCTATGTGTATATACCCTTTGACTCTAATGTACATTCTATGTATATCCTATCTGGTAGCCTAGCAAGCTTTCCGTGCTACCTCTATTACTGGTTTTCATCTGCGAGCCCATTTTGTCCAGAATACCACCTGTTTGAAACTCGGCTCTAGCTATTGCAGAGCTTTTGCGGAGGCTTCCTTTCCTCTCCTTTCTGTGTTTTCTGGTTGGTTCCTCCTCTCCCTTTGGCTTTCTTTCTTTCTAGTTTTGTGGGTCTTGGGTTGCTTTTGCTTTTGTTTGTTTGCCTTGTGTTTCCTTCTGGTTTGCCACCCATTGGTGGGTCGGCCCTGCCAGAGGGTTGTTCGCCCTCTATGCAGGTGTAATCTAGTCTATATATAATGTAGGGAATTGTAAATATTCTGTGCTTTGTCTGGTTTCTTGTAAATGTTTGCTCTGTGATGTATATATGTGTAAATTTGGTATATATTTGTTGTATATCCCTCTAGTCTGTGTGTATATACTCTTCAGATCTAATGTATATTCTATGTATATCTTGTCTGGTAGCCTAGCAAGCTCACTGTGCTACCTCTATTGTTGGTTTTCATATGCGAGCCTATTTTGTGAAGAATACCACCTATTTGAAACTTGACTCTCAGCTGATTTCAAACGGGCAATTTTCTCTCTCCTCTATAAACTAGTCTGACCTTCATTTATGACCCATGCATGCATTTAAATCTACCCAAGTGGCCTTCACTTTTCATGCATTTTGACAGTTGGCTCCACTGTCATCACCATAACTCCCATTTATTACTCACCCACATGGCATCCACGTGGGTTTGATGGCCCACTTTTTGTACACCTCTACCAATAGTTACTTCCCCAGGCTCTGAGTCTCTTACCATCACCCATCTCGTGTCCTTCTTACTAAGTGTGATAAAATTCCCAGACCCAGATGGTTAATTAAATTCCTAAGTTCGCAATATGTATATGTATGTTGTCCAGAGTTTTTGAACGAAGCTAACTTTTTTAGGGGAAGCAAATGCCATGATGGTAAGATCTCTGGACCCTAAAGTATATGTCTATTAATGGTCTCTGATGGTTGCCTTTCCTTTTAGGTTTTTGGAGTAGCAAAATTTGCAAATATGTCTGAAGCTTCCGCATCCTCACAACCTAGAAGTCCGGAACTACTTTCCATGGCAAGTACCAGGGCAGTAGTTAGATCTAAATTGGAAAAGGCCCTAGAGAAATTGCCTATAAGCCTAAAATATGTAAAGGATAGATTCATTATGGGCTCAAAGATTGAGTCCAAAGTCCAGTTCATCATCGACACCAGCATCAGAACATGGCCAAAAATGCAAGCCTTGGTCAAAGTTATGTACATTCAGTGACAGGTCGGAGATCCTTTGGCCATTCAAATTGGAAACTCTAGGATTCTCAAGGTGACTTGTTTCCTATGCTTTGTGCAGTCACCAGAGCTTATTCTCACACTACAACACACCTATCTGGGTTGTTATGCTCATAGCCCTGGAGCCAACAAGGTACCCTACTCCCTTGGTGTCCCTCGATCCTGATACCTTCCAGAGGGGCTTGGGGATCCCCCAATTTGACAAACTAGCCGTGGTCACCCGGTCAGATGCCTTGGCCCAATTCACTCAGTTGGAAGAAGTAGCCCGTATATACATGAACAATCATTGGCTAAAGACCCCAAAGAGGGATCCTAGGAGGATGCAGCTGGAAATCCCCAGGGCCAAATTCAAAGAAAGCATCCAAATGGGGATGATAGCCTTATGTCAAGTCTTCAGACAATAACATGCCTAGGAGTTCTCCAGGTGGATGTACTACATTTTTCTAGGTATCAGCATGGGCAAGGAGTATTTTGACTGGGCTACCATAATCTCCAACCATGTGGACTCCTAGTTCCTCCAACTAGCCAAGAAGAAGAAGTTTTATATGACTTCTTATGTCTTCTAGGCCCTGGTGCAATAACGACCCCATACCAATGGGTTACTTATAGAGGGCATGCTTAGGATCGGCCTGGGACAAAATATCCCTTGGGACCACTTCCCACAAATCCAATGGGAGGCCAGCTTCCCTAGTTTTTGCCGAGTAAATGATGCCTTCATTTACTACCACTTTCTCACACCCACCTAGGATAAAGGATACCACCTATCCACAGAGGTGATAAATTTAGTCATGATTTACAGACATTATTATATACAATTTTAGTATCATACTTATATAAGGGTGACCGGCTTCTCCGGGAAACCTTACTTGTTGCCCAAACACTGCAGGGACAAGATAATCCTCCTAAAATATTGCAGGCAAATGATGGAGCTACACGCATTCTTCGCCTTGAAGAAGGTAACAAATATTCCATTCCCAATCATTTGTGGGAATTATTCATGCTATTTGGCCACCGCAAAAGAGGCGGATAATGAGCTTAAGAGCCACAGCCTGGCAAAATTTTACCTAGTGCGGAAACATTTTGATCCGCATGGCAAGATCATAGCAGTTCTTCCCGGAGCATCAGAGCCCCACTAATATCATATGGAGGACTTCTGGGAAGATTTCCAGGATGACATGGATGTTTGGGGGTGGCATTTTGTCAGGATGATCATAGGGATGATGGAAAGATTGAAGCTCCAAAGATTCTCGGAGGACTTCTCAGATACCAAATCCATGATCGATCCCCAGTATAAGGAAAAGGGGATCAATAAATTGGCCCTTCCACCAGTGAACTAGGATGTGTAGGAAGGGCCCACAATTGAAGAGTTCACTTGCAACATAGTTGAATGCAGCCACATCTACTTCAAAAAGGTGTGCCCTGAAAGCATCCATCGAGTGGCCCAGCTGGTACCAAAGTTAACTCTAAGGGCTAGGACTTCCTCACAAAGAGTAGATAAAGGGAAAGGGGTAGACAAAACTCCCACTGTGCAAGAAGTCCCTATTAAAGAGAAAATAAGGCAATTGGTAGCAGCCTCCCAATAAATGAAGGAGAAGCTAATCACACGGCTGGCTACCCCAGTGCTTATGGCTAGACCAATTCATCCTCCATCCTCCCCTTCACTAGTAGCCTTGATGGTTAAGGCAATAGGGGTGGATCTGGTGGAGCAAGCCACAATAAGGGCTGCAGGGCCGCCCTTGATTACCAAGAGAAGGAGGAGGCTTAACTCAAAGCCCAAGAAGGAGCCAGAGAAAGGGGCAGGTGAGATTCACACCACTGAGGAGGAACAACAATAGGACACCAGGGAAGAACTGAAAGAATAGACTTTGGAAAATAAGCCACCCCTACCGCCTCAGTGGTTGGTGAAAGTAAGAAGATAAAAGCTCCATCCACTCCCATAGCTCACCTCTCCCTAGCCGAAATGATGGCTCAGGTATAGGGCCCACCAAAGGCCAAGAAAGCCCAGACAGTTCATACTCTTCGAACCAGAATAGGAGGAGAAATAGTTGTCATTGTTGCAACACCTCCCCCAGACACTGATGAGGCAATGACCAAGGAAAGAGATTATGATATCACAAAGATATCACTAGGAAAAAGAGGTAAACAGGGCAAAGTGAACCTGTTAAAAGAGGCGACCATCGTCGTGGAGTCCCGATATGAAAGGAGGCCCAAAGGCTCAAAGAAGAAAAAGAAAAGATAGTGAACCTTATGAGATTGCTTATAGATCTAGCTGAGCCTATTAGTTTCATTCCTCTGGAGGCCTCCACATCTGACATGCCCTTACCCCAGAGTGACATAGACTCCCTGCGAGCAATGAAGAAGAAGGCCCAAGTGGTCGATGAGTGGGTTGCTCTACAAGTAGGGAACACCTGACATTTCCTATCTACCCTCCCATATTTATATGTGGCCTGACATGTTGTGCATCAGGAAAAAACTATCCTTAAAATATGGGAGGGTGATATGGAAAACTACGAGGCATGGAAGGTAGAGCTAGAAGAGCTCCTCAACCTTAGGGAAGAGATGGTCTCTAAGTCCAGAATTCTAGGAGAAGAATCATTCAATTTTGTGAGAACCCAACACTCCAGACTTGACCTCACATTGGAGGTACTCAAGCAACTAGTAGGGGTTCTGCACAATAAAGTCAACATAGTTTAGTATTCTTCAAATATGTATAAGACATTTGTCACAAAGGTCTCTGGAGCTGACCCATTCAGCACTGATACATGCACTCTGGAGGAGTAAATTTTGGGTAAGTTCAATGAATTAATGGAGTCTAGATATCAATCCCTAGAGGGACTAGATGGGACTCAAATGACAGGGCTAACTCGCATGATCCTTAGTGGCCATGATGCAGAAAAAATGGCCGATGAGTTCAAGAATAATGTTCCAGAGCTAGGGGAAAAAATTTAGGTGGCTAAGTACCAGTGGTCTGGCCTTAAAGAAATTGATGAGGATGGAATCTCCCACCTTCTCGAAACCTTCAATGACAACAAGCAACAATAAATCTTCTCTGGATGTCAGAGAAAACCCAAGCATTTTGTATTATTTATTCTTTCAGAACGTAAGTTCCTAGATCCTGAAATCTTGGATCCTAAATTTTGTATTCTTTTGAGTGATCTATGTCCCAACCCCCGAGGCTAACTGGTCACTATCATAAGCGGTTAATAAATACTGTCAGAGGGTAGTTGGCTACATCAAGGAATGTCAGATCAACAATTAGTTTTCTGACAGATGGTCTTCTCAAGGTTCCGCTTTGGATGTAATCCTGGCACATTGGAGACAGGGTGCCACATTTCCCATTTATTAGGCATTTTGCCTCGATCCCCAAGGATTGAATTTCTTCCTTTTCCTTCCTAGCTCTCTTCTCAAGGCTGATTATTCCACTCTACCTTCTCATCTTATTCTTCTGACATGTCAAGCCTATTCCATCTCAAGGTCTTTTGTAGGGTGGTGCAGGTAGTACCGGCCCCCCAAATAATATATTTTATTATAGTGTAATGTAAAATAGGGTTAGGGTTAGGGTTAGATGAAAATGTGTATAAATAGAAAGTCTGGCCCTTTTCCAAGGGTTGGCAAAATTAATGATTTTGTTGTGCACAGTAATAGAAAAGTAGTATTTTCATTTTAGTTGCAGAGCTTAATGCTCCATTGTTTAAGCTTTCAAGGAGATAGACGATCCCCTGGAGCCACCATTGTATCACACACTAGTGCTAGCTAGAAGAAATATTAATTAAGAAGGGAGAGTTCTTGCAATGATTTTGTTGCCATTTAATCTTGTGAGTTAATGGTATTTTATGTTTTATGTTCTTCATGTCTTCTTCTCTAATATTGTAAGTAGATTAACGACCTCCTTTCCCTTGCTACTAACCAAATATGGACTGATGGTTGTGTATTTCTTCAGTATTTAGTATAGTATATCAGAGCATTATTGATGTATGGGATGTTTAAACATAACTATAAGTAGATGAGACATTTCTAACCCTGCAGGATCTTTTCAGTTTATTTTCCAAGTGTAGAATGCTTGGAGAAACCTCACCTTCCTGAATCCCTGAAGAGAATGAGTTGAAGAAAATAGCTATCCCCCTCAAAAATAGTCACTTATCCCAACCGAGCCCCACACGGCCGTGACTCGAAACCTAGGTGCTTGGACGTTCGGGGAATCTCACTTCCCCAAATAACCTTTGCAGGTGAAGTTGGCTGGTACCCCGGTGCCTGGTGACAACTTATGACTATTGGCGGACCTGGTCAATAAAACCCTGCCAACAGGTATAATGAACCTATTAAAGTTCCTTTTCCCTGTTAGATGCAATCTTTACAAATTGAGTACAATGACCTGGTTAAAGGTCTGACCTTGTTAGGATTTTTTTACAATAACCCTGTTAGGGGTGTATGGCTCACTGCCTAGGCTCACTATCCAAATAATTTGAAGGCTACAACCCTTTGAATGTTGATATGCACTATATCAAAAATGAACTATTGTAGTGACACTGTTGTCTGATTAGTTCCTTGTATGCGTGGATGCTCTTACTTCTTCAAGGAGCTATATCATCTTCTAACTTCATTATGTTGTCCCTCTCTAACTTCTTGTTTCACAATCATCAACACTTGTAACATACCTTTACATTACATACTTATATCTTCAAATCTGAATAGGCGTGACCCAAAACAAATTATTAGTCGGCCCTAAAACAAAAAATACATAATGTTTCTAAACAATTCGTTTCAAGCGTGTTTACTATAACATTAATTACATTATTAAAAACTTATAACTAAATTCTCTTAGCCATTACATTATAAAATCATACACGGTGATCAGAATTGTAGTCGGCTTCCATGCTCTCTTTCTTGGACTGTAGGTCTACTAATCTATTTGTAACTTTTCTGTATTGATGTTTCATACTCTGCGCATTTGGATCTAGCATGTATATAAACCATAGAGTATATACCTAAGAATGCATGTTCTGGTATGATCTCTAACATGTGCACTAATGTGTTGATCTCTGTATCTCTCTGTCTGTCCTATTTTCTGTACTTAGTCATTTTATCTTCTAAGTTATCTTTGACAGAAAATTAGTATGACTTTGTTGCCATGATTGACAACACAAAATAAGTCATGCTTCCTTAGGAAGTCAACTTTCCAACAATCCCATGGTCTACTTGTGATGGGAAATGGCTGACATAAACCTGCATTTTATGAAGTTCCTTTTGCCTTTTGACACACCCCGTCCTGCTCTACATATCTCCTCATATCCCTCTGCATTTTTGGCCACTAATAGAACCTCTACACTAGGTCTAGTGTCTTTTTCAATTCAAAGTGTCCACTTAGACTCCCATTATGCTTCTCTTGTATGAGATTCTCTCTCATAGAGCCTTTTGGAACACATAGTTTCTTGCCTTTGAATAGAAACCCATTCTACATTGTATAGTTTGCAAACTCACTTTAAAAAATGTTCTCAAAATATTTGCACACCTTATAAATCTCTGAGAAATATGAATCTCCCTCATAGAGGTCGTTAAAACCTTTAAACCCTATACTCTACAATTGAATCTTTTGAATGGTGAGCAATATTCTACTAAGTGCATCTGTAACTTTGTTTTGCACCTACTTCTTATGCTTTATAGTAAAAGTGTATGACTGTAGGAACTCCATCCATTTGATGTGCCTTAAGCTAAGCTTGTCTTGAGTATTTGTATAACTCAATGCTTGGTTATCTGTAAAGACAACAAAATCTTTAGGCAGTAGATAATGGCTCCATTTCTTTAGGGCTTGTACAAGAGCATATAGCTCCAAAAAATCATTCAATCTCACTGAAAAATGCCATAGCCTTGCCCTCTTGGCTTAAGATTGTCCCAATGCTATGCTTCTTGCTTCACATTATACTATGAAAGGTTTGTCAAATATTGGTAACAACAATATAGGTTGAGTGGCTACTTCTCTTTTCAACCTTTCAAACACCTTATTAGCTGCCTTGGTCCATACAAATTTTGTTTTCAATCCTCCTTTAATGGTCTCTAGGACTGGAGCACAAACCTCACTGAATCTCCTAATGAACTTCCTATAGAATTGGGCTAACCCATGGAAGCTCCTAACTTCAATCCCTATCTTAGGAGTAGGCCAGTTCAATATGGCCTCTACTCTCTCTTTATCCATTTTCAAGTCACCCTTGGAAGCTACAAATCCTAGGTAGACTAGTTCTTCCTTCATGAACTCACTCTTATCAAGATTTATTGTGAGCTTTTCTTCCTGCAAATTATTCAACACTTACTCCAAGTGTTTCATATGATCTTCCTTTGCCTTACTAAAGATGAGGATGTCATCTAAATAGACAACTAAAAACACACCTATAGAGTCTTTCAAGACTTCATTCATCACCCTCATAAAGGTACTAGGTGCAATGGTAAGCCCAAAGGGCATAACTAACCATTCATATAACCCCTTGATAGTCTTAAAGGCTAACTTCCACTCATCACCTTCCTTCATCCTAATTTGATAGTACCCACTTTTCAAATCAATTTTAGATAAGTACTTAGCACCCCCCAAACATTCCATCAAATCTTATATCCTAGGAATAAGAAATCTATACCTAATAGTTATCCTATTTATAGCCCTAGAATTAGTACACATCCTCCACTTACCTCCCTTCTTAGGAGCCAACACCACTAGGACAACACATGGGCTTATGCTCTTTGTGATCAACCCCTTATCGAAAATTTCTTATACTTGCTTGGCTATCTCCTTGTTTTTCCCTGGTGTCATTTTGTATGCAGCCTTGTTTGGAAAAGATGCTCATGGTATGAATTCAATCTGATGAATTATCTCCCTCTTTGGTGGTTTTCTAGCTAGTGTACCCTCACATATTATATCCTTGAACTTATCCAATAGTTATGTCACTTCTACTGGTATAGGTTCTTGTTTATGAGTCTCATCCTCCTCTGGCTTTAACATGATTGCATATCCAACTTATTCCTCTCTCAGATCCTTTAGGAATTCCTTCCCACTCATCAACAATGTACTAGATTCAGTCTTCTTCAATATGTCTTCCTCTATCAAAGACTGAATTTTAAAAGTTACCCCATTTTTCTTGAAGGAGTACTTGTTCTCTTTCCCATTATGGATAGCTTGCCTATCATACTGCCATGGTCTTCCAAGCAACATATGGAAAGCATCTATTGGAAAAAAATCACAAAGTATCGTGTCTTGATACTTACCAATGGTGAGTTCTACCTGTTAGCATTTTTTCTTGCAGCACAACCTTAATATGAAAGTATACTTGTATACCTGAATGAAAACTCCTATTTATGTAATAAAAAGGCTAATTGATGAGGATTGTATAATATCCTCCTTCTTTGAGCTCCACATAACTCAAGCAGGTATTTCCTTATCTGCACATACATATGACTCCTTTCTGACAACTACAAGCTTGCAGATATAAAACTGTGGAATAGTTTTTAGACTCTTTAGGTAACAACTACCTCAATATCTCCTCAAATATTTTACAATAGTCTGCTTATACAAAGTAAGCCTAAAAACTAGAGCAATCCTAACTCCTAATAGCATGAAATGGAAATGGATTTTTAATTATGTTTTGATGAATGTATTTCTGAAACATCCCTAATCTCATAGAAACCATTGCCTTATCCTATTGGCAATAGAGTCAAACATGACATTGTAAAGATGATCATGAACAAAGGAAACCATCATAGTTTGATATGTTTAGATTCCTTACATGAAAAAAAAACCTCAACAATCAAGTTCTACTTATTGATCCACCTGTGTATTTCAAAGATGCAACTTTCTACTCAAAGAATTTAACCCTTTCCTTGAAAGAGACCTTGGAGTGGATCATACATAACTAGCATCCACTAGAAAGACAAGATTGGCAATACCCTTGATATTCCAACTCATACAAATCTGAATAAATATACTAGATCATAGTTATTCCTTGAATAACTCTATTGCAAGCATTCCTTAAATGATTAACAACAGACAAAACTAACACACCCTGGATGCCCTAGTTTATATGATTCAGAAACATAAATGGAGACAACTTGATATCAGAACAACAGTGCTGAGATTGATTCGTAAACAAGAAAATAATTACCTTTTACAATAATGTTATTCTCTGAGACAAAAAGGAAAAAGAACACTATATATGCATAGAAGAGAAAATATTACAATAGATCACTTGTAAACTACTCTGAACTTGTTGCAGAGAGACTGAACAGACTCATCAAACCTCTCCCAATAGAACAACAAACAAGAACCAGTCTCAAACATTGATCATAGAGCATCATATTATCATGCAATCTGAGAACTATGTTTATTTCCAACAAATGAGGGCATGTAAAAAAGGGATTTGCATGACAATATTAAGGTCACAAGATAATAATGTGCAAAGTGAGATAATTTATTCAATTCTACAACCGAAAACATTCAAGCATATATAAACTCTTCCCAAAATGTTATTTTGAAAGATACTAGATTAAATCGTAAGGAGCCATCACTTGGAAAGGTAATCTATTCATCAACAATTAGTATGCACACAAATGGGCTTCATTCGATCCAACTTTTTGTGAAAGGTGCAACTGATCAGACTTTGCAATTCTAGCATATTGTGTAAGTGCAAATACTGAAATAGTATAAAATGCAAAAAGATTGATCTTTGCAAAAAAAAAGGAAATATGTCTTGAGACCCATCCACCAATCCAATTAATGCACTTCTATGCAAGGAGATCATATCCACAATTGATCCTTAGAAAACCATTTGACAAAAAAGATATGACCCTTTGAAAATACAAATTCTGCAAAATTTATTCTCTGTAGCACTGGCAATTTGCAATAAAATCTTTCAGATTTAAATTCATAACCTCATCAAGAAGAACCTTCAAAAATTGGACGTCTAAACATGGATTCTCCTTCACATGTGGATTATGAAACTTCAACCAACCTGCTCTGAAAGTAAACTGATCAACCAATACTTAATCTACAAAGTCAGCACTTTACAACCTTGTCAATTGAAACTTGGTGAAAAATGAAAAAATCTGATTTGGAATCAACTTAGAAAAGTGACCAAACAGATTGGTCAAGGTCCAAAAATATTTAGGGAAATAGAATTCCAAGTCTGTAATATAGAACAACTTTCAATTATGCCCGACCTTGAACTAGGTGCAAATAGGGAAACCACAAAGTAGGTCACTTAATTCTGGATTCTGCACATTCAGTGAAACTTAATAAATTGGAAATGGAAAGGCTTCGAAAAAGTGGATAAATAGATTGGTGTGAGTCTAAAAGTCTTTGGGAAGGTACACTTCCAAGTTTTTAATGTAGGGGAAAAATCAATTATGCAGGTCATTCAACTAGATATATCTTGCAGAAGCTCAAAGTAGACTATTCAGCAATCTGTGTATGACAAATAAACTAAACAGTTCCACAGGACCAACTTTGGGGAAACTGAACACTTATCAAATGGATTCAAAATGACTTAGAATTTAAAACATAAGCTCTCTAACATACATGTAAAATAGTCCCAAAGAAGTGACCCATGAAACTTAAAAGGATGCAAGATATTCAGATGCAAAGTAGGCTTGTTACAACAAAGTGACACTTAGGGCAAAATGCAGATTTAAGTTAACACCTCAAAATGACTACTACCTAAACATGCTAGATTTGAAATTTAGGAGCTGGAACCTACTACATATGTCAAATGAAAGGTGTTGAACCCACTTCCCAAGTGGTATAACATGAAAATCATCAGGGTTCCTTCTACAAGCATTGAAACTAAGCCTTCTCACAAATTGTTTTTAGGGGTACTCACATTGCCTCATAGAAAATTTCAAAATGGTACTCCAAATTTGTGCCAAATTTGAGAGTACTAATAGTGGCTCTGACTATGGATGAGTGCCCCATGCGGGCATGCAGAGGACCTTAGAATCTCATAGTAGAAGAAGACCACCCCAAAACTTAATCAGACTTTCTCTCTTTCCTCTTTTCAACTTTCACTTTTCTCTTCTCTTTTCCAAAAAACCTCTCTTCTCTATTCTCAAAAAATGGGAACCTCTTACTGAAGGAAAACACACAACTAAAATGGAAAGCAACTATACAATATGTTCATTATCTACAAGAGGCCTGAATCCCCAAAACTGATATCGTTTCTTACCTCTATCATACACCTGGTTTTCATCTTCATAAATCAGAGATAAGTTGTAATGATCACTTCCATGTATCTGACCTATCTTATTTCCATTATCCATTAGCTCAAGACAAAAAAATTTCATCATAATCCATTTGAGAACTAAAACTAAAATGACACCAATTCTACAAAGAATGTGGCATATGCATGATGCATTCATTAGGTAGCAGAAACTGAGATTCAATGCAAAATCAGCAACTTTTAGTTCAATGCCAAAACTTTGGTAATCACCTTTTGGCTGGAAAATAAAATGCTCAAAATCTGCCAGATTGCTTGGGTTAGTATTATTATATCCATCCACATCAGTAGTTTTCACATTAAAGAAAAAATCAGCATGCTGAACCTTCTGCAAATACTGAAAACATTCACTGCTTGGGATATGATCTAGTTCATTCTGCAAAAGATAGGGAACAACAATCTGAGGAAAATCATAGTTAAGCTTATCATGAACATTAGGGATCTTATACAAGTGAATTTGGCCTTTTGTAAGAGGAGATAAATCAAAACAGCAATATTCAACATCTTCACTATCAAACAATGGTAATCCCATATCATAATCCATACTTTTTTTTATCAAAAGGATTACCATCCTGGATCTTGTCATTGACCTCCATATTCATATCAAAATCTTCATAAATACCTTCTTGCAAACTATGAACATCATTCAAACCTAAAACTTGTTGGTGGGTGGGAGGGAAAAAATTAATACATTGATCATAAACATGTGAATCTTGAGCAACTGAAGGACTATCCTTTGGTAGTTCATTGGAAAATTTAGAATCTGAAAAAGATTTACAATCTACACAGCTATCCCAATGAGTGTTCAACATGATATCTAGAGTCTCTTTATCCCTTAATTCTACAATAAGGCTGATGCTTTCATCATCTAATATATCATACTCAACTTGATTGTGCTCTAGTGACATAGGAGTATAAGAAAAATCAGAAATATAAGTATCAAAACTTTGACTATCTGATGCATATTCCTTGTCAAAATCAATGTATATGAAGTGCTGAGATTCAAATCTATCTTTCCCTAAAAATCTAAGATATTCATAAGACAATAATTCTAAAATTTGTTCACTATGGAGTGAACAACTGTCATCATTTATACTTATCTCTAAAACACTCATACAATCAACATCTTCATAGTCATTTTTCACACCCTCATCAATGTCATTAATATCAAAACTTATATCCATAGGGTATGAATTTTGAGAATCATTTTTAGATACATACCTCTTAATATCAATATTTAAAAAATCAGAGATTTTATCACTGCTGAGAAAGGATTGACAATCTTGTTTACCCTCACTGTTTTCTTGCTTGATGCTGCAAATTTCTTCCTCATTTGAATCATGGAGTGAGATCTATCGAACCATATCATCTTATGGATAGAAATCACTATATACACTTACATCCACATCATAGTTATCATCTTGTTGTCCACACAAAACATTTTCACTATCTTGCTGCTCACAAAGTTCATTATTAGAATCAGAATTAGAAAAACCTTCAGCATAAATGGACTCATCATTATAACCATAATAACTAGATTGGATATCACTAGATTTATCCTCAACAACATAACTAGATTCATATTCAGCATCTTTAACATTTTCAGATTCAATATCACTATATTCAACTTCATATATGTTATTTAAAGAAAGATTAACCATATGCTCTATCCATTGCATAGTATTCCAAATAATGTCCATCCTCTGAGAGCTTGGAAAATTTATAGAATCAAGAAAAAATAGTTTAACAAACAAATTTACCCAAACAAACTCCTAAGGAAAGAAAGGGATATTGTACTCTTCTATCTTATCAGTAAACCTCATCTAGAAAGCACATTGAGACTCACCCTCATTTCTGCTCATATTTCTTGTAATGTTTTAACAACCCTTTCTTGAATCTTTTGTCTTACTACTTTGGTTTCTGCACTAACAAGTTCAAGTTCTGGTGAAGGGCTTTTAGATTCAGACATATCATGATTATCACTATCCTCTTCATTACCATACTTCTCAACAAAACAATCTTCTAATGCAGCCATAGGTCCTATTGAACCATGAGTAATTGTTTAAACCAATCTCAGCATCTTCAACTAGAGATATAGAAAATAAATTCATTAATACATCCTCATGTGTAATTTCATGATCATCTATCAAATTAGAAAACTTTCTTATATGTTCCTTAGCTAATTGATTATCTAGACTAGTAAACTTAGGCAAATAATCTCTAACTACTAGTGGACTAAAATTTGGGTATCCAGGTATACCTTCAAAATTTATAGCACATAACCCTAACCCAATATAGGTGTGATATCTTGACAGATAGAATATCTACAAGCTACCTCTCTTTTCCCTCTCAACTTAGTGCTGACGACTTAATAGGGAAACCTATGCATAACTAATTTTCATGGAACTAAAGATTTTATCCAATGAAAATAAAAGTACCTGGAGTATGATGAAGCTGTTCTAAACTTATTGGATTTGAAGTCTCCTCCAAATCACTTTCAAAACCTGGTAGAGCCTCCACCTCTTTGTAGAGGAAAAGATTTAAATAGCTGAGATCCTATTCCCAACTCTGAGCTTCTTCAAATCAGAAACTCACATCTCCAACATAGAGCTTTTTTATGATTGCTCCAATCATAAGAGTCCAAAAATCTGTTGTCCTTTTCACTGTAAGTCCACTTTTCTTTTTTGTAGTCTTTCTTCAAATATGCACACTGGTGCAAATCAGAGAACTCGGAGTCACCACTCACCACATGTGAGATAGTATGAATATATATTCAAGAACTTGGACTTTCAGACACTTTGCAATGACAGACAAAACATACTTGACTAGCTTTACAAAATTTGAGGAACATGTCTTTTTCTAGAATACGACTCTATGACTTTAATGGCTTCAACTCAACTGAAAAATAGTTTAAAAGTGTTGAAAATTATTACACCAGAGACTCTAGGGTAGAAAAATTCATTGATATTCCCTAGCAAAGTTGCCAATTTGTTAGCATTTTTTCTTGCAGCACAACCTTGGTATGACAGTATACTTGTATGCCTGAATGCAAACTCCTATTTATGTAAGAGAAATGCTAATTGATGAGGATTGGATAATATCCTCATTCTTTTTTGAACTCCACATCACTTAGGTGGGTATTTCCTTATCTGCACATACATATGAATCTTTTTTGATAACTACAATCTTGCAGATATAAAACTATGGAATAGTTTTCAGACTCTTTAGGTAACAACTACCTCAAAATCTCCTCAAATCTTTTGCAATATTATGCTTATACAAAGTAAGTCTAAAAACCAGAGCAATCCTAACTACTAATAGCATGAAATGGAAATGGTTTTTAAATTATGTTTTGATGAATGGATTTTTGAAACATCCCTAATATTTTAGAAACCAATGCCTTATCCTATTAGCAACAAAGTCAAACATGACATTGCAAAGATGATCATGAACAAAGGAAAACATCATAGTTTGATATCTTTATATGCCTTACATAAAATAGACCTCAACAAACAAGTTCTACTTATTGATCCATGGAACTTGATTGATCCATATGTGTATTTAAAAGATGCAACTTTCTACTCATACAATTTAACCCTTTCCTTGAAACAGACCTTGGAGTAGATCATACATAACTAGCATCTACTGGAAAGACAAGATTGGCAATACCCTTGATATTCCAACTCATAAAAATCTGAATACATATCCTAAATCATAGTTATTCCTTAAATAACTCTATTGCAAGAATTCCTTAAATGATTAACAACAGAAAAAACTAACACACCCTGGATGCCCTAGTTTATATGATTCAAAAACATAAATGGAGATAAGTTGATATCAGAACAACAGTACTGAGATTGGTTCATAAACAAGCAAATAATTGTCTTTTACAATAATGTTATTCTCTGAGAAAAAAAGGAAAAAGAATATTGTATATGCATAGAAGAGAAAATATTACAATAGATCACTTGGAAACTGCTCTGAACTTGTTGCAAAGAGACTAAACAGACTCAACAAACCTCTCCCAACATAACATCAGACATGAACCAGTCTCAAAAATTGATCAAAGAGCATCATATTATCATGCAATATGAGAAATATGTTTATTTGCAACAAACGAGGGCATGTACAAAAGGGATTTGCATGAAAATATTAAGGTCACAAGATAATAATGTGCAAAGTGAGCTAATTTATTCAATTCTGCAACTAGAAACATTCAAGCATATATAAACCCTTCCCAAAATGTTATTTTGAAAAGATACTAGATTAACTCCTAAGGAGCCATCACTTGGGAAGGTAATCTATTCATAAAAAATTATTATGCATGAAAATGGGCTTCGTCGGATCCAACTTTTTGCGCAAGGTGCAACTGATCAGACTTTGCAATTCCAGTATATTGTGTAAGTGCAAATACCAAAATAGTATAAAATGCAAAAGGATTGATCTTTGCAAAAATAAGGAAATAAATCTTGAGACCCAACCACCGATCTAGGTAATGAACTTATATGCAAGGAGATCATATCCACAATTGATCCTTAGAAAACCATTTGACAAAAAGATATGACCCTTTGAAAACATCAATTCTGTAAAAAAATTTCTATGTAGCACTGGTAATCTGCAATAAACTCTTTCAGATTTGAATTCATAATCTCATCAAGAAGAACCTTCAAAATTTGGACCTCTGTACATGGATTCGCCTTCACATGTGGCTTATGAAACTTCAACCAACCTGCTCTAGAAGTAAATTGATCAACCAATACTTAATCTGCAAATTCAACACTTTACAACCTTGACAATTCAAACTTGGTGAAAAATGCACAAATCTGAGTTGGAATCAACTTAGAAAAGTGGCCAAATGGATTGGTCATGGTCTAAAAATCTTCATGGAAATACACTTCCAAGTATGAAATATAGAACAAATTTTAATTATGCTTGACCTTGAACTGGGTGCAAACAAAGAAACCACAAATTAGGTCACTTAATTCTGGATTCTGCACATTCAGTGAAACTTAATAAATTGGAAATGGAAAGGCTCTAGCAAAGTGGATAATTGGATTGGTGTGAGACTAAAATTCTTTGAGAAGGTACACTTCCAAGTTTTTAATGTAGGGGACAAATCAATTATGTAGGGCATTCAAATGTATATATCTTGCATAAGCTCAAAGTAGACTATTCAACAATCTATATGACAAAGAAACTAAACAGTTCTGCAAGACCAACTTTGGGGAAACTGAAAACTTATCAAATGGATTCAAAATGACTTAGAATTTAAAAAATAATCTCTCTGACATACATGTAAAACATTCCCAAAGAAGTGACCCATGAAACCTAAAAGGATGCAAGATATTCAGATGCAAAGTAGGCTTGTTACAACAAATTGACACTTAGGCGAAAATGTTGATTTAAGTGAACACCTCAAAATGACTACTCCCTAAACACAGGCAAAAATGTTGATTTAAGTGAACAACTCAAAATGACTACTCCCTAAACATGTGAGATTTGAAATTTAGGAGCTGGAACCTACTACATATGTTAAATGAAAGGTGTTGAATGCACTTCCCTAGTGGTATAACATGAAAATCATCAGGGTGCCTTCTACAAGAATTCAAACTAAGCCTTCTCACAAATTATTTTTAGGGGTACTCACCTTGCCTTATAGAAAATTTCAAAATGGTCACTCCAAATTTGTGCCAAATTTGAGAGTACCAACACTACCCACACTTTCTCATTTACCAAGATGTTCTGGCCTTTGTTTAACCATGTAACTTTATAAGGACACACATGTGGAATCTTGGTGAGTTTCAACTTCTCCACTGCCTCCTCAAAGATAAAATTATCTGTGGATCCTGAATCAATGATCACTTTACACACTTTCCCCAATATCTTGCACTTGACTCTAAACATAGCCCTTCTCTACTTATTCTCATCTCTGGGGAGTGTCTTAATCAAAATTATTCTCAACGTGACGTGTTCTCCTTTCTCTGAATCTAGACTCAACTCTGATTGCTTAGAACAATCTACCTCTTAGACATAGGCTATCTTATTCTCTCCTTGTGAAGCTAAGGGTTTGTCAGGACACCTATAGGTAGGTAGGGTGCCTCATCTAACCACAGTTGTAGAATTTCATGGAAGAAAATTGATAACTTCTTCCAAAACCCCCTAATCTTCCTCTTCCACTGTTATAAGATCTTCTTCCTCTATTGTATCCATCCCTATTGCCTGATTCATGTCCTTTCTCTATATATCTTAAGTCACCTTGACTTCTATGATGACATGTAACTGATTTAATGTTTAAAGATGTTAAGTTGATGATCATGCAAGGAATTAAATTAGTTAATGTATTATAGTGTCATTGATGTCAACTTGATATAATCTGTATGGTCAGGGACATACTTCCAAAGAATTCAAAGAACAAATGAATCAAGGCTATGCTATTAGTAATTCATATAAGTCAAGTATTCACTACCCAACTTTATACACCGACAGAGTGCACACTGACAGAAAAATTAAAAGAGAAAATTCACAGTGTTACCCGATGAGAAAATGCACAACATTACCAACGAGAAAATTCATAGTGTTGCCCATCGAGCAAAGCACAGTGTAACCCAATGAATAGAATTATAGTGTTTCCTGACATAAAAGACAAGGACGGAGATCCCAATGACAACTGAAGTCACATGGATGGAATAGGAAGTTATCATCGATGACTAACTGAAGTGTTGATCGACAGAACAAAGAGTTCAGTAATGACAAAATTATTAGCTATCAAGAGATATAAATAGACTTAACTGATACTTATCATTATTTTAATCGACTAGATAAAGCCAAGGATAAGTAATGGATTTAAAGATTCTTTTCCCAGATGGAAAAAATATCTCTAAGAGATAAAACTAGAGTTTGCTTTAAATCAAATTGGCAAGAATTGTGGATCACACCAAGAATCAAGAAAGCCAAGAAAAAGTGAACCATTTCTATAAAGGCACAAACTCAATTTATTATGAATTGTGTGGGGTGAAGAGAAAATAGGGAAGATGCTAAAGATATTATAAAGAAGAAGAAAGTCTTCATTCAGACCTGATCAAACAAGCTGGAGAAAGAGCTAGATTCTGTAGACACTAAGGAAAAGTGAGACAACATCATAGAGAAGTATAGTGTGGAGAAAAGGTATAGAATTGATTATATTGATCAGAGAGGTAATGCACTTATAATAGATCTGAAAATCTACAATTCAAGTTGTATATGTGAACAAATCATTAATGTCTCAATTTAGCCATTGAAGCATCAAGTCTCTTAACTGAGTAGGACTTAAAATTCTTTTGTAATTGAGATACATCCCAAGGAGTATAAAAAATTTTGATCATAGAAAGTAGCATTAGATATTCCCAATACCTATTGACAGGCCAAGTGAGTGTTTAATTAAGGATAGTACCATTAGATGCCAGATGCTAGGTGACAAACTATGTTTTAAATCCTCTAACAAGGTCACACCTAACAGTGTGTTTGTAACCTTTAAATAGGGTTGGATCCTAACATAGCTCACTTTAGAAGAGTGAAAATTTGGGAAATGATTCTCCTTGTCAAATCGAAGGTAAAGGAACAGTAATGTTGAATAACCTGATTAAATGTGCAAAAACTATCAAAGAGGTTAAATCATGAATCAAGAATCAAAGAACCTAGAAATAAGGAAAATCATGTCTATTTAAGAGACAAGCATAATTCATTCTTAAAGTGGTCAATATGCAATCAGATACACGAGGGAGTGAACTAATAGAAGATGCTGAAGAGAAATTGATGAAGGATTAACTTCATGCAGTCCTGATCAATCAAGCTGAGGTAGAGCTAAAGAATTCTGCAGACACCGATGGACAGTGAATCACAGCATCACAGAGTAGAAAGAGTTAAGTACAAAGGAATCAAATTGATACATTGATCAGAAAGATATTGTAAGTAAATAGATCTGAAAATCTGCAATTTAGTTGCATTAAAAATAGGTCATTTTGTTTCAGTTTAACCATTGAAGCATTAAAGTCTCTTAACAAAGTAGGACTTAACAGTCTTTTGTAATTGAGGTATATCCTAACAGATTACCAGAAGGTTGACTCATGATAGTAGCATCGGTCTTACCTAAAGCCTATTAATAGTCTAAGAAGGAGGCTGATTCAAGGATGG
>MU226765.1:3656043-3675684 GCA_018584345.1 Thuja plicata
CACCCAATGTAAGTTACTTCAAAATTTTTGGTAGTCAATGTTATATCTTAAAAGATGATAGAAATGGAAAACTTGACTCCAAGAGTGATGAAGGAATCTTTCTAGGGTATTCCACCAAGAGCAAGGCCTATAAATGTCTAAATAAAGCCTTTAATAAAATTGTTTAAAGTGCAATTGTAAAGATAGATGAATTTGTAGAGAAGAATGAAAAGGAAAGCACAAAAGAACTAGAAGAATAAAATAGGATTGTATACAATGAAGAACCTAACACTCTACCCAACCAACAATGTAGAGCTCCTAAGCAACAGATCATTGCAACCAAGCATCAGGCTGCAAATACCAACGAACAGGATATTTCTCAAAATGATGCACAAAGTGATGGAGAACAGGATGAAGGAAAAAATGATGATCAAGTTGATAGAGAAAGAGTTGTACCTATACTTGCCAGATATGTCAGAAAGAACCATCCATAGAACCAGATAATTGGAGACAAGAAGGATGGTATGAGAACTAGAAGTAAGTCTCTAGATACAAGAGGTCTTATTTGTGATTATGAGCCAAAATATGTCAATGTTGCACTTGATAATGATGAATGGATTAGTGCTATGAATGAGGAGATTGAGAAGATGGAGAAAAAAAAGACACAGACACTTGTACCAAGACCAGATGACAAGAATGTCATTGGTACAAAATGGATATTCAGGAATAAACTGAATTAGAATGGAGAAGTCACCAAAAATAAAGAAAGACTAGTATGCACAAGAAGAAGGGATTTACTATGGAGAGACTTTTGCACTCATTTATAGGATAGAAGGAGTTATAATATTACTTTCTTATGCTACATGTAAAGGCTTCAAGGTATATCAAATGGATGTCAAGTCTACATTCCTAAATGGAATACTTGAAGAAGAGGTATACATTGAACAACCAGAAGGGTTTGTTGATCCAGACAAGAGGGACATGGTATGTAGACTACAAAAATCCCTATATGGATTGAAACAAGCACCCCAAGCTTGGTATGAAAGAATTCATTCCTATCTTATAAGTATTGGATTTGTAAGGACTAGTGAAAATAATAATCTTTATTTGAAGGAAGATACTGATGCTAACATTTTTATTGTTGAGATATTTGTTGATGACATCATATTTGGAGGCAATGATATGCTATGCAAATCATTTGCAAATGAAATAAGCAAATATTTTGAGATGTCTATGTTTGGAGAGATCAAGTTCTTTCTTGGTCTGTAGATCTTGCAACAAGATGAAGGTATTTTCATTACACAATCCAAATACATAAAAGAAGTACTAGAAATATTCAAGATGGAAGAGTCCAAACCAGTTGGAACACCGATGGCAACTCGATGTAAGATGAAAAAGGAAGACAAGTCATTAGAGGTAAATCAGACTTTGTATAGATCTATGATTGGAAAACTCATGTGTGTTATACATACTAGACCAGATATTGCACATGCAGTAGGAATAGTTGCAAGATTTTTTGCTAATCCTAGAGAATCACATATGACTGCTGTAAAAAGAATCCTAAGATATCTAAATAATACTGAGGAATATGGCTTATGGTATAGAAGAGAAGGAAAATTTGAACTTAAGGTCTTTACCGACGCTGATTGGGCTAGAAATATTGATGACCGAAAGAGCACAACTAGAGGAGCATTCTTTATAGGTGAAAAACTTGTCACATGGATCAGCAAGAAGAAATGATGCATCTCTCAATCTACTACAGAAGTAGAGTATGTTGTTTCTGCTGCAAACTGCTCAAATATTCCATGGATCAAATAGTTACTGGAAGGTATGCATATGAAAATTCTTGAACCAGTAATTATCTATTGTGATAATACTAGTGCAATACACATTTCCAATAATCCATTCATGCATGCTAAAAAAATCATATTTCCATCAAGTATCATCATTTACAAGAACAATTTCAAGCAAAGGAGGTGATACTTGAGTATGTGCAATCAAAGGAACAACTAGCCGATATCTTCACCAAGCCACTGCTCAAGGATGCATTTGAATACTTGAGAAAGAGAGTAGGGGTTAGACCCTTGTCTACTGGTCAGTAAAATGACTAGAGGGTTGCATCAGCCTGCATATTATCAGAATATCATTCATGTTGATGCAAGTAGAGAGATGGACTTTAAAGATAAATCTATACATATCAAGGTATTTATCTACTTTGAGCACCAGAGTTATTGTATTACCGATGGATAGGGAAATTCAAGGAATATATTATGGATAGAAAGGATTTGTTTGGTAAAGATGTTTGTTTGGCATTGTTGTCAAAGGGAGAGAAATATGTCATTATGATACTAATAAAAGGGTGAGATTGTATACATTATCATCTTAGGGAGAGAATATATCCATCAAAGTATCCAGAGGGAGAGATGTAACAAGAATAGGAGAGTACATCAAAAGAGAAATAATTGCTGACAACAGACATCCAAAGAAAGGAGAACAATGAAAGGGAGAGAGTTTGACATAAGAGAAGAACACATCACATCAAAGAAAGAAAGATTCTACATCTATCCAATAAAGGGATTGAAGACAAAAAGAAAAATGCAAGAATCAAATCAAAGCTATTTGAGCTTACCAAAAGCCAGACATTTGTAATAGTTACATTAGGAAAGCTTGATTGAATGAGATGTAACTGATTGAATATTTGAAGATGTTAAGTTGATGATCATGCAAGGCATTAAATCAGTTAATGTATTGTATTGTCACTGATGTAAACTTGATATAATCTGTATGGTCATGGACATACTGCCAAAGACTTCAAAGAACTAATGAATCAAGGTTATGCTATTAGTAATGCATATAATTCAAGTATTCACTAAGTGACTATATACAACGATGGAGTACACACAACTGGATAGAGTAAAAGAGAAAATTCACAGTGTTACCCAATGAGAAAATGTACAACATTACCGATCAGAAAAGTCACAGTGTTGCCCAACGAGCAAAGAATGATGTAACCCGATGGACAAAATTATAGTGTTGCCCGATGGAAAAGACAAGGATGGAGATCCCGATGAAAACTAAAGTCACACTGACAGAACAATCAGTTATCACCGATGACTAACTGAAGTGTTGACTGACATAACAAAGAGTTCAGAAATGACAAAATGCTTAGTTGTCAAAAGCTATAAATAGACTTAATTGATACTTATCATTGTTTTAACCGACTAGATAAATCTGAGGATAAGTAATGGATTTAAAGATGCTTTGTCCACTTGGCAAGAAGATCTCTAGGACATAAAACTGGAGTTTTCTTTAAATCTAATTGGCGAAAACTATGGATCACACCAAGAATCAAGAAAGCCAAGAAATGGTAAATCATGTCTATAAAGAGACAAACCCAATTCATTAAAAATTGTGTAGGGTGAAGAGAAAAGAGGGAATATGCTAAAGAGATTTTGAAGATGAATAAATTCTTCATTCAGACCTGATCAAACCAGCTGGAGAAAGAGCTCGATTCTGTAGACATAGACGTACAGTGAGACAACATCATAGAGCTAAACAGTGTGGAGAAAAGGTATAGAATTGATTATATTGATCAGAGAGGTAATGCACTTACAATAGATATGATAATCCATAATTCAAGTTGTATATGTGAACATACCATTAATGTTTCATTTTAACAATTGAAGCATCAAGTCTCTTAACCGAGAAGGACTTAAAAGTCTTTTCTAATTGAGATACATCCCAAGGAGTATCAACATGTTTGATCAATAAAAGTAGCATTGGATATGCCTGATACCTATTGATAGGCCAAGTGAGTGTTTGATCAAGTATGGTAGCATTAGATGCCAGATACTAGGTGACAAACTATCTTTTAAATCCTCTAACAAGGTCACACCTAGCACTATGTTTGTAACCTTTAAACAGGGTTGACTCCTAATAGAGCTCACTTCAGAAGAGTAAAAATTTGGGGTACCAGTCTGAGTGTTTTTTCCCTTAATAGGGTTTCCACGTTAAAAATACATGTGTTATGTGTTTATGTTTCATTACTTTACTATTTTACATTTCACATATGCAATTCTGGATTGATCGGTATAATCTAGCTATTTACTGTGTTTCAGTAAATACCAGACTTCTTATTGGTAAACATATAGAAGAAGGATTTACAAAGCATTCTAACAAGTAGTAAATTGTTATAAGTTGTTCACGACATTCATCTTGTAGGACTGAGTATAACTAAAAGCTTAAAAGTGGTAATAAGTTTTAAGGGTTGATTTAAGGATTAATTTTTTAGGCCCCTTATTCACTCCCCCCCCTCTGAGTTATTACTAACATTATATTGTCATTACATCTTCCACTTATGCCTCCTCTATGGCCACCTCTATTATTTCTACCCATTCCTCTCCCTCTAGAGTTGGAGTTTTGCTTCTTCCTAAGTTTCTCTTCCACTTTCAAAGCCATTTTAAAATAGCTATGAATGGAAGTTGGGGTAAAAAGACTGAGTTCTTCTTGTATATTTAACCTTAATCCATTAAGGTAATAAGCAACCTTGATTCTCTTTGTCTCTTGTATTCTTTATCTAAGACAAAATTTCTGAAATTCCTCAGTGTATGATGACACATCTAGATACTTTTGCCTAAGCTTCTGCCTCTTCTTGTGTAGTTGAATGTCATAGTCTTCTGGAAGGTATTTCTCCTTCACTTTTTCCACCATTGATTTCAAATTTTCTATAGGATTCTTACCCTCTTTCTCCCTTTCCTCCTGCAAGAACTTCCACCATGTGAGTGCTTTCCCTCTTAGCTTTGATTTGGCTATCTTTACCTTTTGTGCCTCTATGATTCTATCACATTCAAAGTGGTTTTCCATACCTTCGTTCCATTCCATGACCATCTCTGCATCCATCTTACAAGAGAACACTGGAATGCCTACTAGAGCCTTCCCACTCAATGCTTTGAGTGCCTTGAGAAATGGTTCCTTAGGTAGAGGAGGGTCAGGCTCTGATCCTATCTCCTCCACTACTGGTTTCTTCCCCTTTTCTTTATCTTCACTGATTTTCTCCTTCATCTTGTTGGTTGTCTCTACAACCTCTTCCATATTTATCTTCATTTCTTCCATTGCTTCTTCAAGAGTCCTATTCTTTTATTTCTACTCAGACAAGTCTATTTCCAATTCAACATTAGTCAGCATGATATTCTCACCTATGGATTGACTCCTCTCTGACATACACCAATCAACTCCCAAGCCTTTCAATGGCTCTGATACCAATTTGATGGGGACCTCCCTCTCCTAGAGATTATTTTCTCTCTCCAATATCTTATCTTGGTCTTTCTTAGGCTCTCATTCACTAACCTAACTATAGGATCTTAATTTGATCCACTACCACACTAGGAGCTCTCCACTAGGTTTAATCCTTCACTAAACCCTTCACCATAGCTTCACACTTTCATGGCTTACTTTGGTCGTCTATCCTTCCAAATGGAACCCCTTATTGTGAGTTAGATTCCTGACTCCTTTCTAGTCTCTTTTAACACTTATTGATCCAATCTTGAGGATCTTTCATCCAATTTCCAATCGGGTGCAAGATTTTAGTCTTCTAGGCCTTGTAGCCTTTTTAGGCCTATTAGCCCTCCTAAACACTGATAAGATGGATTTTATCTCAAAATCACTTAACACCCATGGAATCTAATTACATATTACTTTTGGTTTTTTCCTAACCTTAGATATTTTCTATGTTTTAAGTTCCCACCTTGTCCGTACAATGGACTTTCACCAAACCCCTAAAATTGAGGGTTTCTAGGGCATGAATACTGGTCCAGTTTCTTTAATTTCTTTAACTAATCAAATGAGTTCCTCTAAACTTCTCCTCCCATAAACATGTCTATATTATATTCCCCTACACTCCTCTATCATTTATTGGCACATACCAATCACCAAGAAATCACCACTGCTACTGTACTGTTCAATTTCCCTAACCAGAGTAACTAGTACTCGCCTAGGGCCTGAATGTTCTCTTGCATTCCCTAGACACACACACAAAAACACACTCCACACACTATATATACATTTTATATACAATTCCTTACTTGATTCCAAGTGGTCATATGGATTTGGACCACGGGAACTTCAAGAAAAACCAATATCTACATGACTGGTCCAAAACTGGACAAAGACCCAGTCAAACACAAAGAATTTACAAAATGATAACTTATATGAATAAACGATCAAAAAAATGTGATAGTGACTAAATAAATTAAATAAGGAACACTATCAATGCATTAATTCAATCCATCTAATCTATTAAATTAATGGATGATGGCTATGTTTACAAATTACAGTGTTAATTGCTCCTTCACAACAAGCAGTCCATACAAAATGAAATCTAACTATAATTTTGGGGTTTGTGTCACCTTATATACTCCATTCCCACATTTTTGGACCCTCATGTTGGGATTTGGGCATCATAAAATCCGATTCCTAAAAACTAGGAAATGTTGTCATGACAGCTTTGCAAAGTTGCAAAAGTTGTCATGACAACTTTGACAACTTTTGTCAAAATGACATTCTCTCAACTTCAATGGCCCAATTAGGTTTCAAAACTTACCAAATGGCCCTAAACACCTAACAACATTAAAAACTTGACACTCTCCCCATTTTGGATTTTTGGTCAACCCTTTGACCTTTTAGTTGACTTCTAAGGGTATAGACCCCTAGGTGCAGCTTGAATCTATAACTTACAAACCCTAAACAAACCTTAAACACATTTGGTACTTTATAACATAGTCCTTATTCAAAAATGGTTGGCCAAACCAACCTACAAGCCAAAATGACTAACAAGATCTTTCAAAGACCTTAGGGTTCTCTTGCACCAACTCATTATTTCACATCATTCTACATGCAAAAATGTGTACATGCTAGTTTATTATTACTACACATTATTTTATTCCTCAAAAGTGCTACAACAAAGTATAAGCACTAGTTTTTCTACTATGTGCTACTTCACTCATCACACATGTTAAAAATTTGTACTTTTGCATTAGGGTTTCTATGTGATGTTTGATATCTCCTATGTACTAAAACCTAATGTTCCTATGTGTTGTTTCTCTCTATTCTATGTGCTATTTCATACCACGGACGCACAAAAATATGGTTATACATGTTACTTAATTGATACTACATGCTACTTTGCTAAAAAACTCAAAATCTAATCTAATCACACATAAAATCCTACCAAAAAGAAGTAAAAATTTAAAGTTGATGAACAAAGAGGGATTTAAACACTCACCGGATGTCCATAGTCTGTCAAATATTGAAATTGGTGCCCTCACTCGAATCTATGCTCTTAAATTGACACAACCATCATGATCAATGTTTTTAGTCACTTAGAGCTCCAAAGGGTAAAAAGTTAAAATGAATAGTGAAAATGACTTTTTTTAACCCTAATTTATTCCCTTTTTAAGCTAGTGGGAAAGTATTTTTAACCTTTATTTACCTCTTAAGGTTAGAAATTTCACATTGGGACATTTTTAGACATCATGGGTTATTAGAAATAAAATCACAATTGAGATATCACATCATATTTTCAAAATTTTCAACATTAATTTTTCTTTCATTTCAGAGGGGGCAAGATATTATCAGAACACAAAATTAGAAAATCAAATCTGGGGCATTAAAAATTCAAAATCATCATCAGTGGGCAATTTTACCAGGTTATTTTCACATCTGGACATCACATCAGATTTTGTTTTAGAAATCGGTTGTACCAGCAAATTAGACATTGAGATAAGATCAACCAATCAAACATTAGACATTCTTTGAACCAATGTGCTTTGCACATCGATTCAAAGAGGGGAATTTTTAGACACTTAAATTTGGTCAAACAAAATTAAGCAAAAAGTGAAGTGAGCAAATCAATAAAAATATGAATTAATTGAATTATCAAAGCTATTGGATTGATTAAATAAAAAAGATCAATTAATTATGCAATTGATATTAACCAATTAAATGTATAGTTAAATCAAATCAAATCCAACCCCTTTAAGGGTGCACATAGCTAGAATAGATCAAATTATCAATTAATTAAATTTAATTACTCTTACCCATCATTTGGGAAAAAAATTCAATCAACCAATGAGAGTAAGTATTTGAGCTCACATGGATCAAGAATTCTCCATCACACATCATGAGAAGCATCTTGACCATTTATTTTTTCTCTTTGCTCCAACCTTTGAGACCAATATTTACCTTGTCTCACCATTTAAAACCCTTGACTCAACTCAACCCTAATCATCATTAGATCAACTCTACCCCCTAACGTTGGGAAATCCTTTAAATATAAGAATTTTTGAGATTAAAGGAGAGAACACACATTCATGAGAAAAGTATCCTCCCTATAGGAAATTGATATTGATTACATAGCATTTGCATTATATAATTTGCATAATAGTGATCAATCATGAATAATTTAGTACAATTTGAGCTAAATAGGGAAAAATCACAACATTCAAAGCTTTAATTTATCATTACTAGGACTGTCACTAATGGATACTAAGTTGAGAGCATTCAATTAGTACTTCTAGATAGAGAGCCATGAGATGGTCCTTGTTTATGATCCAGTTCAATTGGTTTAATTATCTTGTTTTCAAAGTTGAATTGATAAATAACTAACTAATCTCATGAAGATATTCTTATATATACAATAGAATGTAGGATATTCAATGTCTTCACAAATACTATAGATCTACAAGTGCCAAGTCCTAGATCATCGATGTAAATATGTTTGAATGCTTGAATGGTTGAACACTTGTACAATGTTGATGAATGCAGTTCACCTCCATTAATGGCCAACTCCACTATCTCCATTAAATAAATACACTAGATCTATGGAAGGAAATGCATCTTTGATTGAACGGAATGAATGCCTTCAATGATTCCTTTATTTGCATGAACTCCTTGAAAGGATCTTGAACTTGATAGCTTTTAATTGATGGCTTCAACATGTAATAGATATTTCTTGTAAAATTGGATGTACCTTGTAGTTATCAAATGAAGTGAGTAGGCCTCCTTTTATACCAATTTTGGGCAAAAAAAAAAGGTTGAGTGCACTGGGTGGAAATATATGAAAAACCCCAAAATGGGCCCAAGTACATGTGAAACCATTTCCTTGGGTAGAGGTCAACCTGGACCTATACTCCAGGTTCAAATCAACTTTGACCTATACTCTAGGTATAGGTCAACTTTGAATTGTACCCTAGGAGGCACAATCCATGGGAAAAGCCTTAGGATCTCAGGGGTGAAAAAGAAATAGATAGAAACAAACAAAAAATGAGGAAAAAGAGACAAATCAAGGATAAATGTATCCATGTTCTAGGATGTCACTAAACTAGGGCCTAAACAGGTCTTTGAGATTCCAAATTAATGGGGGCTAACTTTTAAGATGGTACATTTAGCCCCAAATTTAATAGGAGTATGAGGCAAACTCAAAATCATGGTGACATAGATAATATGCATGAGATGATCTCTTCAAAGTTAAGGAGACAAGTGTTGGAGATTTGATTCTGAGAAGTTGATTGATTGTATGTCTATCATTGATGACAACATATAATACACAGCAGTATTATGTTATGTTAATACATGCAGATCCAGATATGATGTTTTAGTCAAGTTGTGTAATTCTGTTATTGGCAGTTACCGTTCTGGAAGAGTATCTGTTTAGAGTCAACATATGTAATGTGTTTCTTGAGTTGTTCCTATCTTCAGGATATGCGTGTGTATATTCATTATTATTTATGAGTTGATGATAGTTATCTTAAGGCACCAAACATGTTTCAAGAAAATTGAGAAGTTAGAGTTAATTTGGTGAGGCCAACTTAGTGAAGCGTCGCGTCTATTCAGCTTATACTTGCGCAGTTGTAATTATGCTTGTGTGCTTAGTAGAGCCGACAAGGATGTTATGAAGAGTTGTCTTATAGGTCCCATTATCTTATACTTGGAGGAAGATACTTATAGAAAGTCATTTGTGATAAACTAAGTGTGAATGATACGAAAAGAGACGAAAGATGTACAGAGTAGATTATCAGAGTTGGTTCATTCATCAAGAGTCTATGTGAAGAAGTGAAAGATCATAATACACTGGAACTGATCAAGACAATAGGTCTACTCTATAGTTCATCATCAGATATAGTGCATATCTTTTATACAAAAGCTTGTAGCCTTCACCATCAAGAAGTGAGCTTTTGGACAGTGAGTCCACCACCCCTAACAAGGTTATTTGTAAAGGACTCCTAATAGGGTCTGACCCTTAACCAGGTCACTATACTTATTGCATTGTAAAGTAAAACTCCTAACAAGGTTGAAATATCTTCTAACATGGATTACTATAAACAAGTATAGTTCATTGTGGGTGCTAATTCCCATCAGGGTTTTTACCATTTGGTTTCCACATAATCAAATTGTGTGTTGTGTACTGTGTTATCTGATTAAGCATTTACTTTGTTGTATTATGAAGTTAAGGAAGTAAAAATAATTAAAGTTACTAATCACTAATTCACCGCCCCTCTCATTTATCCTTTGGGACTATTCTAATAATTGGTATCAGAGCCAAGTGCCTTGGAGAAGAAGCCTAACAACTTAAGGTAGATTTAATGTCTTAATTCAAAAAAGAGAGCCCTAAGTTTGATGGAGAAAATTATCTGGATTGGAAAAACAAAATGATAACACATCTACAGTGGGCTAGCTTTGAGATCTTTGAAATTGCTATACAAGAAGTTGTAATTCCATATTTGAAAGACCTTGCAAAGGATGATGCTTCTAATAGACAAAAGGAAACATTTACCAATAATGCAATTGCTAAAGAAGCCCTAATCAGCGCCTTATCCAATAGTGAATTTTCTTAGATCAAGAAAATTGATAGAGAATACATCGTATGGAAGTATTTAGAAGATATGTTTGAAGCAGATATTAAAGAAAAGAATGCACGCAGGAAGACATGGAAAAAGAAATACAATAGTCTTGAGATGTTACCTAAAGAGAAAATTAGAGCCTACAATCAAAGGATAAATGAAGCAGTCTCTAGAATCAGAAACAATGGTGGAGAAATATCAGAAGAAGATATAATGGACAAGCTGCTAACTACTTTAACATCAGACTATGAAAAAAAGATAAGCATTCTAGAGGAAACCATGCAATTCTCACAAGACTTCAAGAGAGAGACTTTGATAAGAAAAATATCTACATTTCAAATATCAAGATTGAAGACTGAACCTAAAAGTGAAACAGCTTTCAAAGCCTTAGTCCATGGTAAGAAATCCTTACACATCTCCAGTCATAATGAGAAATAAGAAGTTGATGAAGAACTAGAAGAAATCATTGCTATGATTTCTAAAAGAGAAAATAAAGGAAAAGGAAAATATGAAGGAAAACTTCCATTCAAATGTTTTTCATGCAACAAGATTGGTCACTTTGCATCTAAGTGTCCCACAAGAGTCAAAAAGTTCAAATCTGATTACAAAACTAAATATAAGAAGGAATGTTATCATGCTAAATAAGGTGTAACTAATGAAGATTCAGAACAAGATTAAATTGGATTCATTTCCCTTAGAGACATGGAAAGGATGATCGAGGAAATGGACATTGCAGATGAAAAGTAAGAACAAGAGTTAGCCCTAATTTCCAAAGCAGACATCAGAACTGATTGGATCATTGATAGTGGATTCTCTCATCATATGACATGTGACAAAGATAGATTTTTTCAATTAGACAAATACAAAGGTGGTATGGTTAGATTTGGAGATAACACTCCTAAACCTATCATAGGTAGAGGTTCTATCACTTTGGATGGAAAAAACAAGATAGATGATATTCTATATGTTGATAGGTTACATCATAATTTGCTGAGTGTTGGATAGCTACTTGACAAAGGTTATCATTTGGAGTTCAAAGAAAATAAGTGCATCATTAACACCAAGGATGGAGACATGATTGCATCAGGATCCAAAATAAAAGGTAATGTTTTTTAGCTCAATTCTGATGTAAGTTTTTTTGTTGCAAAAGTGGATGACAGTTGGTTATGGCACAAGAGACTATGTCATATAAATTTTGATAACATAGTAAAGATAAGTAATGTAAAGGAAGTCAGAGACCTTCCTAGTATTGCAAGACCAGTTGACACAATATGTAGGGAATATGTTATGGGAAAGCATGTAAGGAGTTCTTTCAGAAGCAAGCATAACTCAACTGAAAACAAATTGGACTTAGTGTACACAGACCTATGTGGCCCTACCCAAACAAGATCATACTACAGAGAAAGGTATTTTATTTTGTTTGTTGATGATTTTTATAGGATGATGTGGGTTGCATTCTTCCAGGAAAAGTATGAATCCTTTGAGAAGCTTAAAATATTCAAAGCTAAGGTTGAGAATGAATCTAGATTAAAACTGAAATGTCTGAGATCAGATAGAGGAGGAGAATTCACTTCTGACCAGTTTTATGACTATTGTGAAGAACATGGAATTTAAAGACAGTTGAGTGCACCTAGAACCCCATAGTAGAATGGGATAGCAGAAAGGAGGAACAGGATTATACTTGATACAATACACACTATGATGATTGAAGGAAAATTTGCAGACACATATTGGAGAGATGTAGTGAATACAACAGTCTATACTATCAACAAAACTCAATTGAGGCCAGATGCAGACAAGATACCCTATGAAATTTGGTTTGGTAATGTACCTACAATAAAGTATTTTAGAATCTTTGGCAGCAAGTGCTACATCAAGAGAGATGATGGTGTTGGTAAGTTTGATGCTAGAAGTGATGAAGGTATTTTCCTTGGTTACTCTACAAAAAGAAAAGAATATAGATGTTTCAATTTGAGAATGAAAAAGGTAATTGAAAGTACTCATGTAAAAATTGACAAAAATTTTATGGTTCAAGAGAGATACTATGAATATGCAACTATGATTGAAGATGAACCTAGGCCTAGCAGCAAAGATATTGTTATTGAAGAAATGTTTGATTGCATTGATGTCTCATGCAATGACCCTGAATCAAGTAGAGAAGAATCACAGATTACAGAAGAAGAAGTCACACCTAAGGTTCCTAAATTCACATCTAGATACCACTGTAAAGATGATGTCATTGGAGATTAGAGCAACAGTATTTTGACCAGATCAAAAGCAAAGAGTCTAGCAATGGATGAAGAGGTATGTTTACTTTCACATATTGAACCTTTAAGTGTTGAAGATGCTTGTAATGACTCTGATTGGAAGAATGCAATGAAAGAAGAATTAGATCAGATAATTAAAAATGATACATGGGAATTGGTTCCTAGACCTAGTGACAAAAATGTGATTGGAGATGAATGAATATGGTATAGTAGTAAGAAACAAAGAAAGATTGGTATGTAAAGGATATGCGTAGAGAGAAGGTATAGACTACACTGATACATTTTCCCCTGTGAGAAGATTGGAAGCCATTAAATTGTTCTTGGCCTATGCAACAGTCAAAGACTTTAAAGTTTATCAAATGGATGTAAAGTCATCTTTTCTGAATGGAGACTTGAAGGAAGACATTTACATAGACCAGCCTAAAGGATTTAATCTTTCAGATGAACCAGACATGGTATGCAGATTCAAGAAAGCTCTCTATGGTCTCAAACAGGCCCCAAGAGCTTGGTATGAGAGACTTGATGGTTATCTTACCAAGATTGGATTCAAGAAAGGAGCAGCAAATTGTAACCTATTCACAAGAGAGACACCTGATGGATTATTATTAGTTGCCATATTTGTTTATGACATTATCTTCAGAGGTAATGACAAGCTCAGTATAGCATTTGCAAAATAAATGCAGAATGAATTTGGAATGAGCATGATTGGTCCTATAAAATACTTTTTGGGACTGAATGTAAAGCAGACAGATAAAGGTATATTCATTAATCAGTCAAAATATGTGAAGGAAATATTGAAGACCTTTCAGATGGAAGACTATAAGCCATTATACACTCCCATGATAATAGGAAGCAAGCTTTCAAAATTTGATGATTCCACAACAGTTGATACGACATTGTACAAATCTATGATTGGTAAACTCATTTATCTAACTCAATCTAGACCTAACATATCTAATGCAGTTGGCATTGTTGGAAGATTTGAAGTTGAACCCAAGAAAAATCACCTAATGGAAATCAAGAGGATATTCAGATATCTAAAGGGAACTATAGACTATGGTTTATGGTATCCTAAATCAGAGAATGTACAACTTCATGTGTATAAAGATGTAGATTAGGCAGGTTGTATTGATGATAGGAAGAGTACTTTAGGAGGAGCAATATTTCTTGGAGATAGGTTGGTTTCTTGGATAAGAAAGAAGTAGAACTGTATTTTTCAGTCAACAACAGAAGCTGAATATGTTGCAGCAGCACTAAATTGTTCAACCATGGTTTGGATCAAGCAGATGGTCAAAGACTTTAGCATTCAAGTTGATTATCCTATTTTTATTCACTGTGATAACACTAGCACTATCAACATGTCTAAGAACCCTGTGATGCATGCAAAGACAAAACACATAGAGATCAAGTACCATTTTCTGAGAATAAAGGTTGCAGATAAAGAAGTAAAATTGGACTATGTGAGCACCAAAGAATAGTTGGCAGACATTTTCACAAATCCCTTTTCAAAGGATAATTTTCAGTATCTCAGGGAGAAGTTGGGAGTAATTCCCTCTCATGAGTCTGTTTAGAAGAAGTAGCAAGAGCATCAGTCATTGAGTGTCTGATGAATGGTTTGCTACTCTACTTCTGGAGTAGTACCTGTGCCTAATGATTTATGGCGCCCTTTGCCATTGATTTAAAAGGGGGAGTATATAGTAAGGGGGAGTATGTACTAAGGGGGAGAATATACTCTAGGAGCGTATATACATGGAACATAAACACAATCAGAAGAACTAAAGTAGTGTAGAGGAATCCTTGATGAGGATATTGAGAAGATTGTAAAAGAAAGAGGACACCATGAATATAGGACATCTTTAATATCATATGTTGCCATCAATGTTAAAGGGGGAGATTTTTGGAGATTTGATTCTGAGTAGTTGATTGATTGTATGTTTGTCATTGATGACAACATATAATATACAACAATGATTTTGTATCTACTTATCAGAATGATGACATGAAGACTTGTGTGGTTAGATAAATGTTGTAGACATGTTTATTATGTTATGTTCATACTATTAGAATTAATTTATAATAACTGAGAGGGGAGGGGTGAATCACTTATCCTCAGGTCTAGATGTAAAAAAAACTTTCTGTACTTTAGATCTACTCGGCAGCAGTAGCATAAATCAACAACTTTAATCATGTAGTTTACTGTCAATTGAAATTAGCTTGTAGTAACATAATAGTAAAGTAAACCATAAGCATTCACACAAGTTGACACAATTATTTAACGTGGAAACCCAATATGGGAAAAACCACCAGTAACATGCTACCAAGTTTTCACTCTTCTAAAGTGATGCCCTGTGAGGAGCCAACGTTGTTAAAGGTTACAATAACACACTGCTAGGTGTGACCTGGTTAAAGGATTTAATCACCCTGTTAGGAGTGGCCTTGTTAGAGGACTTAGAACATTCCAATCTGAATGTCACCTTGTTAGAGGATTTATACAAATGATTGTTAAGTCAACCTTGTTAAAGGATTTAACTGATACAATGGTAAGAAAGTAATCAACAGTTTGTGATCTGGTACATATAACTTACTTTGCAATTTAGATCCAATTAAAACTCTGATGTTAACTTACTGGATAGCCTACATTGTCATTTCAATCTTTTGATCTGCTTGGAAATCTGTCAAGTAATCACACATGCAACACTCTGCCTCTGCCTTTTGCCTTCTCTGCTAGATCATGCTAAACAGTAAATCAACTATGCAAAACTTTTTCATACACATACATTCATCCACTCTTACACACATAATGAATAACCCCTGAGGTTATCATATACCTCTCTATCTAGGTCAAATAAATATTTTTCCGCTTAAACAAGATCATAGATCTTAGGTTAGGTCAGATCAAACGGATCATTCCATCTTTGCATTACTTTTACTTCTCCAAAGTAGTCTCTAATTAAATCTTGAAACCATGCATTAATTAGGGTTACCCATACATTAAATGATGTGGATCAATCTTTAATTAACATTACATATCCCAATAAAATCAACTATGTTAGCCAAAGATCTCAAATCTCATCAATAATCAAACTTCTGTAAGTCTGCCTTTATCACTATTTTCACTCAGCAATTTCAATGGTGCTCGGCATTGAGCAACTTTTTTCTCGTCATGAAAAACTTTACTCAGCACAATCAACTTTTCTCGTCATAAGAAACTTTACTCGACACAAGCCATACTTGCTCAACACAGAACAACCATAAAAATTGTCTTTGAAAGATAAACAACAAATTACTTTGCCAGAGTGCCAACTGATCAGATACCCTTTGAATTGCCTTAACTCAACCATTCACTTGGTCTTCTTGTCAAATCTTCTTCATCAACAATAGATATGGTACTCAAACAGATAGAAATAGTCTCACCAATTAAGGTTTGACATCAATGACAAAATAACAATTGCGTGCAATGTCACTTTCCAACAATCTCCCTCTTTGGCATTGATGGCAACACAAAATATTAAAACAATGATTTAACAAGCATAGTTACCAACCAATCCAAAAATTCACCTGTGTTCCTTGACATGAACAAATCTTCTTTAATTTCTTTAGCTTTGTTCTGATTCTTATCTGTAAAACATTTCTCCCTCTGTGTCTAATCATCTGTAGACTCCCTCTGAGTAGATAATCACTTCAATGTTTTCAATAGTAACTTCTTCCTCTATGTAATCTTTCCCTCTTTGTAATTTCTCTTTCTTGACAATCTCTTTCTTCACTTCTTCCTCTTTATAGGTAATCTCTCCCTCTTTGACAACAATTCCAAAGATGTCAATATCTTTATCATGTGCATCTTTAGTATCATGCTAATCATGTCATCTTCAGTATGACTGATTTTTCTTTTCTGTCCTTGTTCATCTTCACAACTTTAGCCAGCATCCTAAAGTGTGACTTAGTGTGCATCAATGTGTCAGATTTTCTGAATGAAATATTTGATGCAATAGTACCATATAGAACTTAATTAGCCTTAGTTAGGGGAATCACCCCCAATTTACCTCATAGATACTCATGAGCATCCTTGGGTAGTGATTTTGTGAATATGTCTGCTAATTTTTATTTAGTGTTCACATAATCCAATCTCACTTCTTTACTCTGAACTAGCTCCCTCAAGCAATGATACTTGATAGCTATGTGCTTTGTATTTGAGTGCATCACATTATTTTTAGAAATATTAATAGCACTTGTACTATCACAATATATGACAACTGGATCAGTGATTTCTTCCTTCATACCTTTCAGTAGTATCTTCAACCACACAATGTTAGAATAGTTAACTACTGCTACCACATACTCAGCTTTAGCTATAGATTGTAAGGTGTAGTTTTGTTTCTTGCTTGTCTAGGAGATCAATTTCTTTCCTAAAGAAATGATCCACCAGTAGTGCTTTTCCTGTCATCAACATTTCCAGCCCAGTCAGAATCAGTGTAAACTCTAAGTTCAAACCTATCATTCTTTTTGTAGTATAGACCATAGTCCTCAGTTCCTTTTAAATATCTCAGAATTCTTTTGATTTCCATCATGTGAGTTTCCTTAGGATTAGTAGAAAATCTTGCTACAATCCCAACAACTAGGGCAATGTCAGGTCTGCTATGAAAAACATACTATAGTTTTCCAATTATTGACCTGTAGAGTGTTTGGTTCACTTCTTTTGTGTCATGATCTTTTGTTAGCTTCTTTCTAGTAGCCATGGGTGTACTCACTGGTTTGGACTCTTCCATTCCAAAAGTTTTCAGTATCTCTTTGATATATTTAGATTGAGTGATATAGATATCATTCATCATTTGATAAATTTGTAAGCCAAAATTTTTTTTTATTTCACCAAACATAGACATCTCAAACTCAATTTGCATTGTTGTTGCAAATTTTTGACATAGCACATCTTGTCCACTAAATATGATGTCATCTACAAAAATTTTAGCTAATAATGTACCTTTGCTTTGCTGTGTCTTCAAGTACAGGTTGTTGTTGTCATTGGTTCTTGCAAATAGAATCTTAATCAAATAATTGTGCAATCTTTCATACCATGCTTTTGGTGCTTGCTTCAATCCATATAATGCTTTGTGCAATCTGCAAACCATATCCCTGTTGTTTGGGTCTAGAAAGCCATCAGCTTGCTCAATATATACTTCTTCCAAGATTCCATTGAGAAATGTAGATTTCACATCCATCTGATAAACTTTGAATCCTTTGTAGGCTGCATATGCAAGTAAGGTTCTGACATCTTCCAATCTAGCAACTAGGGTGAAGGTTTCACCGTAGTCAATTCCTTCCTCCTATGCATAACCCTTGCATACCAGTCTAGCTTTGTTTCTTGTCACTTCTCCATGTTCATTTAGTTTTTTCCTAAATACCCATTTTGTGCCAATTACATTTTTATCCTTTGGCCTAGGTACAAGTGTCCAATTTTTATTCTTCTCAATCTGTTTAATTTCCTCATTCATTGCTTGTATCCAATCTACATTTTCTAAAGCATCTTTCACTATTTTGGGCTCAAATTCACATAACAGACATGTGTTATTTTTCATCTTACTTCTTGTCATAACAGCAAAATCCTTTGACCCAATGATCTGATCAGAATTATGATTCCTTCTCACATATTTTGCTAAGGTAGGCTCAGTCATTGCTTTAGGTTCATCATTTGTATTCAGTTCTGGTTGATTCTGTGACTCGCCATCTCCATCAGATAGCTCAGCATTCACTTGTAGTTGCCTATCAACTCCACTCTATGACTTGGTAGGTGCATGCTATTGTTCAGTAGTAGCCTCAGGTAGTGAATTAGAATCTTCCTCATTTAGATATATGAATGATCTGTAGCTTTCAGGTTCTTGTGTACTTTCAGCTTCATTTCTTTCTACAAACTCATCAATTCTTACATTTGCACTTTCAACAATTTTTTTAGTATTGGTATTCAAACATTTGTATGCTTTGCTTTTGGTTGAATAACCAAGGAATATACCTTCTTCACCTTTAGCATCTAGTTTTACATTTTTTTTGTCTTTCAATATGAAACATTTGCTTCCAAATACTCTAAAATACTTTACACTAGGTGCATAGCCATACCAAAGTTCATAAGGTGTAGCATTTGTACCTTTCTTGACTTGAACTCTATTCAGTGTATATACTGCAGTACTTACAGCTTATTTCCAATATTTCTGTGCAACATTTTTCTCCATCATTAGTGTTCTAGCACAGTCCATAATGGATCTGTTCCTTCATTCAACAATACCATTTTGTGGAGGAGTCCTAGGTGCAGAAATTTTTCTCTTTATGCCTCGGTCATTACAAAACCTGTTAAACTCATTAGAAATAAACTCTCCACCTTTGTCAAATCTTAAGCATTTCAAACTTTTACTTGTTTCCTTTTCAACTTTAGCTAAGTACCATTTAAATAACTGGAATGCATCAGATTTTTCCTTGAGAAACATTACAATCATCATCCTTGAATAATCATCAAC
>MU226765.1:3675772-3750607 GCA_018584345.1 Thuja plicata
AGATCAGTATGGACCAATTCCAGAATTTCCTCTAATACATGTGTTTTGCTCTTGAAACTAGACTTAGTCATCTTTCCTAGTTGACATTGTTTACACATAGCATTCTCAGGTTTCTTTAACTTAGGTATCCCTCTAACATTTTTGAGTTTACTTATGCTTACCAAATTATCAAAGTTCACATGGCACATCCTCTTATGCCATAACCAAACATCATTGTATTGTGCAAAAAAACATGTTTCTTCAGATAAATCTAGATAAAATAAGTTACCTTTAGTCTGATCACCACTACCAACAAGTTCTCCAGTAGAGTCATAGATCTTTGCCTTTTTGTGATGGAATTCAACTTTGTAGCCAGAGTTGTTCAACTGTGCAACACTCAGCAAATTGTATTTAAGATCATCAACCCAATACACATCATCACATCTGATTTTGTCAGTCAGGTTAATCAATCCATTACCTTTGATAAGACATGGTGAATCATTACCAAATTTTACATCCTCCTTTACATTGGTTTAGGGTTTCAAACTTATCTTTGTCACCAGTCATATGTTGGGAACAACCACTGTCAATGATCCAATGATCATTCTTGCTCATATAAGAGATTAGTTTAGTTTTCTCATCATCATCATAATCGTCTTTCATTGCAACATAAACAAATTCTATATCATTGTCATCAAAATTATCAGTGTCATTGTCAGAAGTTTCTTCAGCAATATAACAGGATTTCTTACCTTTGTCTTTGTAGTCCTTATATTTCCTAAAGTCTCGGTCATCCTTTCTGTCTTTGTATTCCTTGTATTTTTTGTCCCTTCTTTCATCCCTTTCGATCTTGTCAGGACATCTAGCAACTATATGACCAACTTTGTTGCATGAAAAATAAATAATAGGAAGTTTACCTCTATATTTTCCTTTTCCTCTGGAGAGCCTTTTTTCCATGAGTGTCTCAAGTTCTTCAAGTTCATCATCAAAAGTGTCACTATCACTATCCACATGTTTCTTTCCTTTCTTAGATTTATTGAGGACTAGCTGTGATCTAAAAGTAGAATCAATCCCTTGTGGATTATAGTTATCATAATTTGACATTTCAAATGCAGTGAGTCTATGTATCAGATTTTCCTGATTCAGATTATTGTTAGGAGTACATCTCAATTCTTTAATTGCAGAAACTCTAATAACATATATAGGAAGTAAATTTCTCAGTACCTTACTCATAATGGTGTTCTCATCAATAGTTCCATTAGCCCCTCTAATGGCATTTGCAACTTCTTTTATTCTACCATAGTACTGAATGACATTTTCACCTTCTTGCATTTTCATCTCATCAAACTTACCTCTTAGACTTTCTAATTTATCCCTCATCACATTTGTGTCTCCACCATAGATAGTTTCAAGCTTTTCCCTCATCTCTTTTGCATTTATGCAGTTCTTTACATCATCAAACTCTAAATAACTTAACGAGGAGGCGATCTCCAACATTGCTTGATTGTGTTCATGTTTTTCTCTAAGTTGTATAGATGAGAGAGGAGCAATAGGTGGTACATAGGCATGTTCAATAAGTCACTTAGCATCATCTCCAATACAAGCCAAATGTAGTTTCATCAAGCTCTACCATGCAGGGAAGTTATCTTTGTTCAACTTGGGAACCTCCTTATACATCTTGATCTTTTCACTCCAAGTACCTTCAAACTATTTTCAGGAGACCAAAGCTCTGATACCAATTGTTAGAATGAACTTAGAATAACTAAGAGGGGAGGGGTGAATCAATTATCCTTAGGTCTAGATGTAAAAAAAAACTTTTTATACTTTAGATCTACTCGGTAGCAGTAGCATAAATCAACAACTTTAATCCTGCACTTTAGTGTCAATTGAAATTAGCTTGTAGTAACATAACAGTAAAGTAAACCATAAGCATTCACACAAGTTGACACAAGTATGTAACATGGAAACCCAATATGGGAAAAACCACCAATAACATGCTACCAATTTTTCACTCTTCTAAAGTGAAGCCCTGTGAGGAGCCAACCTTGTTAAAGGTTACAATAACACACTGCTAGGTGTGACCTGGTTAAAGGATTTAATCACCCTGTCAGGAGTGGCCTTGTTAGAGGAATTAGAACATTCCAATCTAAATGTCACCTTGTTAGAGGATTTATACAAATGATTGTTAAGTCAACCTTGTTAAAGGATTTAATTGATACAATGGTAAGAAAGTAATCAACAGTTTGTGATCTGGTACATACAACTTACTTTGCAATTCAGATCCAATTACAAATTTGATGTTAACTTACTGGATAGCTTGCATTGTCATTTCAATCTTCTAATCTACTTGTAAATCTATCAAGAAATCACACATGCAACACTCTACCTCTGCCTTTTGCCTTCTTTGCTAGATCATGCTAAACAGTAAATCAACTATGCAAACCTTTTGCATACACATACATTCATCCAATCTTACACACACAATAAATTACCCCTGAGGTTATCATACACCAATCTGTCTAGGTCAGATAAATATTTTTCCCCTTAAACAAGATCATAGATCTTAGGTTAGGTCAGATCCAACAGATCATTCCATCTTTGCATTACTTTTACTTCTCCAAAGTAGTCTCTAATTAAATCTTGAAACCATGCATTAATTAGGGTTACCCATACATTGAATGATGTGGATCAATCTTTAATTAACATTACATATCCCAATAAAATCAACTATGTCATCTAGAGATCTCAAATCTCATCAATAATCAAACTTCTATAAGTCGGCCTTTATCACTATTTTCACTCGGCAATTTCAATGGTGCTCAGCATTGAGAAACTTTTTGCTCGTCATGAACAACTTTACTCGACACAAGCAACTTTGCTCATCATAAGAAACTTTAATCGACACAAGCCAAATTTTCTCGGTATAGAATAGCCAGAAAAATTATCTTTGAAAGATAAACAACAAATTACTTTGCTAGAGTGCCAACTGATCAGATACCCTTTGAGTTGCCTTAACTCAACCATTCACTTGGTCTTCTTTTTAAATCTTCTTCATCAACAATAGATATGGTACTCAAATAGATAACAATAGTCTCACCAATTAAGGTTTGACATCAATGAAAAAATAACAATTACATGCAATGTCACTTTCCAACACATACACGCAGATCTAGATATGATGTTTCAGTCAAGGCATGTAATTCTGTTATTGGCAGTTACAGTTCTGGAATAGTATCTATTTAGAGCCGATGTATGTAACGTGTTTCTTGAGTTGCACCTATCTTCAGGATATGCATGTGTATTTTCATGATTAGTTATGAGTTGATGATAGTTATCTAAAGGTGCCAAACATGTTTCAAGAAAATTGCAAAGTTAGAGTTAATTTGGTGAGGCCGACTTAGTGAAGCATCGTGTCTATTTAGTTTATGGGTGCACAGTTATAATTATGCTTGCGTGCTTAGTAGAGCTGACAAGGATTTTATGAAGAGTTGTCTTATAGGTCCCATGATTTTATACTTGGAAGAAGATACTTATAGAAATTCATTTGTGATACGCTAAGTGTGAATGATACAAAAAAAAATGAAAGATGTACAGAGCAGATTATTAGAGTTGGTTCATTCATCAAGAGTCTATGTGAAGAAGAAGTGAAAGATTGTAATACACTAGAACTGATAAATATAACAGGTCTACTCTATAGTTCATCATCAGATATAGTGCATATCTATTATACAGAAGGTTGTAGCCTTCACCTTCAAGCAGTGAGCTTTTGGACAGTGAGTCCACAACCCCTAATAGGGTTATTTGTAAAAGACTCCTAACAGGGTCCAACCCTTATCCAGGTCACTATACTTATTGCATTGTAAAGTACAACTCCTAATAGGGTTGAAATATCTTCTAACATGGATTACTATAAACAAGTATAGTTCATTGTGGGTGCTAATTCCTACCAGGGTTTTTACCATTTGGTTTCCATGTAGTCAAATTGTGTGTTGGGTACTGTGTTATTTGATTAAGCATTTACTTTGTTGTATTATGAAGTTAAGGAAGTAAAAAGAATTAAAGTTACTGATAATTGATTCACCCCNTCCCCCCCCCCCCCCCCCCCCTCTTAGTTATCCTTTGGGACTATTCTAAAAATAAGGAAATGACAAGACCCCAATTGATTTGAGTCCTCATTAAATCCAAAACTAAGGCAAGAGAGACATAACCAAACAAAAGAAAAAAAAAAAGAAAGGGGGTGTGAATCACACAAAAAGTTATGCTGCAAAATATAGCATTGATATTCTAGTGGGTTTGTATTCCATGCTAGTCAATGTATCAAGGATTCATCCTTAATATTTGTGTCTCCAAAAGGAGAATTTGACAAAAAACGATCTAGGCATAAGGATTTGTGTTTCCTTAGGGGATCAAAAGATGAAAAGTGGGGATGAGGCATTATAAATTTCCATGTACAAAATGTGACTGGAGTGTAGGCCCCCCAGTTAAAGTTATTACAAAGGACTTAATAGGATTATTGACTTTAATGAAGCTTACAATCATCCACTAGAGATGTTTCCACTGAAATCTCCCCAAGAAAGAACACATTAAGTGAAATGAGCACATGACAAAAAAAAAGAGCACAAGAGGGATCTACAAACTTCGGGGTCAGTATGATCATATGATAATATATGAAATATTATGTCCAAATAAAATATCATCATTTCCTAAAGGAAGTAGAACTACAACACAAAGGAATAAAGACATGTAAGAGTCATTTTGGGCCGACATCAGGGAGACCAAAAAGATTCAGTGCTACCATTTTGCATCATCCCAACTAGACAACACAAAGACACATTTGCAAACAATGGAACATGTACAAAACAACATGTAACAACATATAGAACAAATGAGATACGCACAGAAGAATGAGGATGATTTTTTTATTCCTTTACCACCCTACACTGATGGAGCAACAAGGGTCATTTAAAGAAATTAAAATATATATATATATATATATATATATATATATATATATATAAGTAGTACATCATGACAAACAAGAAAAAAAAAGAAAAGAAATTAAATGAGCCACTGTACAAGAGGAGCTATTCAAGTGTATCGCCTTCTTCCTATCTTTTTCCATAGTGTTCAGTGAAGGTGGGAAAATGGCAAGAGGAGCGACATCAAGCATGACAATGTGAACCATAGAAAAACAAAGACCCTACTGAGAAGAAAGGTGACTATGTTCGGGGTTAGTATAATTAGATAAATTTTGTGAAAGAATAGCTAGAAAATTATTATTAAGATCAATAGTCTCATAAACATCAGAATGACTATAATACATATCATCATCATCAAGATTAATTGTAATAGAATCTAAGATATGAAGAGAATCATCATGTTTATCAATTTGAAATTTTTTATTATCAACTTCCTCTATAGGATCAATCATGGGTTGATCAAAGGAAAGTGAAGCCAGAAGTGTATAAGGTGAAGAAGTGATAGAAGTCCCCTTAGTGTGCTTGCACAAGCTTACTAGGACCCTACCTGATCCTAGTTTTCTCAAGACCCTACTCTTTCTTCTAGGATCTTCCCTTTCCTTACCTATCTAGTCATGGACCTCTTCAATACCACTCTAAGAGTTGGTAACCATTTTTCTTCACTAGGGGGTAACTATCATTAAGTTTCACTTCACTTCTTTGCTCTTTCTTGGAAGACTGCAAGTGCCTTTTGGTCTCATTTCCTTAGAAAGTGTTTGTAGGGGATATAATAAATTGTTGGAAAACATATTGACCTTAATTTTATCCCATTAGGACAGGGTATTAAGACTTTCTCAAATGATTTCTAGACTCTTAGTGAATTTTGTCTTTTAGGCCTAATACTCCTTCTAGCCCTATTTGACTAGTTTCTCCCACTTCTTTCAAAAATTTCCAAAACAACCCCAAAAAAATATTATATTTAGATACCATTTTCCAAGATATGAAATATTTTTTAGGTCTTAGGGGGTCTCCATATAGTTCATTCCTAGAATTAAGGGCAACTAGGGATAATTGGGTTATTCTGGTTCAGTCTAGTGACTTCTGCTTGAAAATATACCCAAATAGATTAAGAAAGGCCTAATATTATTAGGAGATGTCTTTATAAACTCAATTATCATCAAACCAATCTTTGTTTCACTCTACAAATCATATCCCTAAATTCAAACACATTAAGGTCACTGACAAGCACTTAACCAAATGCACTGGACTTGCCTAGGGCTTGTCATTAAAATTATCTAAAATTATTCTCAGAGCTCATCCATTGTTATTTACACTTAAAAATGTCTCCCTTACCACATTACTCAAGTCTATGATGAAATTCACTTTAGAGAGCTATGGGGGAGCCATTTTTATCAAAACTATCCTAACAACACACGTAAACTGCTAACTAAGAAATGAATTTACAAAACTACTCTAATGGACAGTAAGAAACTTATCTCAAAAACAAAATGTTTTGTAGCTAGCCTAACTACAATAATCCAACTCAAGATTTAGTGATTCAATCCATTCATGAACATTAACTATCAAAAGTAAGGAATTGTGTACAGAATAGTAAATAAAGCAACTTCTTAAAATTTGAAATTCTTCTGTAATACCCACCTCTTAATTTTCTTTTCACTTTTGGTTTCTGAACTCTTTTAGGCATTTTCATGTATGTGTGGTTTATTTCAGATGGTTGTAAGGATATTTATGTATCACATTTCAGTATGTTATTGATTCATTGCTTAGTGTATTATATCTCCTAATTGCATATGATTTATGGTTATTTCATGGTGCTTATCTATGTGTTAGGATGTCATTTCGATTATAGTTTTCTAACAATACTGACCCTAGATTTATATGCACATGGATCATTTATATGTTTTGCATTACTGTTTGACATGCTTGATATGGTATGGGACAGAGTTGTAGTTACTTGCTTCAGTGAGATCCACATGATAAACTAGTCTCAACCATTGGTTTCTATATTATATGCATGTATGCACATCTTTGTGATGACAAGTTTGCAGGTACCGGGCTACGTCTTCCCTGAATTGGCAGGAGTGAGCGTGCCCTATTGCAATATCTCAATGGTAAGAGAGGGGAGATAGTATCAGGTCCAAATCCATACCCTAAACCCTTATTTTGTCCTATTGATGGAAAAAGAATCTGATTGACTACTCTAGTGTTTGAATCCATCAAGTGACGTGGATTTGTGAGCCTATTTGTGTGTTTGAGGTTCTGTTTCAGTTGATTTTCTATTTAGATGGGTTTCAGGTGATTTAATGATGCTTATAGATTGAATTATTTAATGAATTTTCATGGTAAATATTAATGGTAATTATTGCACCTATAATAAGGTTAAAGCTTTTATATATGAAATATATGGCTATTTAATAATTTAATATTAATTAAATGCCTATATTTAATTAATTGATTTAATTATTAAGTCTTGATTTAAATAATTGAGATTTAATAAATATTAAATTCAATTAATTGTAATTAATTGTGCATAGTTGAATAATTGAATATCACTTTAAGTTGCATGGTTAACTGATTTATTTAATTGAAATATTATCTCATGCATTTTCAATTTAACACTTTGCTTTGATATTATAAAGTTGAGTTTTTGCATGCTTTAAGTGAAATTGAAAATAAATGAATTATTTTAATTAATAATTAGTTAATTTATATTCTTTTTAGGGTTTTCACTTTTTGAAAACCTAATTTCTTGGATTATCTATATTTTTGGATTGGAAGCCTTTTTGGAGGTTGTTCAATCAGAGATAAGGAAAAATTAGGTGATTAGAGTTTTGAGAGAGCTTACTTGGATTTGTGGATTCTTCTTGCTTGGATTGTGAATTTGTGCTTCTCATTAGTTATTGAGGTAGGGTCTTTATCTTTTTAATTTTAATTTTCAGATCCCCATCTTCCATGCATCTGAAAGCTAGGACCCTTTGTGTGATCTTCCTTGTTTGGGGTATTTGATAGTTTCATTGATTCAGAATTGAGAAATATGATCTTGGTTTCAATTTGTGTTTTCCTCTATGTTTACTTATTAGATCTGTGATTGTGAGCATAAGCATTTCATTTTTGGGTGTTGAATGCCAATTGGGCATAAGGGTTTTCGTATGAAAGTATTCTATTTGAGAATTGCCCTTAGGGTTTCAATTTGGGTGAAAATGTCTTCTTTGGATGAAAATTGGTTATTGTTGGAGAAATTGCTTCAAACCCTCATATCTGTAGCTCCTTGTCATGAAAAGATGAAATTCATACCTTCACCATGTCCTTGCCCAAACCCCTGATCAGATCTGCAAGAAAACAAGAAAACAAGGTTAATTTGCATGCTTTAAAAAAAAAAGAAAGCTCTTCTTGAAAGATAAAGAAATAAATATTAATTTTGAATATTTTCTTGTTTATGTCAAATTGCATGCATGAAAGTAAATTCTCCTTTATTCCCTTTAGAGCTTTTAATAAATTTATTATTAATGATATTGAAAATTAAAAGAAAATAATAAATTCCCTTACCTTTGAAAAGATTTATTAAAGTGGCTTGGAATTTTATTAAAGAAAAAAAAAACACCCTTGCTAAAAAATATAAATATATATTGGGTAAATAGAAAATAAATCCCCTTTTGAAAGCATAAAAGTATGCTATTCTATTGTTAAAAAAATAAAAAAATAAAAAAAAATAAACCTTTGCTGAAAATTTAAAAGATACTGGTGGACTTGTTTATTTAAAAAAAGTAAAATAAAATTATTTATTAACGTAAAAAAAAGGTTTTAAAAAAAATAAATATAAAAAAAAAATTTTAAAAAGGAAATTTTGTTTTGGGGCGGGGGCCACCAAATCCCCACCCCGCCCACGGTGGAAGGGACTTCCCCGAGTGGGAAGTGAGTGTTGCTGGTTGTGAGATGGGGGCGGGGGTAATGTTCCCCCCATTAATTTTGTAATTTTTTTTAACTTTATGTTTTGTTATTTATTTTTTTTAAATAAAAGTTAAATTTAATTTTAGTAAAATTAGTTTATATTTAAATTAGTTTATTTATAAATTGGTTTTTTTTTTTAAATTAGTTTATTTTTTTTATTAGTTTAATTTCAATTAGTTTATTTAAAACTAATAGTTAATGGGAGTTATTAACTGTTATATTAAATATTTTAATATGAGTAGTTGTAAAATATGGGGTTGAATAAGACTATTAATAATAATTTTTTATTATTAATAGAGTATTTATTCTTTTATAGTGTTTGTTTCTACATGATTATATGTATGAAGTTTATTTATTTGATTGGTGGATAATATTAATGTCTCAAATAATATTATCTATTAAATGGTTCTTACATTGTATTTTCATACACGATGTAATTATATTCAAATTTTAGTAATTATTATTTAGATTAATTTATATATGTGGAATTTTATAAATTAATCTATATAAGAGCATTAGTTGTATTTTCTTGAAGATTTAATTATAGTTGGTTAGTAATTTTACTAGACAGGCGAATTTGGATAACGAGGTTATAAATTTGTTTATTATTACGTTCTTTGTTTAGCTCTTTCTGAAGATGTATATATCACTCGATTCTAAAATTGTTGTTGTCTGAGTATGTATTTCATGTCATGATGTACTTTAAAGTGTTATTGATATGAAAAGTGTTTATGTTCTTATATGGGAATTTATTGTCTCAGATATCTCTTGGGACTAGTGGACCCTTAGGGTGTTTTACCTGGGTTTGTTGGGATTTTATTTCTAGTTCCTTTCTGTATGATTGTTTTGGAGTTTGTATCTTCATGGTATCTTGTGATTGTTTTTCAGTGCATGTGTCTTATTATGTTATGTTGGTTCAATTGTCTTTTTGAACCTAGTGTTCTGAACTTAGGATATGTGATTCTTGAGAATGACTCATATGGTTAGTAAGAACTAGTAGTTCCTATATGGGTAGGAACCAGTTATGAGTTCATGAGATTATATTTGACCTTGAGCTTAGGGGGTGGTTAGTTAGGTGCATCTTAGGGGAGTGGCTTACAATAGGATTCCGGGGCCCAAAGAGGCCAGTCCAGGGTGACCTATCGTAAGTTGATTAATAAATGATAACTTAATAATAAAACTTGGGGTTAACATTAAATACAAGATTGATTATGATGCCTCACTTATGCCTTTAGTGCTAGTAAAGACTAAGGATGAGATTGAGATGATACCTAGAGAGTAGGTATGGTTAGATTCCTCATCTTCATGAGAGGGTATCCTAGCTCCGCATGAGTCATAATTGAGAGGTCCAGGGTCCAGAGAGGCCAGTCCAGGGTAACTCAAGTTATTGACCATGTGATGACACTCCCATAGTATGTAGCCTAAGTCTCCTCCATAGGTCCTATTGTACCTTTTATGGTTGTGTCTTTGACATTTGGCTTTTGGATTCAGTATTTGGTTTATGTTGGTGTTTTGGATATCTTATGTATGTTCCTTTATCTTTGGATGGTGTACCTTTTCTTTGATCATGGATCTCCAGTTGTCTTGATCTTTCCATCCTTATGCTTTTGCTTTAGTCTTTCTCATTGTGATCAGAAAGCTTCTAGGATCTTCCTATGTGTTCTTTATGATGGCTTGTATACCTTTGATTGCCTTCATGTTGTATACCCATGAGAGTGGGCTTGATGTTATCTCCTCAGCACGATGGGAGTGGATCTTTGGTTCCACACGGTCGGGTGCTAGTGATTCTTATTACCATTGAGATTTCAATAGTTCTTCTTCATGCTTGGATGATCCTTGTTGCAGTTACTTATTCTTCCTATTCTTTTGGAGACTTGTGAAGGTTCATGAGATGTACTTTGGTAACCATATGTGTATATTGGTTGACATCCTTTCAAAGATGTATTGTATTGTTTTATTATGTACTATTGCATACTCTATGACTTGTGTAGTGGATGTTGATTAGGTTGTATACCTTGGGTGCTAGATGTATATGTGATCTTATTATATCAGATGTATATTATTGGATTCACTTGTTGTATCCTTCATGTTAGTTCTTTATAGTTGTTTTCGTAGATTATTTTTCTTAAGTAATTCTACGTCAAGGAACCCTCAAGAATTGTATCTTTGTATGAGTTTTACTTATGTGTATGTCATGTACTTCATTGCATTGCTTCCACATTGTTATCATTTTTTTTATAAACTTTTAAGAAAAAAATATCCTGTTAACACAGTGTCAAATTTAGGTTAGTTCTCCTGGGTTCCCTGGTGAGGCATTACATCTTCTCCACATCAGCTCACACCTTGGGAAATGGGCAGGAAATGGGCCTCCTCATGGTTTAATATTATTTCCCCTTGTTTTAAGGTGGTTACAATAACTACCCAACCTCAAACATAAAAATGAATCATTTTTTGACAATATTGTCATGCAACTTTTCAAAGTTGAAAATGTTGTCATGACAATATTTTGACAACTTTTCCAATATTATGTCTAGCATAATTTTATGACCTATAAACTATAGAAAATGTTGTAAAAAAACAATAGAGGCCATTTTAGGCTCAATTTCAATCTTTCCCAAGCCATCTAGGCTTATAGAAAAAAATTCCTAATTTTAGGATTTCTAAAGCACCAAACACTAACAAAGAAAAAACAACTAGAGCATATTAATCATATTTAAATACATCTAGGAACTTACTCAAAAGAAGTTCTAAGGTCTAAAAAATACTCTTGACCTTGGTATGGTCAGTAAAAGCCACAACCAAAATTTAAAGTAGGAGTTAGCCTAGCTGCTCCTGCGCCATTCTCCCCAAAAAAAAAGATTTCAATCCACCCTTGGATTGATCAAGTTAGAGTCAATACCCAACTTATTGAACTCTATCTCTTTGATCCAAGTAGCCTCTGCATTTCCTTGGCCATACCACTTCACAAAATGCTCATTATAAGTCTTCTGTCTAGTCTTCTTTTAGACCCTTGAATCAAGTACCTTTTCTGCTTTCTTGGATGGTGTAGGGGTTTATTGCAGGTCCTCCACTTCTTGGATGACTTTAGTAAGACTTTGATCAGGATCAGGAGTAGGCCCCTTTTAAAGAGCCAGATCTACAATATTGAAGACTGAAGACAATACAATATCCTCATGGAGTTCAACTTTGTAAGAATGTTTTCCATATTTGTCAAGAATTGTGCAAGGTCCTAACCTCCTGACCTGTAGATTATTTGGCACTATCTTCTGTAACCTTGCCTTGTTTAGATGGACCATTACAAGATCCCCCACCTAAAATTGGAATCCTTCTTTCTTTCATCCACCTTCTACTTTATCTTTGCAGTGTTCTATGTCAATGTCTTTCTCACTGATTCATGTACTTCTTTCATGGAGTGTGCAAATTATTCTACATAGCCACTCGCTTTCCCTCCATCTTTTAACTCTCTAAGTTCAAATATCCATGTAGGATGTAACCAATAAATAACTTCAAATGGACTCCTTCCAGTTGTCATTTTGACTGTATCATTGCAAGAATATTTTTCCTGCCCCAATAGTTGGTCCCAAGCTTAACCATACTCCTTAACTTGAGACACCTCAATAGGTTCCCCAAAATTCTATTCACTACCTCAGTTTGACCATTTGTTTAACAATGATATGTAGACCTAATGGACAGATTGGTTCCCAATTTTTTCCATAATGTCTTTGAAAAGTGACTCATAAATTTTGAAACTATGCTCAAGGGTAACCTATGGATTTTCATCACCTCCTTGAAGAAAAGATGTGCAATATGACAAGAATCATGAACAATCTTGCAAGGGACAAAATGTGTCATTTCTCTGAATCTCTCTACTATGACATATATACTGTCAAATCCTTGTTTTGTCTTTTGCAATCCTAGCACAAAGTCCATGCTCAAGCATTCTCAAGGTCTACTTGGAATGGGGAGAGGTTGATAAAGGCCTACATTGGAGGATGTGTCTTTGGCTTTATGACACACTACACAACACTCCACATACTTCCTAATGTCAAGACTCATTCTTGGCCAAAATTAAAACCTCCACACTAAATCTTGAGTCTTATTGACTCCAAAGTGACCACTAAGTGCCCCATTATGCTTTTATTGAATCAAATTTTCCCTAATTGATCCCCTAGGAACACATAACTGACTTCCCTTAAACAACAATTTGTTGACGGGGTTTTGTTGATTGGGTCCGCCAACAGTCATAAGTTGTCACCGGGTTCCGGGGATACCGTCCAACTTCGCCTGTAAAGGTTGTCCGGGAAAAATATATTCCCCGGGCCTTCAAGCACCTGGGTGTCAAGTCACGACGGTGCAGGGCTCGATTGGGAGAAGTGACTATTTTTGAGGGGGATAGCTGGTTTCTTCAACTCATTCTCTCTGAAGATTCAATACGGTAAGGTTTCCCCTAGCATTCCACACTTAGCAAATAAAATGAAAAAAAGTTCCTACAGGGTTAGAAACACTTCATCTAACTATAGTCATGTTTAAAAATTCAGAACATCAATAATACTCTGACATACAACACTAAATACTGAAGAAATACCTAACCATCAGTTAGAACTTCATTAGTAGCGAGGAAAAAGAGGTCGTTAATCTATTTTAATATATCAGAGTAGAAGACATAAAGAACGTAAAACATGAAATACCATTAACTCAGAAGCAGGAATGGCAACAACATCATTGCAAAGAATTCTTCCTTCTTTATTAATGCCCCTTCCAGCAAGCACTGGTGCGTGATATAATGGTGGCTCCAGGGGAGCATCTAACTACTGAAAATACAACAATGGAGCATTGAGCTCTACAACTTAGAATGAGAAATCACTTTGCTATTACTATGGACAACAAAATCATCAATTTTTCCGACCCTTGGAAATGGGTCAGTCTGGCTATTTATGCAACTTTCTTCTAACCCTAACCCTATTTTACATCATGTTTCAATAAAATACAATATCTGGGGGCCAGTACTACCTGTGCCACCCTACAAAAGACCTTGAGATAGAATAGGTCTGCCATGTCAGAAGAATAAGACAAGAATATACAGCAAAAGAATCAACCTTGAGAAGAGAGCCAGGAAGGAGAAGGAAGAAAGTAGGTCCCCCAGGAATCGAGGCTACATGCCTCATAAATGGGAAATGCGGTGCCCTATCTCCAATGCGCCAGGTGTACCTCTGAGTAGCGCCTCGAGAAGACCATCTTGTTAGAAAACCAACTGTTAAGTCGACGCCCCCTTGATGTACCTAACTACCTTCTGACAGCCTTTATTAACTGCTTCTAAAAGTGACCGGTCAGCCTCGAGGACCGAGACACGGATCACTTGAAAGAATACAAAATTTTGGATCCGAGACTCCAAGATCTGGGAACTTACGTCCCAAAAGAATAAAGAATACTCAACACTTGAATTTTTCCCAACCTATGGAGAAAGCTCAAGGTTGCTTATTATCATTGAAAGCCTGGAGGAGGCAGAAAATGCCATCTTCATCTATATCTTTTAGGCTGGCCCTTCAATACTTGGCCACTTCAATTTGTTCCCCCAGGTCCAGAACATTCTCTTTAAACTCGTTGGCCATTCTTTTCGCGTCATGAATGCTAAGTATCATGCGAGTTACCTTTTCCATCTGGGCCCCATCTATCCCCTTCGGAGATTGATATCGAGACTTCATTATTTCATCAAAACTCCCCAAAATTGAATCTTCAGGGGTACATGTATCTGTGCTGAGGGGGTCAACCCCGAAAGTCTTTATTACAAAAGACTAGTATAAATTGAAAGAATATCCTATAGCATTGACCTTATCTTGCAGGGACCCTACCAGTTGCTTGATTACCTCCAATGTGAGGTCAAGTATAGAGTGCTGGGTTCTCACAAAATCAAATGATTCATCCCCTAGAATTTTGGATTCAGAAATCATATCCTCTCCCAGAGTAAGGAGTTCCTCAAGCTCTACCTTCCATGCTTCATAATTCTTGGTATCACCCTCCCATAGGTCAATAAGAGTCTCCACCTGGTGAATGACCTGTCAGGCCGTGTATAATTTGGGAGGGTGGATACCAGGAAATGCCAGGTGTTTCCTATCTGTAGGGAGACTCACTCGTCCACTACCTGGGCTTTCTTCTTCATTACTCACAGGGAGTCTATGTCACTCTGTAGTAGATCATCAGAGGTGGAGGCCTTCGGAGGAGTGGCATTGATGGGTTGAGCCAGCTCAGTGAGCAACCCCATAAGGTTTGCGTTCTTTTCTTTTTCTACTTTAAGCCTCTGGGCTTCCTTTTCATAATGGGCTTCCACTGCCCTTGCTACCTCCTTCAACAAGTCTACCTCACCTTGCTTTCCCCTTTTTCCTAGTGATACCTCCACAACATTATAGTCCTCGGGCCCTGCGGTTGCTTCATCGGCGTCTGGGGGAGGTGTTGCCACAATGAAAATTGTTTCTTTGCCCGGCCCAGTTTGAAGGGTATGAACCATCTGGGCTTTCTTGGCCATTGGCGGGGCCTGGACTTGGGCCATTATTTTGGCCAAGGAGAGAGGAGTCACAGGAGTGGACTAAGCTTTCCTTTTTCTTCTCTCTATCAGCCACTGAGGTGGTAGGGGTGGCCTTCCTGGTAGAATTTGTTCCCTTGATTCTTCCCCAGTGTCCTGTGGCTGTTGTTCCTCAGTGACGTGGACTTCCTTCGTCCCTCTCCCCGCATCTACTTCTCCTGCAGCAACATTTTCTTCATCAACCTCCATCTCCTCAGCCTTGTCCTCTGTATCTATTACTTGGTTTGGACTTTGATAGGCTTCCTTGGGGATTTTTTCTTCAAGCTGCTCTTCCTATTGCTCTTCTTCTACTATCAAGGCCTCTTCCTCTGCTGGCACCTCTTTTAGTAGTAGGGGAGGTGTTGGGCTGAGATTTAGAGTTTGGGCTGCTATAATCACCTACCCAAAGGTTGCTCCCGGGAGTGGCCCTTGGAACGTGGTGGCTGGGGTCACGGTTATTCCCAAAGGTCTGGTTCCCCCAGTGGATGCCATTTGTTCACCTTGCTTTTTTTGGTCCACCCCTGGACCTTGTGTCGCTTGAGCTCTAGAGGAAATCTCTAGTTTTGGGTCTTTCTCTTCTCCCTGCTTTTCTTGTTCCTATGCAGGTTCCTGTTCAGGAGCTTCCTGCTCTGCAGCTCCCTGTTCTGCCCCCGGGACTTCTTTCTCTGTTTGGGTATTTTCCCCCTGCAAGTTTCCAAACTCGTCAGTTGTAAATACATCATCAAATTCCTCTTGTAGAGGGGGACTGACCGGGACTTCTGCAGGCTCTGTTTCCTTCTCTGGCTCTGGGGAACTGGAAGAGACGATCTCTACTTGTTGGGGTTGGGATGTTCCCAGCTCTGGCTCTACCTTAGGCTTTTTGCTAAGCTTCTTCTTTCTTCGGGTAACCAGAGGTGGCCCGGCATCTCTTATTACTGCCGCCTCCATGGGATCCACCCCCGTAGCCCTTACCATTAAGGTTGCTAATGATGGGGAGGAGGAGGGACGAAGTGGCAGGCCATGAGCAGTGGAGTGGCCAGCCATGTTATTAATTTCTCCCTCATCTGCTGGGAGGCTTCCACTGATTGCTTTAGCTATTTTGTGATAGATAATTCTTGTGCAAGAGGGGTTGTGTCTATTCCTTTTCCTTTATCTGCTCCCTGCGAAGAAGTCCCAGCCCCTAGGGTCAATTTTGGTACCAGCTACGGAGTTAATTTTGGTGTCGGCTAGACAGCTCGGCGGGTACTTTTGGGGCACACCTTCTTAAAATAGGTGTGGCTTCACTCGACCACCTCTTGAGTGAAGTATTCAATTGTGGGCCCTTCCTGTGCGTCCCAGTTTACTGGTGGGAGAGCCCTTGTGTCGATCCCCTTTTCCTTGTACTGGGGATCGGTAGTGGGGGCGGCATCTGAGAAGTCCACTGGGAACCTCTGGAGCTTCAAATTTTGCATCATACCGGGCGTCATTCTGACATAGTGCCTACTCCAAACCTCCACATCATCTTGGAAATCTACCTAGAAATCCTCCATATGGATATGATGGGGCTCTGAAGCCCGGGGCAGTGCCGTTGCAATCCTGCCATGCGGGTCAACATTTTTTCGCGCTAGATAAAATTCCTGCAAGTTGTAACTTTTCAGTTCATTATCCGCCTCCTTTATGGCGGCCAAGCTGCATGTATAATTCTCACAGGTGATTGGGAATGGAATGTTGGGTATCTTTTTGAGGGAAAAGAGGGCATGCACGTCTATCATTTTCCTACAATACTCCAAGAGCACGATCTTGTCCCCACAGTGTTTGGGCAATATGTAGGGTTTCCTGAAGAAGCCAGTGACCCTAATGTAAGTGTGCTGTTGGAATTGAATATAATAATGTCCATAACTATGGACCAAATTCATCACCTCTGAGGACAGGTGGTATCCAGCGTCCCGGGAGGGTGTAAGTAGATGATAATAAATGAACGCGTCGTTTACATGGAAAAAACTGGGGAAACTGGCCTCCCATTGAACTTGTGGGAAATGGTCTCATAGTGCTTTTTGTCCTGAGCCAATCTCGAGCACGCCATCTGTAAGTAGGCCATGGGCGTGGGGCCTCTGCTGCACTAGGGCCCAAAAAACATAAGAAGACATGTAGAATTTCTTCTTCCTGTTCAGTTTCTGGAACTGGGAGTCGACATGGTTGGAGATTATTGTCGCCCAGTTGAAGTATCCTCCCTTGGTGGAGATGCCAAGGAGGAAGTAATACATCGATCTAGTAAACTCTTGGGTGGAGGGCTACCCAAAGACCTGGGCCAATGCTATCATTCCCATTTGAATGCTCTCTTTGAACTCAGAGTGGAGAATCTCTATCTTCATTCTTTTAGGGTCCCTCTTTATGGCCTTGAGCCAATGGGTATTCATGTATACCTGGGCGGCATCCTCCAGCTATGTGAACTAGGCCAAGACATCAGTCCTTGTAACCACTGAGGCCTTATCGAATTATGGGATTCCCTGGTTTGCCTGGAATGTGACTGGGTCAAGGGACACCGGAGGAGTAGGGTATCCTATTGGTTTTGCGGCCGCGAGCATAATGACCCGAATAGAAGAGTTGTAGTTGGTGGCCAATATTAAGATAAGATACAGAGATTGCATGGAGCATGGGAAACAAGCTTCCCTAAGGATTTTGGAGTTCTCAACGTTGATCGCCAGCTGATCTCCAGCCTGTCGCTGGATGTGCATTATTTTTACCAAGGCCTGCATCTCCGGCCATGTTCCAACGCTGGTGTCAGTTATCAGCTTGACTTTGGACTCAATCTTTGAGCCCATAATGATGTTTTCCTACACAAATTTCATAGTCAAGGGCATCTTCTCCAAGGCCTTCTCCATTTTAGACTTTACTGCTGCCCTGGTGGCTACTACGGAAGGTAGCTCTGGAATTTCAGGTGGAGAAGATGTGGATGCTTTAGACATGTTTGGAAATGAAATCTGAGAACCTGTGAGACAAAGCAACCGTTAGAATGCATTAATCAAAATAAATATTCTGGGGTCCGGAGATCTTACCACCGCGATGCTTGCTTTTCCTAAAAAGTTAGTTTCATTCAAAAATGACCGAAAAGCAAACGCATCACAAACTTAATATTTTTATTAAACATCTAGGTCTGGAGATTTTATCACACTTGGTAGAGATATAGGATGGATGATGGTAGGAGACTCAGAGCCCGGAGAAGTAAGCATTGGTGAGGACATGTAAAAAGGCAAGTCACCAAGCCCACATGGGCGCCATGTGCGTAGGTATTAAATGGAAGTTATGGCGATACTAGCGGAGCCAACTGTCTGAATGCACAAAAAGTGAAGGCCACTTTGCTGGAATTGATTGTACACATGGGACATAAATGAGGTTTTGACTAGTTTCATGGAGGAGAGAGAAAATTGCCTGTTTGAAACCAGCTGAGAGCCAAGTTTCAAATAGGTGGTTTTCTGCCCTGAAACGAGTTCATGGGTGAAAAACTAGCAACACAGGTGACTCGACCACCTTGTCAAGCCACCCGGAAGGATATACATGAAGTCCAAAGGATATACACATAGAAATGGAGGGATATACAAAGACTAAACATAAAATATACATGAATATACAAATATATACATAGTGGAACGACGTCCGTAGGAAAATAGACAAGGTAGAACATATATACAGCTATTTACACATTTTACAAATAGACCACTTCTGCACAGAGGGCGGACAATCCTCTAGCAGAGCTGACCCACGAATGGGTGGCAGAACCAGAAAAATGGGAAACAAACAAAATAGAAAGATGACAAATGAAATAAAGACAAACAAACACCAAACAAACCAGAAGAAAACAGAAAGGCGAGAAAGGAAACACTAACATAAGAATGTCAAAAGATGGAGGAAAGGAGTTACTGCGGGAGCTCTGCAACAGCTCTAGTCGTCAAATAGTCACAATCAGCACCATGAAGCACTCGCAATCACCTGAAAATGACTGGAAGTGTTAAGCATTGATTATCACTAACTCTCTACAAATCGCTCTGTTAATCGCTTTGAAATCGCTCTGTTAATCGCTCTGAGTGCTTGAAAGTTTTAACCGCAGTAAAGGTGAAAGTGACAGATAAGTTCTATTGATACCCATGGTAAAAAGGTAATCCACCTCCTTTCGACAATCTCCGGACAAGAAAACCTCCGGACCCCAGGCTCGGGGATTCCCTACAATGATATCCTTAAGAACATCACGATGAAGAATCCCAGAGTCAGGTTCCCATCGAATGAAAACCTCTGGGACCGGAGTCCCAGAGACGAAAACCAAAAAAACAAAATAAACAACGGGGAAGAAAAACCCGGAGAAAGAAAAAAAAAGGGAAAGAAAGACAAAGGCAAAGCCGCAAGAAAAAACAAACAAAAAGAAAAAGGGGGACCCAACATTTTGCACACAAAATATAGGGACGGGGACGCAGGGCATAACAAATGGTGACTATCTGAGACAAATTCCTTAGTGCATTTGAGAACTATAGAATCTCTGGTTAGCAAAACTAGAACAAGCCACTTCCCGAAGCGTCCGATAGGAAAAGAGAAACATATTTGAGAGAATCCAATCACACGGGAGTTAGTCTGTAGCCCTTCGTCAGTGGTTTCATGTGTGCTTTGGAAGGAAATCAAGTTGATGATCTCTGGGAGGAGTAGAGAAGAGGCACTAATTACATCAAACTAGTCATCAATTTGCTCACTTCCTCCGGAGGCCAGAGTTTCATCCCGCTTTTCCTCTCTTGTTACTTTGTTTATTTCTAGGTGGGGAGGCGGTACTTCTTTCACCATTAAGCTCAAGCATAGCTAATTTTAATGGTGGTAATTCTTTCACCTGTCCACCCATACTTAGATGTTTGAAGAGGGGATAAAATTCTAGACCTGGAAAGAATTCCTTAAAGTTTCAGATCTGGCTCAACCAATCAGTACCACCGATCTACCCTCAGCGTGTCTGATTACTTGTTCCTTATATTACTTGTGTTCACTGATTGCCAGACTCCCGGAGACAACACCTGATGGAGATTTCTCAAAATGTGCCATAACCCATGAAACAACCCCAGAGACTGGGCTGACTCTATCGTGCTAAAGATAGATTCTAAAGTTCACCATGCCATAGACATCATACCAGAAACCATATTTTATGCGAAGCATTCCAATTCCTGTAGGACAGAACAAAAGGCTGGGACTGAAAGAAAACCAAAAATGAAAACAAAAACAACAAAAGAGGACTACCCCAAAGGACAGCCGACCAAGCTATTTACAAGACAGGGTACCTCGCAACGAGGCACCTGAAAGAAATATTTACAAGCAGAAGGCTTTACATATAATACAACTTTGGACAAACTTACCCTACTCAAAGTAGTGTTTGAGAAACTGTCCATTAAAGGGCAATGTGATAGCTTCACCAGTCAAGGTGTTAAGGTGGTAAGTATTTTCCCCACAGATTTCTAAGATGAGATGTGGTTTGAGCCAAATTTGTTGGAACTTGGTATGCTTTCCCTTCTTCTCCTGGGCCTTGTCCCATAATAGGACCAAATTCGAGATCTGAAAAGTCTTATATTGGGCTCTTATGTCAAACCATCATTTTACCACTGCTTGATGACACGTGAAATGTTTAAGGGCTACGTCTCACTGTTCTTCCATTTGCACCATATTTAAGAGTCGAACCTCCATGATGTTGTCCCTGTTGTTGAATTCCTGCATAAACTATAAAACTAGGATCTGTAAGTTAACTAGAAATATAGGGTTCTATCCATAAACCAGATGGAACGGGGATGTTCCCAGGGCGGCCTTGACGCAAATGCGATCTTCCCAGAGGGAAAATTTCAACTTTTGATGCCAATCCCGAGGATTTTGTTCTAACAGGTGCTTGATCACTTCAAGTAGATTTTTATTCGTTGTTTCAGCAATGCCATTTCCTTGGGGATAATAGTTTCTGGAGAAATTCAAAGTGATCTTCTGATTGTAGGTCCATTCGAGTAATTGTGCCAAAGAAAATGTCGGACCATTGTCACATACCAAAGCAAAGGGCATTCCAAACTATGTGATGATATTTTCTTCCAGGAACTTGATAACTATGTCTACCGTGTTGTTTTTGCAAGGTATAGCCTCAGACCACCGAGTGTAGTAATCAGTAGCAGTGAGTATGTATCGATGATTGGCAGACAAGTTGGGGTTGATTTCCCCGATGAAGTTAAGTGCCCACTGGGCAAAGGGTCTAGCCTCGTAGACTGGTTGTAAAGGCATGGCTGGGTTACGCTCACGATGTGCCACGGTTTGGCAAGTATGGCATTTCCTAACATGAGTGTAAACATCCTTGAATATACAGGGCCAATAGTATCCGGCCCAAAGGATCTAATGGGCAGTGGCATCAGCTGAACCATGCCCAGTTCCAAACTATCCATAGAATTCATTAATCACTCTCATAGCTTGGTCTCTGTCGATGCACCAGAGGTACATTCCCTCGTAGTTTCTGAGGTAAAGAAAAGAGTTTTTTTATCATGAAGTGGGCACTTTTCACGTGCAGGGTGCGGCGTTTGTGGGGAGGTAACCCCTCCGGGCATTTATTATTTAGTAGTAAATATACCAAATCGGTATACCACGGGTCCTTGGTAATAGACTCCACTGTGTAAGTTTGACATTCTATGCGGGGAGTCTCTTCTGCCATCACTCGACTTAGTCCCTGGCCCTGGACTATCTTCATGGGATGCATTTCTAAGTCATATTCCTAGAGGATGGCCATCCATTTCCCCCGCCTCTCGCCCAATTCACTCTGCATTAGTAGAGATTTGACAGCCTGGTCCGGAATGATAGCATGTACTTTGCTCTAGAGGATATAATGCCAGAATATCTTCGTGGCACAAACTAGAGAAAAGGCTTGCTTTTCCAGTGATGAATATCGGACTTCGGCATTCTTGAAGGGGGAACTCATGAAAGCTATTGGTCATTCCTCCCCTTCAACCTTCTGAGTCAACACTGCCACGAAATAATGCGACGAAGCAAAAGAGTAAATATAATATGGGAGAGAATAGTCAGAACTAGCCAGGAGAGGTGCTTCCGTTATTGTCTGTTTAATCTGGGTGAATGCCCAATTTGCTTTAGGACTCCACTCAATCTTGGCATCCTTCTTCATCATCTCATTGAGTGGTTTGACTATTTCTGTGAATCCCATGATGAACCACCGTACGAAGTTGATCTTTCTGAAGAAGGATCACATCTCTTTCTTGCTGCCAGGCATTTGTAAGTTTAGCAACACTTTGACTCTGTCAGGGTCGATGGATATACCCTTCTCGGAGATGATATGCCTAAGCAACTTTCCCTCAGTGACCCCAAATATGCACTTCTTGGGATTGAGGGATATTCCATACCAGCGACATCTCTCACAGATTTGAGTGAGATGGGCGGGATGGTCATGCCTATCCTGGGAAAATATAGTTAAATCATCCATGTAGATGATTATGCACCGATTCACAAGGCCCTCAAATGTAATGTCCATGGCCTTTTGAAATGTAGCCCCGCATTGATCAGACCAAAGGGCATTCTCCTATATGCAAACATCCCCCACTTGGTGGTAAACACTGTTTTCTCCCTGTCTTCATACTTAACCATGACCTGATTATACCTAGAATACCCATTCAAGAAGGACATCATCTGGAATCCATTCACTATCTGCAACACCTCATCCAACGAAGGGAGAGGGTGATTGTATTTCTTATAGGCCTTGTTCAAGTTTCAGAAATCCACGCAAAGGTGGATCTCATCGTTCTTCTTTCTTACAGGGATTAGGTTGGCAACCCACATAGTGTGCCAGATTTGGAGGATTATCCAGGCTGACAACAATTTTTCTACCTCTTGACAAATCAGAGGCTCTATCAGGGGGTTGACTGGTCTTTGCTTTTTCCAGAAGGGCTTAGCATTAGGTTTCAGGGGAATAGTATGGGTCATGATGGATGTGTCATATGTTTTCAAGTCTTCATAACCACAAGCAATTACATTGATGTATTCTCGGAGAACCACAAGAATCTTCTCCCTTTCTTTAGGGGAATAGGAGGTACCAATATGAATAATCTTTTCCTCATCGGGCTGGCCGATGTTAACCTTTTCAAACTTTCCTCCCTCCGAGGAGGATGACACCTTCTCACAAGCCCGAGGGTCCGAGTTGAAGATTCATTCCAGTGCAACCATCCCCTTTGGGATGGTGTTAGTAGGTAAGTCCATGATCCCATCGTCTTCGCCACCCTGCCCAGTATCGTCATGGTCTCATTCTTCCACTATCTAATTTTCAAAGATGCCAACATTTGCCATGAAGGCTAGGATATGTTGATCGTCCTCAAAAACCTGAAAGTGGGTGACATTATCTAGAATGGACGAGGTAGGGACCATCTCAATTGAAAATCTCCATAGTTTTGAGCCATCCATCGGCTCAAGTGTGCTGGCGAAAATGGCAAGGGCATCTGGGACATAGTTCCGTCACCGGGGAATGAGGTCAATGCCAAAGGCATCAAAATCTTCAATAAGGCTCCAAGCCCAGTTGCGGTATGCGACCAGCCTTTTTTCGTGACATGTGTATTGACTCCGAACTTGTTTAACAATCAAATCTGAATCACCTAGAGCCCGGAGGTGGGTGATGCCTTTCCTTAACGCAAATAAGAGTCCAAGGACCAAAGCCTCATACTCTATGACATTGTTCATATAGTTAAACTGTAGTCTATAGGACGTGAGGAAGGACTTCCCTTGCGGGTTGATTAGTTCTACCCTAGCCCCACAGCCTTGTTTGGATTGGGACCCGTTAAACTTGAGGGTCCATAAATCATTGTTCATAATCTGGGGCTGGGGAAGGGGAGTTGTCTTTGGATTGCTGTTGGGAGATTTAGGAGGGGCTCCCTTCTAGACTACTCACGTGAATGTAGAATTTACCTCCGGAGGTGTTCAGATTTGGGATTCCTGGGGAGGTGGCACCAAAGGAGTGCATCCCGTAGGAACACTGGGCCCCAAGGAATTAGTTACATGTTGTTTATTCTGGGAGATATCAAGGTGTCGGTTAGCGATCAAAAGACATGGCCTACACTCAAGCTCTGAATGTTTCTGGTAGTGTACTCGGCACCAAGTGCCAGACAGGAGTGTAGCAAGGGTTGCTATGGCACCTTGAGAATCAACCTCAATCCTCATCTTTTCTTCTAGGTCTTGGGCTCTCTGCAGCACTGCAGGATCCTCTACAGGGATGAAATCGAATGTTAAGATTTCAAAGGGTCAGTACACCCCAAGAGAAGTCTCAGAGAAAAGGACCTCATTGACCCTTCCAACCTTGGTGAGGGCCTGTTTCATCCAGGGTTCACTTTCGACCTAGATCTTATTTGATTCTCCTTCCCATGGAAGCCATAAATGGGTGAAGTCGGTTGAAAAGTATCCATTCAAGGACTTAGAACAATTCTGACTTAATAACATCCCTTAAGTCTCTAGGATGTCCACCACTTGGATGTCAATTATGCTAGCTATCCTGGGGTCTTGGATAAGCTATATTCAGATGTTCTTCAATTCCCCCACCATTTTTACCGCAGTCTTATCTAGTTAGATCATGACACCATTAGATGGGGTGGGATGGAATTTGAGCTTCTGACAAATGGACAAGTGCATGATGTTACCTGAAGCTCCGGAGTCTACTAGGCAATTGTGTATATTTTTGTCTTAGATATTCAGTCCTAGTAGGAAGGGAGGATCCTCATTGTTCCCCCAGAAGATGGTCGTGTTAGCATCTTCAAATGAGATAGTCTTGGGCAGGCGGCTGACAGCTTTTGGGTTCCCCAAGAGCTTCAGAAGAGACTTCTTCTACTCGGGACAGTTTAGCAAAACCTCCATCAAGGTCATGGAGGTGGTGATCTATTCTAATGCCTTTGTAATGTCAAATCTTCCTCCTGAGAACTGGTGATTTTCCTCGGTGAGATCTTTTGCTTGGTTAGAGCTAGGACCTTTTGGAGGAGCGGGTCAGTCAGTCATGTTATTCCAGGGAGGAGGAGTGTCTTTGATAGGAGGTGTGGGCATGTAAGCTAGTCCTTTACCAACCTAACTCTGAGTATTATATGGAGTCTATATGTTGGTAAAGGTGTTGGCCTTGAAGGGTGGGATAGATTCATCAAAGAATCCCCACAATTTGGATTCTTCTTCATCTTCCCTAAAAGTTCTGAAGAAGATGGTGTCACAGGTGAAGGCACTGTGGGTTGGCTCTTGGACAGGAGGCTTTGGAGGGGTTGCGTCATGTGACTGTTGCCTATCTAGCTGGGAGATCATGATGACCTTCTCCAAGGTGGCACAATTCACCTCATTGTGTGAACCCCTGTCGTGCAATCTACACCAATTAGTCATGGGTTGGAAGTCTGCAACTGGTGTGAAATGTGATGGTCCAGCACCATTTTGGTTGGTATTTTCATTTGGAGGCGGGCCTCTGGTGTTCGTGTTATTATTCCATTGCTATTGATTAGGCCTAGGCCCGTTGTTAAAGTTTCTTCCTCCGGCATTGTTGTTCCGTTGGTCAGAGAAAATGTTTCCCCTTTGAAAATTTGAATTCTAGGGTGCGTAGGACCCCACCTTCAGTTGGCCCATGTCCATGGTTAAGGTAGACAAAATTCGCTGGAGGGATTCAACCTCGATAGTCATCTAAGTGTTAGCATCATAATGTGACAGTTGTTGTTGTTGGCTCCCTGGGAAGGCAGTAGTATTAGTCAGAGTCGAGGGTGGAAATCTTCCAGTCACGGATGACTGAAAGAAGGGCACTCCAGACAGTTGTGTCTGAGACTATTGTGCCTACTGCGGCTGATTCCAGGGGAAAGCTTCTAGACCTGGCACCATCTGGGTCTGCGTTGGGTAAACATACCAGGCCTGCTGGTCTATCAGGGGTGGCGGAGGATTCATTGCCATCGAGGGGGCTCCCATTGTTAGATTGGGGTTGTACCCCCCGGCGTACGTAGTTCTACCCGGGATCATTTTGAAGGGCGTACTCTGCCCAATACTGCCCAGGGATTTGTTGAGACCACGGGACAATTCTAGAGCTAGGTTGTAAACTTTTTTCAAGGTGTCCCGGTCGCCCGCGGTGGTTGTTCTCCAAAGGAGAGTGGCAATGAAAGGGTCTATCACGTTAAGGTAAGTCTATATGGTTACTTTTAGAGATGGAATAAAAGGGCCCGTGCACCGTTTCAGGGCATGCTGGAACCTATGATTGAATGCTGCAAGAGGTTCATTGGGTTCCTTCCTGATGGAGGTGAACTGGCTATGGGACCAGGCTGGGTCCACATGCATGCGAAAGGTAGCTAGGAAGGCATCCTCCATGTCCTGCCAACTATTTACGAAGTTGGCAGGAAGGTTAAGGTACCAGTTCAACTCACCTTGCCCTAAATACAAGGGAAACATATGAGTCACAACATCTTCATGTTGGATTTGGTGTCGCTTCATAGCATCCTTGTATGCCTGTAAATTCTCTTCTGTGGTTCGTGAGCCTAAGTGCTCATATCGTGGGAAGATCTTCTCCGGGTGAGAGGGTAAGTCATTGATTGCACCCGAAAAAGTTCCCATTGGGGACCTGGTTTTTTCAAAATACGTGGCCATTGGAGGAACTATATATTGGGTAGTTTGGGCTCTAAACCCCTGGGTTGTCTGAGAAGTTTGGATATTCTGAGGTATGCTAGATCCCCAGACAATAGTGGCTGGTACGATTTTTGAGGTCCGTTTCTTTCGAGCAGGAGGCCCGAGTTCGACAAACTTTCCAGGGTTTGGGGCAGACCTAAGGACTCTTTCAAATTTTGCTGGGGAGAAAGACCCAATCCCGTTGAAGGGTTGCCTCTTAAAACTATAATTTGGGGAACCCTCGGGAGGTGTAAAATAAGAATCTCTAGAATGGGATGAGTTTATACCCTCCTTCTAGCGCCAGTTTCTGTTGATGGGGTTTTGCTGACCGTGTCTGCCAATAGTCATAAGTTGTCACTGGGTTTTGGGGATACCGGCCAACTTCGCCTATAAAGGTTGTCTAGGGAAAATATATTCCCCAGGCCTTCAAGCACCTGGGTGTTAGGTCACGACGCTGCGGGGCTCGATTGGGAGAAGTGACTATTTTTTAGGGCGATAGCTGGTTTCTTCAACTTGTTCTCTCTAGAGATTCAATATAGTAAGGTTTCCCCTAGCATTCCACACTTAGCAAATAAAATGAAAAAAAGATCTTGCAGGGTTAGAAACACTTCATCTAACTATAGTCATGTTTAAACATTTAGAACATCAATAATACTCCGACATACAACACTAAATACCAAAGAAATACCTAACCATTAGTTAGAACTTCATTAGTAGCGAGGAAAAATAGGTCATTAATCTATTTTAACATATCAGAGTAGAAGACATAAAGAACCTAAAATATGAAATACCATTAACTCAGAAGCAGGAATGCCAACAACATCATTGCAAATAATTCTTCCTTCTTTATTAATGCCCCTTCCAACAAGCACTGGTGCATGATATAATGGTGGCTCTAGGGGAGCATCTAACTACTAAAAATAGAACAATGGAACATTGAGCTCTGCAACTTAGAATGAGAAATCACTTTGCTATTACTATGGACAACAAAATCATGAATTTTGTTGACCCTTGGAAATGGGCCAGTCTGGCTATTTATACAACTTTCTTCTAACCCTAACCCTATTTTATATCATGTTTCAATAAAATATAATATTTGGGGGCTGGTACTACCTGCGCCACCCTACAAAAGACCTTGAGACAAAATAGGTCTGGCATGTCAGAAGAATAAGACAAGAATATATAGTGGAAGAATCGGCCTCAAGAAGAGAGCTAGGAAGGAGAAGGAAGAAAGTAGGTCTCCCAGGAATTGAGGCTACATGCCTCATAAATGGGAAATGTGGCACCCTATCTCCAATGCACCAAGTGTACCTCTGAGTGGCACCTCGAGAAGACCATCCTGTCAGAAAACCAACTATTAAGTTGACGCCCCCTTGGTGTAGCTAACTACCTTCTGATAGCCTTTATTAACCACTTCTGAAAGTGACCGGTTAGCCTCGAAGACCAGGACACGGATCGCTTGAAAGAATACAAAATTTTGGATATGGGACTACGGGATTTGGGAACTTACGTCCCAAAAAAATAAAGAATACTCAACGCTTGAATTTTCCCCGACCTCCGAAGAAAGCTCAAGGTTGCTTATTATCATTGAAAGCCTGGAGGAGGTGCGAAATGCCATCTTCATCTATACCTTTCAGGCTGGCCCTTCGATACTTGGCCACTTCAATTTGTTCCCCTAAGTCTAGAACATTCTCTTTAAACTCGTCAGCCATTCTTGTCACATCATGACCGCTAAATATCATGTGAGTTAGCTTTGCCATCTGGGCCCCATCTATCCCCTCTGGAGATTGATACCGGGACTTCATTATCTCATCAAAACTCCCCAAAACTGAATCTTCAGGGGTACATGTATCTGTGCTGAGGGGGTCAGCCCTAGAAGTCTTTATTACAAAAGACTTGTATAAATTGAAAGAATATCCTACAATGTTGACCTTATCTTGCAGAGACCCTACCAGATGCTTGATTACCTCCAATGTGAGGTCAAGTCTAGAGTGCTGGGTTCTCACAAAATCAAATGATTCATCCCCTAAAATTTTGGATTCAGAAATCATATCCTCTCCCAGAGTAAGGAGTTCCTCAAGCTTTACCTTCCATGCTTGATAATTCTCGGTATCACCCTCCCATAGGTCAATAAGAGTCTCCACTTGGTGAATGACCTGCTGGGCCATGTATAAATCCGGGAGGGTGGATACTAGGAAACGCTGGTTGTTTCCTATCTGTAGGGAGACCCACTCATCCACTACCTAGGCTTTTTTTTTCATCACTCACAGGGAGTCTATGTCACTCTGCGGTAGATCTTCAGAGGTGGAGGCCTCTGGAGGAGTGGCATTAATGGGTCGAGCCAGCTCAGTGAGCAACCCCATAAGGTTTGCATTCTTTGCTTTTTCTGCTTTAAGCCTCTAGGCTTCCTTTTCATAACAGGCTTCCACTGCCCTTGTTGCCTCCTTCAGCAAGTCTACCTCACCTTGTTTTCCCCTTTTTCCTAGTGATACCTCCGCAACATTATAGTCCTCGGGCCCTGCGGTTGCTTTATCAGCGTCTGGGGGAGGTGTTGCCACAATGACAACTATTTCTCCACCTGGCCCAGTTTGAAGGGTATGAACTATCTAGGCTTTCTTAGCCTTTGGCGGGGCCTGGACTTGGGCCATCATTTTTTCCAAGGAGAGAGGAGTCATAGGAGCAGACTGAGCTTTCCTTTTTCTACTCTCTATCAGCCACTAAGGTGGTAGGGGTGGCCTTCCTGCCAAAATTTGTTCTCTTGATTCTTCCCCAGTGTCCTATGGCTGTTGTTCCTCAGTGACGTGGAATTCCTCCGTCCCTCTCCCTGCATCTACTTCCCCTGCAAAAACATTTTCTTCATCAACCTCCATCTCCTCAGCCTTGTCCTCTATATCTATTACTTGGTCTAGACTTTGATAGGCTTCCTTGGGGATTTCTTCTTTAAGCTTCTCTTCCTGTTGCTCTTCTTCTACTGTCAGGGCCTCTTCCTCTATTGGCACTTCTTTTGACAGTAGGGGAGGTGTTGGGCTGAGATTTAGAGTTTGGGCTGCTGTAATCACCTGCCCAAAGGTTTCTCCCAAGAGTGGCCCTTGGAACGTGGCGGCTGGGGTCACAGTTATTCATGAAGGTCTAGTTACCCCAATGGATGCCATTTGTTCACCTTGCTTTTGTTGGTCCACTCCCGAACCTTGCATCGCTTGAGCCCTAGAGGTAATCTCCAGTTCTATCTCTTTCTCTTCTCCCTGCTTTTCTTGTTCTTGTGCAGGTTCCTATTCAGGAGCTTCCTGCTCTGCAGCTCCTTGTTCTGCCCCCAGGAATTCTGTCTCTGTTTGAGTATTGTCCCCCTGCAAGTTTTTGAACTTGTTGGTTGCAAATACATCATTAAATTCCTCTTGCAGAGGGGGACTGGCCGAGACTTTTGCATGCTCTATTTCCTTCTCCAGATCTAGGGAACTGGAAGAGAGGATCTCTACTTGTTGGGGTTGGGATGTTCCCAGCTCTGGCTCTGTCTTAGGATTTTTGCTAAGATTATTCTTTCTCTAGGTAACCAGAGGTGGCCCCACATCTATTATTGATGCCGCCTCAATGGGATCCACCCCCGTAGCCCTTACCATTAAGGCTACTAATGACAGGGAGGAGGAGGGACGAAGTGGCCCGGCCATGAGTGGTGGAGTGGCCAACAGCGTTATTAATTACTCCCTCATCTACTGGGAGGCTGCCACTGATTGCTTTATCTATTTTGTGATGGGGAATTATTGTGCGAGAGGGGTCATGTCTATTCCTTTTTCTTTATCTGCTCCCTGCGAAGAAGTCCTGGCCCCTGGGGTCAATTTTGGTACCGGCTGCGGAGTTAATTTTGGCGCCGGCTGGGTAGCTTGGTGGGTACTTCTGGGGAACACCTTCTTAAAATAGGTGTTGCTTCACTCGACCACCTCTCAAGTGAAGTCTTCAATTTTGGGCCCTTCTTGGGCATCCCATTTTACTGGTGGGAGAGCCCTTGTGTCGATCCCCTTTGCCTTGTACTGGGGATTAGTATTGGGGGCGGCATCTGAGAAGTCCGCTAGGAACCTCCGGAGCTTCAAATTTTGCATCATACCGGCCATCATTCTGACGTAGTGCCTACTCCACACCTCCACATTGTCCTATAAATCTGCCCAGAAATCCTCCATATGGATATGATGGGGCTCTAAAGCCCGGGGCAGTGCCGTTGCAATCCTTCCATGCAGATCAAAATTTTTCCGCGCCAGATAAAATTCTTGCAAGTTGTAACTTTTTAGTTCATTGTCTACCTCCTTTGCGGCGGCCAAGCTGGATGTATAATTCCCACAGGTGATTGGGAATGGAATGTTGGGTATCTTTTTGAGGGCAAAGAGGGCATGCACCTCCATCATTTGCCTGCAATACTCTAAGAGCATGATCTTGTCCCCACAGTGTTTGGGCAACAATTAGGGTTTCCCGGAGAAGTCGGTGACCCTAATGTAGGTGTGTTGTTGGAATTAAATATAATAATATCCATAATTATGGACCAAATTCATCGCCTCTGAGGACAGGCGGTATTCAGCATCCCGGGTGGGTGTAAGCAGATGATAATAAACGAACGCGTCGTTTACCCGGCAAAAACTAGGGATGCTAGCCTCCCATTGAACTTGTGGGAAATGGTCCCATGATGCTTTTTGTCTTGGGCCAATCCCAAGCATGCCATCTATAAGTAGGCCATGGGCGTGGGGCCTCTACTATGCTAGGGCCCAGAAAACATAAGAAGACATGTAGAATTTCTTCTTCCTATTCACTTGCTGGAACTGGGAGTTGACGTGGTTGGAGATTATTGTCACCCAGTCAAAGTATCCTCCCTTGGTGGAGATGCCGAGGAGGAAGTAATACATCCATCTAGTAAACTCTTGGGTGGAGGGCTGCCCAAAGACCTGGGCCAATGCTATCATTCCCATTTGAATGCTCTCTTTGAACTCAGAGCGGGGAATCTCTATCTTCATTCTTTTAGGGTCCCTCTTTGGGGCCTTGAGCCAATGGGTATTCATGTATACCTGGGTGGCATCCTCCACCTGTGTGAAATAGGCTAAGGCATTAGTCCTTGTAACCACTAAGGCCTTATCAAATTGTGGGATTCCCTGGCTTTCCTGGAATGTGATTGGGTCAAGGGACACCAGAGGAGTAGGATATCCTATTGGTTCTACGGCCGCGAGCATAATGGCCCGAATGAAAGAGTTGTAGTTGGCAGCCAATGTCAAGACAAGCTTCAGAGATTGCATGGAGCACGGGAAACAAGTTGTCCTGAGGATTCTGGAGTTCCCGATGTTGATCGCCAGCTGATCTCCAGCCTGTCGCTGGATGTGCATTATTTTTACCAAGGCCTACATCTCCAGCCATGTTTCAATGCTGGTGTCGATTATCAGCTTGAATTTGGACTTAATCTTTGAGCCCATAATGATGTTGTCCTGCACAAATTTCACAGTCAGGGGCATCTTCTCCAAGGCCTTCTCCATTTTAGATTTTACTGCTGCCCTGGTGGCTGTTGCGGAAGGTAGCTCTGGACTTCCGGGTGGAGAAGATGCGGATGCTTCAGACATGTTTGGAAATGAACTCCAAAAACCTGCGAGACAAAGCAATCGTCAGAATGCATTAATCAAAATAATTATTCCAGGGTTCGGAGATCTTACCACTGCGATGCTTTCTTTTCCTGAAAATTTAGTTTCATTCAAAAATGACCGAAAAACAAACGCATCACAAACTTAAGATTTTTTTTAAACATCTAGGTCTAGGGATTTTATCACACTTGGTAGAGACATAGGATGGATGATGGTAGGAGACCTGGAGCCTGAAGAAGTAACCGTTGGTGAGGACGTGTAAAAAGGAAATTCACCAAGCCCATGTGGGCGCCACGTGTGTAGGTATTAAATGGAAGTTATGGTGATGATGGTGGAGCCAAATGTCTAAACATGTGATAAGTGAAGGCCACTTGGCTGGAATTGATTGTGTGCATGGGACATAAATGAGGTTCTGACTGGTTTCATGGAGGAGAGAGAAAACTACCTATTTGAAACCAGCCGAGAGTCGAGTTTCAAATAGGTGGTTTTCTACCCTGAAACAAGTTCGTGGGCTGAAAACCAGCAACACAGGCGACTTGACCACCTTGTCAAGCCACTTGGAAGGATATACACATAGAAATGGAGGGATATATAAAGACTAAACACAAAATATACATAAATATGCACATATATACATCGCTGAATGATGTCTGCAGGAAACCAGACAAGGCAGAACATATATAGAGCTATTTACACATTTTACAAATGGACCACTTCTGCGTAGAGGGAGGGCAATCCTCTGGAAGAGCCGACCCACCAACGGGTGGTAGAACTAGAAAAATGGGAAACAAACAAAACAGAAAGATGACAAATGAAAGCAAGACAAACAAACACCAAACAAACCAGAAGAAAATAGAAAGGCGGGAAAGGAAACACCAACCTGAGAATACCGAAAGGTGGAGGAAAGGATTTACCGTGAGAGCTCTACAATAGCTCTAGTCGTCAAATGGTCACAATCACCACCATGAAGCACTCGCAATTGCCTGAAAATGACTGGAAGTGTTAAGCATTGATTATCACTAACTCTCTGCAAATCGCTCTGTTAATTGCTTTGAAATCGCTCTGTTAATCACTCTGAGTGCTTGAAAGTTTTAATCATGATAAATGTGAAAGTGATAGATAAGTTCTATTTATACCCATAGTAAAAAGGTAATCCACCTCCTTTCGGCAATCTCCGGACAAGCAAACCTCCGGACCCCGGGCCTGGGGATTCCCTGCGATGATATCCTTAAGAATATCATGGCGAAGAATCCCGGAGTCCAGAGTCCAGTTTCCAATGAAGGACAACCTGCGGGACCGGAGTCTCGGAGATGAAAACCAAACAAACAAAACAAACAACGGGGAAGAAAAACCCGAAGAAAGAAAACAAAAGGGAAAGAAAGGCAAAGGCAAAGCCGCAAGCAAAAACAAACAAAAAGAAAAAGGGGGACCCAACATTTTGCACACAAAATGTAGGGACGGGGATGCAGGGCATAAAATAGGTCACTTTGCATTTTATATTCAAAAAAATATCCATGGAAATTTTTTTTATGTTCTATACATACCTTGTATATCTCTGCAAAGTATTCATCCTCTACATACAGGTCCTTGAAACTCTTAATGCCCATGATCTGCAATTGCACTTCTGTACTACCAGAAGTCCCCTACTAAGTGCATCACCTAATTTTTTATGCAATCCCTTCTTATTCTTGGTGTTGAAGGTGTAATCTTACAAGTACTCAACCGATTTAATGTTTTTTTGATTGATCTTCCCTTGGGAGTTCAAAAAACTAAGTGCTTGGTTGTCTGATTACACCACAAATTCCTTATAAAGAAAATAGTGCCTCCATTTCCTTAGTGCTTAGACTAGACCATACATATCTAATTCATATTAAGATTAATTCCTCTTTGCATCACTAAGCTTCTCATTGTGAAAAGCCACTATTCTCCCTTCTTGGCTTAAAACTGCCCCAATAGAAACATTGCTAGCATCACACTCAATTGTGAAGAGTTTCTCAAAACTTGGGAGTGTTAAGATAGGTTGAGTGGAAATATTCTTCTTAAACAATTCAAAACTCTGGTTATCTTTCTCATTCCACATAGACATGATTTTCATCCCACCTTTTATGGTATCTAACATGGGAGCATAGATAGCACTAAACTACTTGATAAATTTCCTATAATATTGAGCTAATCCATGAAAGCTTCTCACCTCTGTTGCAGTTTTGGGGGTAGGCCAGTTGATGGTGGTTTCTAACTTTCTTAGATCCATCTTAAGATTCCCCTGAGACAACACAAAACCAAGATACACTAGTTCCTATTTTAATAAATCACACTAATCCAGATTGATCATTATCTTTTCTTCATGTAGTCACTTAAACACAATTTGAAAATGCCTCAAATGTTCTTCTTTAGTCTTACTAAATATTAGGATATCATCCAAATATACTACAACAAACTGACCAATGTAGTCTTTTATAACTTTACTCATAAGCCTCATGAATGTGGATGGGGCATTTTATATCCTAAATGGCATTACAATCCACTCATACAAACCTTTTGTGGTTTTGAAGGCAGTCTTCCATTCATCTCCCTCATTGACCCTAATTTGATGATAACCACTCTTTAGGTCAATCCTAGTAAAGTATTTTTCCCATCCTAAACACTCCATTAGGTATTCTATCCTTGGGATAAGGAATTTATACCCTAATAGTGATTCTATTGATGGCTCTAGAATCAGTACATAACCTCCAAGTTCCCCCCTTTTTGGGTACTAAGATAGTGGGAACAACACATGGGCTTATACTTTTCCTAATGAGGCCTTGGTTTAGGACTTCTTGGATTTTCTTGGAAAGTTCCTCATTTTGTTGAGGGGTCATCTTATAAGAAGATTTATTAGGTAGGGTGGCTCCTGGGATAAATTCAATTTTGTGACTTATAGTTCTCTTAGGGGGTAGGCTAGTTGGTTGCCCATCACTTATAATGTCTTTGTATTACTTTAGCAATTATTGCACTTCTATAGGAATCTATGTCTTCTTTAATGTTGTTTGTGCATCTTCTTCCTTTGGCTTAAAAACCAAAGCATATCCTACTCCTGATCCCTCTTCTAGAACTTCTAATAACTCTTTCTCACTTACCAATAGAACATTATGGCCTTTGGGCTTCACTTCTCCTTCTTCCAACAACGCCTGTATTTTTAAAGTCACACCATCTTTCTTGAAATAATAAGCATTCTTGGCTCCATCATGCATGGATTGTCTATTAAATTGTCATGGTCTCCCTAGTAAGAGGTACATCACATAGTACCTTATCTTTGTACCTTCCAATAGAGAAGTCCACCCATGCTTGTTCATTCACAAGGACATGTTGTCCTTTGTTCAACCCAGTAACCTTGTATGGATTTCTATTTTGAATCCTCTTCTTTTTTAGTTTACTAACTGCCTCCTCTGACACAATATTGTCAGTTGACCCTAATTCTATGCTGATTTTACACACTTTACCCATCATTTTGCATTTCACTCTAAATAGTGATCTTCTCTAGCTTGGTACTTCTTTCACGGTTTCATTAATCAATGTCCTCCTTATCATTATATTTTCTCCCTCTTATGACTCTAGGGGTACTTCAGGGTGTTTTTTACCACCACTAGACTCTTCTTGAACAAAATTGACTCTCTCATCACTCCCTTGGAAAGTAGAGGCTTTCTCCGGACACCTATAGGAAGCATGTCCCATTTGGTTGCAATGATAGCATTTCATGGTTGAAAAGTAATAACCTATTCCTTGGCTATTGTTATGTCCTCTACAATTACTATTAGAGCCTCTTCCTCTATTGAAGCCTCCTCTATTTGAGATTCCCTCTTGTTTTTTAGTCAATTTAGTCTCTCCTTGAGTCTTTAGTTCTAAACTTCGACCACCATATCCACTTCATTGTCCTCTTCCATCTCTTCCTCTTCTTCTACCTCTATTATTTCTTTAGTCTTTTTTATTTTTCAAATTTTTTTCCACCTTAACTACAAGTTGGTGACACCTTTGAACTTTGGTAGGAGTTAGTAGAATGAATTAATCTTGAATAGTCCATTTTAAACCATTGAGGTATCTAGCTACCTTTACACTTTCATCTTTTTCAACTCTTGAACTCATGCACAACCTTTGAAACTCCTCGGTGTAAGATTTGACATCCAATTACTTTTACCGTAAATTTTATCTTTTCTTATGCAACTAAATTTCATAATCTTCTGGCACATATGCCTCTCTGATTTTAGCTACCATAGCTTTCCAAGTGGCTATGGGTTTATTTCTTTCTTTCTCCCTATCATCTTGGATGAATTTCCACCAAGTGAGTGTAGATCCTCTAAGTATTTGTCTTTCCACTTTTACCTTTTGGGCTTCTTTCATCCCATCAGAATCAAAATGGTTTTCAAGTCATTCAATCCAATCTAGGACTACTTCAGGTTCCATTTTCCCACTAAAGATTGTGATTCCCTCCAATGCCTTTCCACTTAAGGCTTTTAATGATTTAAAGAAGGGTTATTTAGTGAGGATAGGGTTTGGTTCAAGGACCTCATCATCTATGTCTATCTCTTTACTCTTTCCTTCAACTTTATCCTTGACTTCATCTGTCTTCTCTTCCACTTGGTCTAATTTTTTCTCTAATTGGGCCAATCTATCTCTAAAAAACCTATTCTCTTCTTCTTTCTCATCCATTTTATTTGGAATTTCTACATTGGTCACCATTTTAGACTCTCCTAATACCTCTACTATTTTTAAAATTCACGACAAGCCATATCTTGTTGGTTGTGATACCAATCTGATAGAAGTCCACTTAGTGTGCTTGCACAAGCTTAGTATGACCCTACTTGTTCCTAGTTTTCCCAAGACCCTATTCTTTCTTATAGTATCTTCTCAGTCCTTACTTAGATATTCTAGGATCTCTTCAATACCACTCTAATATTTTGTAACCATTGTGATTCACTAGGGGGTACCTATCATCAAGTTTTACTTCACTTCTTTGCTCTTTCTTGGAAGACTCCAAGTGACTTTTTGTCTCCTTTCCTTAGCAAGTGTCTGTAGGGGATATAATCCATTCTTGGAAAAATTATTGAACTTCATTTGATCCCATTATGATAGGGTATCAATAATTTCTCAAACAATTTCTAGACTCTTAGTGAATTTTGTCTTTTAGGCCTATTACTCCTTCTAGCCCTATTTAACTAGTTTTTCCCACTTCTTTTGTAACATTCCTGAACACCCCAAAAACAAAATATGATATTCAGACACCATTTTCCAAGACATTAAATATTTTGTAGGTCTTAGGGCTCCAAGGTCTCCATACAATGGATTCCTAGAATTAAGGGCAACTTGGGCTAAGTAGGTTATCCTAGTTCAGTTTACTGACTTTTGTTTGAAAATGTACCCAAATAGATTGGGAAAGACCTAAGCTTCTTAGGATGTGTCTTTATAAACTCAATTCTCACAAAAACACTCTTGGTTTCACTTTTCAAATCATATCCCTGCATTCAAACACAATAAGATCACTAACAAGCACCTAACCAGATGCACAGGACTCGCCTAGGGCTTGTCTTTAAAATTAGCTAAAATTATTCTCAAAGCTCCTCCATTTTGATTTATACTACACAAGAGATCTTATACCATATTCCATAATTTCATGATGAAATTAATGGTAGAGATCTATGAGGGACCCATTTTTCTCAAAACTCTCCTGACAACACTAGTAAACTGCTAACTAAGAAATGAATTTACAAAACTACTCTAATCGAAACTAAGAAACTTCTCTCCAAAAAAAAATTTATTTTAACTAGCCTAAATAAATAATCCAACTCAATATTGAGTGATTCAATCCATTCAAGATAACTAACTATCAAAAGTAAGCAATTGTGCACAAAAATAATAAATAGAGAAACTTCTTCAATTTTGAAATTTTTCTCCACATTAGCTCACACCTTAGGAAAAGGGACTCCTCATGGTTTAATATGATTTACCCATGCTTTTAGGTGGTTAAAATAGCTACCCAACCTCAAACATCGAAAGGAATCATTTTTTGACAATGCTGTCATGCAACTTTGCAAAGTTGCAAATGTTGTCATGACAACATTTTGACAACTTTTCCAATATTTCCTCTAGCATAATGTTATGACCTCTAACCTATGGAAAATGTTGTAAAAAAACCATAGATTCCATTTTAGGCTGAATTCGAAGCTTTCCCAAGCCTTCTAGGCTTTTCGACCCAAATTCCTAATTTTAGGCTTTTTAAAGCACTAAACACTAACAAAGCCAAAACAACTAGAGTGGATTGATCCTAGTCAAATCCATCTAGGTACTTACTCACAAGACCTCTTAAGGTATAAAAAAATCTCCTGAACTGGCTAGCATTAGTACAATCCAAAATCAAAATTGAAACTAGGAGTTAGCCTACATGCTCCTGCACCAAGAAGGAATCTGAGAGATGCGTGCACAGGCTCTAGCTTGACACTTGCGTTAATGATCATGACCACGTATGTTTCATTTAATATTGCTAGATATTTGAAGTGGAGTGAGAAAAATTAACATAGGTTCATTTTATTCCTTAGTTGGGAGGATAGGAGGTGGAGAAGTTGAAAAAGGTGTAATTGGTGGTATAGGAAGAAGACCACAACTAGGATCAAATTTTGTCTTAATAAGGTAATCAATCTTCTTGGGTTTTAAGGCTTGGTATGATCAGAAAATTCAGTGATAATGAGTTGGAGGTGATTGAGGTATAGAAGGCCAAAATAAATTAAGGTCAACACAGTCTCGAGGCCTGGAAGGATGATAAATACTATGGTTAATAGTCTTGATCTCACCATCATGAGGGGATTTAATACATTTGTGAATATGAGAAGCTATGAATTGCATGGAGGAAAACCAAGGAAGACCAAGCTTGACTTTAAATTGATCAGAGAAAGGAAAAAAAATGAAGGTAGTATCCACAATCTTACCACAAAGGCACACTGGTAAAGATATAGAACCATGAGGAGTGTTAAGGAAAAGATTGCAAGTTTTAATTAAGATGTCAGATTTATCATAGGAATATTTTTCCAAATGTTTACCAAAAATATGCTCTTCAGTTATAATATTCACCATGCAAGTGGAATCACCAAGAACACCATGGGAAGAAATACTAGAAACCCTAGCCATAATGTAAAGAGGACCATCAGGTGTATTAATTATTTCAGTAGGATCAAAGGTGATGCAACATTGAGGATGAGGTTGAGGTTGAGGTAAAGGTTTAGGTTGGATATGCTCAACATGGTTGAAAACGTGGTTGGATTCTTTAATTTTATCATCATAAATAATGTCTGATGAAGTATAAGAAGGTTGTACAATAGTATTGGTTGAATGAAACTGCAAATGATTAGTGTATATTTGCAAATTATGGTTAGGAGGTGTAAAATATTTTTTTTCATGATTGACATCAGCATCAACAGTTATAGCATTAGAAGTAATAAGGTCTTGGATAGTGTGTTTTAAAGAATAACACTTTTTAGTATCATGACTGAGTTGATAATGGTATTGATAAAAGGATTTGGGATCAAAGGACCGAGGAAGAGGTTCAATAGGATAAATTGGTTTGGTAGGAGGAATCTTAATAATATTTTCATTTAGTAACTTTTTTTTATCAAATTATTCAAAGATTCAAATAAAGGAGCAAAATTATGAGAATGTCTACAAATAGAGGACAAAGGAGCCACAACTTTGGATGCTTCTTCCACTTAATCATCTATTATGTTGGATTATTTGTTGATCTTGATGTAGTTGTTAGGCTTATGAAACTTGTTAGGATGAGATGAAACATCACTCTTATCAATGGTAATAGGATCTATTGGAGTGTTTCTCTCAAACTAACTCACTTGTAGTTGATAATGATGGAGCACTATGCATAATTGTGAAAAAGAAGAAAAATGAGTAAGGAGAATCTTATCTCTAATATCTTTTTCCAAATTAGAAATAAATATGCATTGTATATCAACATCAGGAACATGATAGGAAATATGAGCATGAAAATATTTAAATCTACCGATAAAGTCACTAAATTTTTCTTTAATACCTTGTTTATAATGCATTAAATGAGTCAAAGATATTAGAGGACCAATATTGTTTTGAAATTGTTGAATACAAGAATTAGCAAGTTTGTCAAAGGAATCAATGGAATAAGGAGGCAAGGAAAAATACCATTGCAAGGATTTGTCTCAAAATTTCCTAGTGAACAAATTAGTTATGAACCTATATTCATAGGAAAAATCACTAGACAAGGTTTGAAAAGTTTTAGTATGAGTCACAATATCACTCTTACCATTATAAGTCTCAAGATGACGAATCTCAACATTTTGAGGGATATAAGATCAGATAATGTAAAAGGAAAAAGGATTAGATATATCACATGTGAGGATATTAAATTTGGATTGAGTCAAGGAAGCAATATGTATTGCTACAAGGAAGAGACAATTTGATCTAGGCTATTAATGGTGAAATCAGTAAAATAAATGATAGGAGGAGAAATGTTGGAAATATTTGGAATATTTTTATTGGAAGTGGAAGGAATGTTTGAAGAGGCATGAATCAAATTAGGGGAATAGGTAGAAGAGATTCTGGAATGTGAAAAGGCCACATTATGATATGAAAGTGTTGATGTGGGCAATGACACACATGTGACATGTTAGGACTCCAAATTTTTGGTTTCCTTGGTGTTGTTCCTACCTTTTTCTACAATGTTTGATCCTGGTTCATAAACCCTCGGTTCCATGTGTTTAAACCCTAAGACTTTTATGCCTGTTATAATATCATATTACCTTTTTAGGCTACTTATGTCAATTTATCCCATGGGTTTTAAGTCATCATGTACGTGGCCTTTCCTTTTTAACTCCTAAGTCCTAGCGAGGCTAGTTTTGATTTTTCCCATGTTTAAATGTCCCCATGGTGTTTTAATTATCTCACATGTTGAGAAAGTATTTTTGAATCCAAAGGTAGGCATAGTGACTTGATCACAAGATGTAGCCAGTTTTCTCTTCAAGGTATCACGCCTGGGCACCAATTTTACATTTTTAGATTGTGGGGTCAGCGTTTTCAAATCTAGCAGCAACGATAAACTCTGGCCTAATCACTTTTAATCTAATAGTTGAAAGGTTTCCAGGATCAAAATATGCAGGAAGGATATATATCATGGCATTACACATGTCTGACACATGGAAAGTGGTGAGGCTAATAGAACATAAAGGACAGTCAAATCAGATATGATCTAATGATTAGCAAGATTCTGCTAAGCAAAGAAGCATGAAGGTTATTCATCATGGGTTCCCGACTTTGTGCCACATAGCACATGGCGGGACATAGTCAGGGGTACTGTAAAGATAAGCATTGAGTGGATAAGATTTTATCTAACGGTGGGTGTAATCCCATGAATGGAAGATGAAGGAAGTTTATTCTCCATGGGATCATGCCCTTGTGGCATGTGTCTAGATCAGATCATTGGTTTGGGACTTTTGAAAGTGATAAAGCTTGATCAAATTAGTTTAAATCTAGAGTTTGGCATGATGCCTTGATGTGGAGTTGCACAATATTTATTTATCACGGGATCACACCCATTTGACACATAGCCTCTGAGATCATGGGGCCAGTGTTGCAAACAGACATAAAGGATAGTGAGATTAAAGTTAAGCTAATGGTTGATGTGATATATCTATGCAAAGATGCATGAAAGATATTTATCACAAGTTCACAAGTGGTTGACACATATCTAGTTTGATAATGAAAGGCAATTAGGACCGGATTGCTACATGGAGGTGCCAATAAAGGGAAGATCGATGACCGTGTTTTAAACTTGTTTTGTGAGATTCAATCTAGCTTGTTAATAGTGTTTCTGCTTCATGGTGACCATTAGAATGGGTAGTATTTGAATTTTCAAGCCTGTGTAGAGGGTTTTTGGCCATGGCATCGTGTTCCAAGTTGCAGATAGGTAGATACATAGGCTTGATCTTTTGGATCACATTTATGCAGTCGTAGGGTACTGAAAGGATGAAATTTTGATGACTATGGCTTCATAAATGTTGCATGGTGCTGACTTAGGGTTCTAATCAATATTTCTAGATATTTTGTAACACTTAGTCAACATTCTGTATTTTATGCCTTTATGTTGGGTCTGTTCCCAAGTTTGTTGTTGTGGATCAAATCAGATTGTTTTTGGGATCTTTTGAAGAAAGATCAGTCGATTGGAGAAAGAAATTCTGTGTATATAAGATTTCATGGATGGACAAATGTCAAATGGATATATTTTCTAGGGTTTCCCTATTCTATTTATACCTCTCTTTCCTCTGTTGTAAGGGTTCTAGTTTCTCTATAAATTTTAGGACAAGTTCCAAGTGTAGTTCCTCTATAAATATTCTTCCTTTTCTCTACATATAGGGTATTCTTGAACTCAATTTAGTTTCAAAGAAGGGAATCCATTGTAATAGTTAGCTTTATGAATGAAACTTTGTTATTTTTTTACTGTTATCAAGTTGTCTCTATTATGCTTTCTGAATCATGAGACTAAGGCACCAAGGGTGTTTTGGTTTTCTCCATTATAGATCGGCAATGGGGTCATTTAGAGGATGTACATGATTTGGGATTTGTTTTCAGATATGTATGAGCTTGTGGTTTTAAGAATATTTCAAGCTTATGTTTCAGTAGATGTTGATTAATGTATTGTTTATTCCAGGGTCTCTTCTAAGGGGAGGGTTAACTATTTTGAACAGGTAGTTGGATATATGAACACACTGGTGGAACCACAAGTAGATTTGACTGATAGGGTATGTCAGATGTAAGGCATTTAGACATATTAGACTCTGTTGTTTTCTTTGTTCATAATCTTCCTTTTGTACTGTTATGTTTGAATCTATTTCCCAATGGATAAGGCACTGGTCTATGTGGGAATTGGGGTATGTCAAGGATCCATTAATCAAAACATGAAAGAAAATGTTTTCCCTTCATGTTTATAGGAAGGAGTTAGTTTAGGTCTAGTTTTAAAACATTATCTATTGGTTTGAAAGCTATTCAATAGTTACATATCTACAAGTTATTGGTATGTCAAAAAGATTCATGTGTGTGTAGATTAGGTATACCCACCTGAGTGATGTGGAGCTCAAAGTGTAGAAGGTTTGTGAACCTTGTTGAATTTTATTTGTTTTTCTTGTAGAGGTAGTGTTTGAGAATCTAAAGGAATATATCTGAGTCGCGGGTATAAAAAGGACTAGAAAGAAAAATAACCAATAGAATTGGTGACTCTACTTGTGAATATAGAACAAAAAGGTCTTGTAGACCATATTAGGAAAAATTTGGTATAAATAAATAAAATCAAATTTTTAGATGAAGTTAGACCATCCGAGTCACTAGTAGAATTAGAGACTCTATTGGGGAAACAAAGTTAACAACTTTAACATAATTGTCGGCAAGTTTACTTTGTTGAATCAATCCCAGAGTGAATAGTAACATAGAGACTCAGCTGGGGATAAGAGAGCTTTGTTCATTGTTTATTCAAAATCAATCGCAGAGTCATATGGTTGTTATAGAACAATGTAATACAAAGAAGCATTCCTCTTCTTATAAAGTGAGTCAGGGTTTATTTTATCTATCATTAAAATATTGTCCAAGAAGTCCAAGTTCCTAAAATATATATTATCTCACAAGTGGTGATTTGAAAATTTGAGTTCTCTAATTGTACCAGTTTGCATGTTTGGAGAAAGACTGATCGGAAAGGTGGACTTGCAGTGGAGATGAAGCAGATGTTTGGGATCCTATTAGTGAGAGCATAGTCAATGGAGGAATCTATACAAGACCCTATTAGTGGGGTGTTTTGTGAGCTTTCTGGTTTTGAATAAGGTCAGAGGGGTGAATCTACATCTCATCTAATTCAACTTTTCCCTTTGCAAAGAGGTGGTGACTCTACCAAAGATTTTCAAGTTGATTCAAAGATGACTTTAGATCATTATTTTTTGTAGCTACTCAATTACATCCAGGTATTTTATTTTCAAGGTTATAAAATTGTTTCCTTATTAAGTTATTTAAGAACTAAGAGAAGGAACAAGGTATGGATAGAGGTTTACATGCTTCAAGGTTATAATTGCATTTTGCAAAATCAATTGAAAGTATGTTATTATTTTGAAGAAAGTGATTGCATAAGTTGGATCAGGTGTATTGTTAGATGAAAGGTTTAGCGGAGATTCCATTTTTTATGGATCTAGATGTGGTTCCTAGATCTTTAAATTATAGGGCACATTTTGAAGAATTTAATAAGGATATTACATTGTTAAATCAGAACATCCAAGAGAAGGTTATGTTGCTTTTAAGAAGAAAGGTAGGAGAGAGGGGGGAAGAATGAGTACATTTATTTTATGAAAAGTTTTGTAATGCATATGATGAGCTTCCAATGGGTGTTGAATTTCAAGGGTCAACATGTATTGATCTATTTCTAAAACTTTGTGTTCTTGCATCAATTAATTAGCCCACATCCCTAAGGGAAGAAGGTATTGAGTATGTGAGGAAGTGGATAAAGAATATTGAAGATTCTAAATCCAAGGTTGCACATAATATTGAGCTAGATAATGCCAAAGATGGGTGTGAATTAAGCAACATAGATAAATGTCAAGATTCTTATGACCATGTTGATCACACTATCTATGTACTTGATTAAAAACCAAATGTGAATGAAGAGGATATCTCTCAGATAGTTTTTATTCCTCATGTAATGATGAAGAGGTTAGTAATAAATTTTGTTATGTTGCTGATGTAGAAAAAGAAATGATTTCAAATTTCATACAATGTGAGAAATAGTTAAAAGGTTATGCATCTGATGGAAATGATACTAGTGTGAAAAGTTCTGATGACATTGATTGAGTCTTACCTGAATTAGTTTTTTGTAGTGAATTTGTTGGAGAGGATAATAAGGATCATGACATGGAGTTTTGATTTTATGAAAAAGATAATGTTGAATATCCCTCTTGTTTAGATTTTGATTTGTTTTCCACTAAAAAGGGTGAGTGTGGTATAGATATGGGCTATCGTATTAGTAAGTATTCTAATGTTTTATTTGATAAAGACATTGATATGGGTCAGCCAGTCCTTTTCCATAATGTTTATAACAAGGATATAGATTTGGTTTCTATTCCTTTATATGAGGATAGTGATGTGAAGCAAAACGTTATAATGATACGAGTTATATGGCATAATATGAGTGCTTTACCTTTTAACTAGATGATAATTTGCCAACATGTGGCTATGAATTACAAGATGATGAATGTTGCTTCCGATCTTATTTCATTTTATTTAATGCATGCAACATTAATATGCCACATGATCTACATTTTCATTCTTTTTCTTATTTACATATGTGCTCTACTGATGAGTATGGTGATAATTTTTTGTATGGTGAGCTTGTAGAAAGTGTCAATAGGTCCGGTCAGGAAGATGAAATTGATTGTTTCAGTTTGTTTCCATAGCAGGGAACATAAAATTTTGGTTTCGATAGAGGCAAGCTGAATCAGAAGTTTGTTGGTAGCTTGGTGCCATCAAGCGTTGTTTGACTCCTTCAAATCATAGAAATAAAAGGGGCATAGATAAGTTAAATTTTTTAAGAAGTAATGTATATTGGTACATATTACTATGTTTTTTTCTGTAGGGTTTTAGTTTTGTCCTTGGTCTTCTTTTCCAAGAGATCTTGAATCTAGTGTTGATCTTGCAATAAACCTTCCTCAGTCAAAGCCACTGTTAGGAATTGAATTTTTTGGTTTCCTTGGTTTTGTTCCTACCTATTTCTGCAATGTTTGAGCCTCATTCTTAAACCCTATCTTCCATGTGTTTAAACAATAAGTGTTTTGTGTGTGTTATAATCTTGTGTTATCTTTTTGGGCTACTTAAGTCACTTTATCCCATGGGTTTTAAGTCATCATGTGTGGGGCCTTTCCTTTTTAACTCCTAATTCCTAGCGGGGCTTGTTTTAATTTTTCCTAAGTTTAAATGTTCCTGTGGTGTTTTATTTATCCCAAGTATCAAGAAAGTATTTTTCAATCCAACAATAGGTGTAATGTCTTGATCACAAGATGTATCCAGTTTACCCTTCAAGGAATCATGCTTGGGCACCAAGTGTTTTTTTTTTTATATTGTGGGGTCAGTATTTTCAAAGCTAGTGGAAAAGATAAAGTCTAGTCTGATTAGTTTTAATCAAACGGTTGGTATTTTTTTAGAATCAAAAGTTGTAGGGAGGATACCTTTCATGGCATCGTTCTTTTTGACATGTGGAAACTGGCCAAGATAAAGGAACATAAAGGACACTTGGATCAAATTTGATCTAATGATTGGCATGATATCACTAAGAAAAGAAGCATGTAGGCTATTCATCGCGGGTTCACATCTTTGCGCCGTGTAGCACATGGTAGGACATGGCTAGGGTTGTAATAAAGATAATCATTGAGCCGATCAAATTTTATTTAATAGTGGGTATAATCCCATCAATGGAAGATGATGGAAGTTTATCCTCGGTGGGATCATGCCTTTGTGACATATCTCCAGATCACATCATGGGTCCAGGACTTTGGAAAGAGATAAAGGTTTATCAAATAATTTTAAATCTAGTGGTTGGCATGATGGCTTAATGTAGAGCTTCATGATGTTTATTCATCACAGGTTCACACCTATTTGACATGTAGCCTCTGAGATCATGGGTTCGATAGGTTGTAAAGAAACATAAAGGACAATTATATTAAATTTAATCTAACGGTTGGCATGATACTACTATACACAATGCATGAAATATAGTCATCATAGGTTCACGACTGGTTGACACATGTCCAGTTTGCTAAGGAAATTCAAGTAGGATCAAATTTCTATGTGGAGGTGACAGTAAAGGGAAGATCGATGGCCGTGTTTTAAGCTTGTTTTATGAGATTCACTCTGGGCCATTGATAGTGTTTCCACACCATGGTGACCATTAGAATGGGTAGTATTTGAATTTTTTCAAACCTGTTCAAAGGGGTTTTGGGACATGGTGTTGTGTTTCAAGTTCCAAAGAGGTAGATGGATAGGCCTGACCTTTTGGGTCGCATTTATGCAGTCGTAGGCTATTAAAAGGATGGAAATTTGATTATTGTGGCTTCATAAATATCACATGGTGGTGACTTAGGATTATGATGAAGATTTGCAAATATTTTGTAACCCTTAGTCAGCATCCTATATTTTATGACTTTATGTTTGGTCTATTCCTGATTCCGTTGTGGTGGATCAGATTAGATTGTTTTTGGGATCTTTTGAAGAAAGATCAGCCAGTTGGAGAAAGAAAGTTGGTGAAAATCAGATTTCATGGAGGGATAGATATCAAATGGATATCTTTTCTAGGGTTTCCCTCTTCTAGATATACCTTTCTCTTCTCTGTTGTAAGGGTTCTGGTTTCTCTATAAATTTTAGGGTAGGTTCCAAGTGTGGTTCCTCTCTAAATATTCTTCATTTTCTCTGCATATAGGGTGTTCTTGATCTCTTTCTAGATCCATAGAAAGGCATCCATTGTAATAGTTACCTTACGGAATGAAACTTCTATATTGTTTTACTATTATCAAGTTGTCTCCATTATGCTTTCTAAATCATGAGACTAAGGCATCAAGGTTGTTTTGGTTTTATCCATCAAATAGATTTGTAATGAGGTCATTTAGAGGATGAATATGATTTGGTATTTGTTTTTAGATATGTATGAGCTTGGGGTATTAAGGATATTTCAAGCTTGTCTTTCAGTAGATGTTGATAAATGTATTGTCTATTAGGGATCTCTTCTAAGGGGAGGGTTAAACACTTTGAATAGGTAGTTTGATATCTGAACACACTGGTGGATTCGTAAGTTGAACTTGACTGATGGGGTATGTCGGATGTAAGGCATTTATACATATTAGACTGTGTTGTTTTCTTTGTTCATAATATTCCTTTTGAACTGTTATGTTTGAATCTGCTACCCAATGGATAAGGCATTGGTCTATATGGGATTTGGGGTATTTCAGGGATCCATTAATCAAAACATTAAAGAAAATCTTTTCCCTTCATGTTTATAGGAAAGAGTTAGAGTAGGTTTGGTTTTCAAACATTATCTACTAGTTTAAAAGCTATCCCATAGTTAGATATCTACAATTTGTTGGTATGTCAAAAGGATTCATGTGTGTGAAGATTAGGTATACCCTCTTGACTGATGTGGAGCTCAAAGTGTAGAAGGTTTTTAAACCGTGTTGAATATTGTTTATTTTTCTTGTTGAGTGAGTGTTTGGGCATATAGAGGAATACATCTGAGCTACATGTATAAAGAGGACCAGCAAGAAAAAGAACCAACATGATGTACTTGTGGGAAGTGATGGAAAATAGGATTAGGAAGACTTATATGTATGGGATTAGAAGGCTGAATTGAAGTTGTGATAAATGGCACAACATAAGTAGAGAAACTAGGAATGGAAGTAGAGATAGGCAAAGATGTTTCAACATGTGTAGTCAGTGGAACATAGCCTAAGTCTTGAGCACATTCAGAAAAGGATTTGATATTGAAATTAATAATATGTGAAATGTCATGCAAGAGGTGAAGACCATGTTCATAATTACAAGAAAGATTCCTTAGGGATTCTAAAGCTGAAATAGCCTGGATACTATGATTCTCTTGAGCTAACTAATATTCCATTTTTTTAAAATTCTTGGGTGAGTTTGTCAATTTGAGCAGGAGGAACTCTTAAGGATTTATCTTCATCATAGGAAGAATGAGAAGAGTTTTTCTCAATGAGAGGATTAGGATCATGAAAGGTCATGTTGGTCTAATCAAGATTCCTAGGAAAGAAGTGTTCAGGATCAAAATAACCCATGAATACTATAAGTATCACTCAAGGTGATAAATCTCATAGAAAAAGGGATGAAAAGAAAGGATAATGCAATGTAGTAGGTAATAAGGGTACAAGGTAGATCCTATATCTAAATTCATATAAAGTAACAAAGAACAAAGTAGATCTAGAGAGAACAACAAAGATGCAAAGATAGACCACACGAAAAGGATCTAACCACCTAATCAAAAGATATAAAGCATGAAAGTGTTAGGTTCACCAAAATGTAATGTAAAAAAGAGAAGAGGGATGCCCAAATATAAAATTCAAGATAACCCAAATTAGATTAACACAACTCAAATGGATATAGGGGCACTAGTGCAAAATTTGAGTCTTTTTAAGGGTAAATATATAAAAGATTTTTTTCTATTTTACTGTACTTTCCCTTTATCATTTGATTATTGTGTTTGTGTTTAAAACTGTTATGCTATGAAAAGAACCTATATATCTTGAGACTGATATTAGGAATGGTTAGTTCCAAGTGTGAGAGCTATGCAAGGTAACTAGACCAACTATAAGGACAAGACTTCCCTTTGCACTTTTGGCTCTGCAAAACTAAGGCGGGTACACCTAATCTAGACAAAAATCAACTCTTTACAATACCTTATACTTTATATTTAAAAAACATATAATAGTAAGAAAGTACTAAATGTTATCCAGGCATTCATTGAATCTCCATTACTATGTAGGACATACAACCAACAACCAAGAATAATAGGGAACTTGGATATTGTTTTAATGTGAATTTGCAGAATATAACCAAATGAGATCAGACATATATCAAGAAACAAATATACTAGTTCTTGATCATTTCCTTATCCATTGGGCAATGCTTCAATACAAATACTAAGAACAGAAAATAACCTAGTGGCAAAGAATCATAGCCATAAACATAAGTATCTTGGATCATACACTTCTTATAGAATCCTTCTATAGATACACCTAATGAATTTATGTTATATCCAAAGAACATTCAATTTGATCCTAGATAAAAAAAAAGTAGTAGAACATACACACAAAGAAATTCTTTGTAATGAACAAGAAGATCCAAAATTCATAAAATGAACACCAAGGAGAGACTTGAAACTGAGACAATTATATTAAGTATTGTGCATCAAATTTATGAATCAATATGACTGAAATAAACCACCATTCAATAATGCGCAAAAGATTACAAGAACTTTCTATCTATCTTCAATATAGTCTAACATGATACTATATCTGTGGAACTAAAACTCTTGAGTCAACACTTAGGGAAAATATTCTGGAACCCATAACACTGAGAGAATAAAGAGACTTATAGGAGAAGGAAAACCTAGGAGAGGGTTACCTGACAACAGTCCTTATCACTAATTAAATGTAGTCCTTCTCTGGTTGATATTTGTCCAAAAGATCACAAAATCCTTTTATCTAACACACTGCCCATCATTCCACAAGAAATGATCAAGTAAATAAATGCAGAACAGTCATGACATGGGCAGAGAAATCCCAAAAAGAAAAATAAACCAAAAGACATTCAAGACCACCATGCAGCATTAAAATCTACCAAGACCATAGAAAACATCCCTAGCCACACAAATGACACCATTAAAAATGATCCAAGGACAAGAAAGACCTCGAGCCACTTCCAGGAAAGTCTACAACATGCAAGCATGGCTAGAAACCCCCAGCAAGTATTTGAAAATTTGAAAAAATTAGTTACAACAACTACTTCCTAGCGCAAAACCTCCATCAATGTCTTAGTTCAAGACCTTTTCCAAATTTTAGAATATAGTCATGGATCAAGTTTAAGTTACCCAGGCCCCCGACCCAATCCTACCAAGTGTTGCCCCGATGCAATGGCTTGAAGACTATCTCACTATTATCTTTTCTTTAACGCTTTATGGCCACCGTTAGATCCCTTCAAACCTGTCTGACCTTTACTTTATTCTTTCTGACCTCAACTTGGCCATGCCATAGACATGTAGTACAATGGCACAATTGATTCATGAATAAAGAACTTCATCTTCATGATCAGGAGAAAAGGTTGGCTATCATATCTAATCTGCATCTGAAACCCTAACCTTAACCTACCTTAAACTCTGAGTAACACAATTCCTTTTATCTCTAAGTTTTTGAATGAATCTTCAGCTAACTTGGTTTGACCATGGTTAAATTAGGAGATTTAGAGATAAAGTAAACTCCAAGTCACTGAAACATTTCTTAACCCCTGAGTTTATCTAGACACTTGGTGTCAGTGACATAATCAAACAAGAAAGAACCCGATCAATGACCCTCACTAAAACACTGAACAAAAACTTGAATTTGACCACAATCTGGAGATCTAGCACCAGCCACTCATCTAAGGGAAGATCGATGACCCTTTCCAAGTCTTTAAACAAATAACTTAACCCCAAGTCTAATTGGTCATTCAGCGACAAGGAAAAATGCAAAGCCCTACTTGACTCTAGTTAGACCATGAGATTCAGAGATAAAGGTATCTTTGAATCTCCCAATACATTACTTGACCAGGCTTAAATCATGAGATCTAGTGTGAACTCTAAAATCAAAACAGTATCCATGACTATGAATTAATCTCACAATCATAAGAGCATATTCGATTTGGTTCAGAGATTAAGAGATAAAGAAAGGAGGATAAAGCACACATGACTTTAGAAGACTTAAGTTACTTAGAAAAGTAACTTTAAATTATAACAAGGCCATGGGGCTGGTTTAGGGTTTAAGACATATTTTCATGATGGAGACAAAACCCTAAGGGCTAGAGACCTAAAACAATGTGCAGAGACTAAGAAAGGAGGCTTGGAACCATGAAATTTTTTAAATAGGTTTAACGGTGGCTCTTACTGGGGAGGTATGCCTCTTGCAGCATACAAAGTATTCAAAATTCTTGGGATAAGCATACCACCTACTAGAAAAGAAACCTAACTAGACAAAGATAAAACAAACAGAAAGGGAAGCTACTCCTACCAGCAAAGATAACATCTCTGCAATTTTATTCTCTAATCTAAATCAAATCAAATCATGCTTGATGGCTTAAAGCCATAACAAAATTCAACCTCCAGCTTGCCTCTGTCATAGACAAAAAAAAAAATTCTCCCTGTAGTAAAAGGAAGTTGCAACAGTTTATTTCATTTGTTTGTTCAGACCTACAAGCACTTTCTATTAGCTCACCACATAGAAAAATATCAGGACCTTCATCATGTGAGCTAATATGGAAATCAGACAAACCTTGAAAATGCAAATCATGTAGCATATGAATGTTTCATTCGTCAGAAAAAGAAAAAAAAAGAGAGTAAATGCAATATATATCATTTTCTAACTCAATGCCACATGCTGGGGAAACATCATCCAGCTGAGAAAAGCACTTATATTCTTCCACATTGTTGGAGTCATCATTTATAACAACTGGTTCCTCAAAAGGAAATAGATCAGGAACTGAACAATAAATTTGTTGATCATCATCAACATACCATGAAAACTCAACACCATGATCCCTATTCTCCTTTGTAGAGAAACCATCTTGCATCACATCACTGGTTTTCATATCCAAATCAAAATTCTCTGAAGAATTCTCTTGCAAAGTATCAACAATACACAAACCATAATATTTTTGGTGGGTGGGAGGGAAACCATCAATACTCATTATAGACATGTGTATCTTGAGAAATTGAAAGACTATCCTTCAATGGTTTAATGAAAGATTTAGAATTAGAAAAAGATTCAAAATCTAGACAACTATAACAATTAGTACTCAACATTATATCGGGAATATCTTCATCTCTTGAATTTGAGAAGACACTGATTCTTTCATCATATGATAAATAACATTTCATCTTGTTGTAGCCAAGTAATGTAGAAGCACAAGAAGAACCAGAAACACACATGTCAAAATTAGAACCTACTGACTCTTATTCTCTATCAAACTAAATGTTTATTGGGTGTAAGGAATCAAAGCTATCCCTCCCTGAATATCTGAGATATTCACATGTCAGGAACTCTGGTATTTGTTCACTATGAAGTGCACCACTATCATCATCTTCACCCTCCTTTGATAAACAATCAGAAACAACATCTTCACTTATCCAATCATTATACTCCTACTGACTACCCATATCCTCTACCTCATATTGAGAAGAAACTTCACTTTCATGATTATAAGAGAGAGAATCCACAGTGGACACATCTCCTTCATAAGTTCTATCATTCTCAATATCAACATCACTAGGTACAACTTCATGTGTAACCTCAAGTTCAAGATCTACAACATTTTTTATCCAATTCTTGATATGTACATAATGTTCTTCCCTCAAGGAGGTTGGCCGATAGGTTGATTCAAGAAAATAAAGCTCTAAAAAAAACCAATGAAAATAGATTGTTGAAAATGAATACTGCCGAAAGAACATCACATGCATCACAAAACCTTTCATAAAACAAAGGTATTGATACACCCCTTCCCATCCCACCATTTTTCTTATAAGCACCATGCAATCCCTTTGGATGCCTTGGTCTAACAATGCAAGCTCCTCGTCAAACTTTTCCATTTTAAATAGTACATACTTCCCTATGATTTTGAAAAATGCAACCTTAAAACTTGAAGCATGTAAGCCTTTACTCACACATTTTTCCTTCTCTTAGTGCTTGGATCACCCAATAAGGAAACATTTATAACTTTGACAAATAAAATTCCTGGATGTGTTGCAGCAGCTGCAAGATACTGATCTAAAGTCACCTCCAAAAGAACTTTAAAACTTTGGTAGATTCACCACCTCCTTGCAGAGGAAATATTTGAATCAGTTGAGAACTCTTTCCCAACTCTAACCTTCTTTAAATCAGAAAAAATCACAACACACACCTAATATAGGGTCTTGTAAAAATTCCTCTCTCGACTATGCTCATAGTCACATGAGTCCAAGCATCTCCTGCATATTCACTTCTAGTCCAGGTCTTTTCTTTAAAAATGCACATTGGAGAAAATCAAATAACTCAAAGTCACCACTCACAACATGTGAGATTGTATTGGTATATCTTTAAGAACTTGGACTTTTAGACAGTTTTCAATGATAGACAAAGACAGACTTGACCCACTTTACAAAACATGAGAAATATCTTCTTTGCACAAAATGAATCTATAACTAGACTCTGCGGTTGACTTAGTAAGGAAAGGAAACAACTCCCCTACCCTTAGTAATCAGTTTTTATTTTGTATCCCCACCAAAGTTGCCATTTTGTTGGTGTTTAAAACTATTACAATATGAAAAGAAACCAATATACCTTGAGACTAATATTAGGAATGGTTAGTTCCAAGTACTAGAGCTCTGTAAGGTAACTGGACCAACTATAGGGACAAGAATGCCCTCTGTATTTCTATCTCTGCAAAACCAAGGCGAGTACACCTAATCCAGATAAAACTTAACTCTTTACAATACCTTATACTCTGTATTTAAACAATAGATAATAGTAAGAATGTACTAAATCCTAACCATGCATTCATTGACTCTCCATTACTATGAAGGACATACAACCAACAACCAAAAATAATAGGGAAATTGTATATGGTTTTGATGTAAATTTGTAGAATATAACCAAACTAGATCAGACATATATCAGAAAATAGATATACTAGTTCTTGATCAGTACCTTATCCATTGGGAAACACTTCAATACAAATACTCAGAACATAAAATTACCTATTGGTAAAGACTCATAGCCATAAACAAATGTATCTTGGATCATACACTTCTTATAGAATCCTTCTGTAGATACACCCAATGAATTTATGTTATATCTAGAGCACATTCAATTTTATCCTAGATAAAAACTAAGGAGTAGAACATACACACAAAGAACTTTTATGTAATGAATGAGAGGATCCAAAATTCATAAAATGAACACCAAGGAGAGACTTGAAACTGAGACAATTATATTAAGTATGATGACTCAAATTTATAAATCAATGACTGAAATAGAACATCATTCAATAATGTGTGAAAGATTACAAGAAATTTCTATCTTCAATACAGCCTAATATGAATATTCTATATCCCTAGAACTAAAACTCTTGAGCCAACACTTAGGGTCAAAAATATGGACCCTATAAAACTGAGAGAAGAAAGAGACTTATAGGAGAAGGAAAACCTAGGAGAGGGTTACCTAAAAACAATCCTTCTTAGCAATTAAATATAGTCCTCCTCTCTAGTTGATCTTTCTCCAAAAGATGACAAAAAGATTTGATTTGACAAACTGCCCATTAGACCACAAGAAATGATCAAACAAATAAATGCAGAATAGTCATGACATGGGCATAAAAATCCAAAAAATGCAAGGAGCTAAGAAGCCATACAAGACCACCATGCAACATTAAAAGCTATCAGGACCATAGAAAACATCCCGAGCCACCCAAATAGCGCCATAAAAATGATTCAAGGATAAGAAATACCTTGAGCCACTCCCCAAAAATTCTGCAACATGCAAGCATGGATGGAAACCCTCAAAAAGTATATGAAAATTTGATAAAATTAGTTATAATGACTACTTCATGGCGCATAACCTCCATCAACAGCTAAGATCAAGACCTTTTCCAAATTTTAAAATACAGTCATGGATCAACTTTAAGTTACCTGGGCCTCCGACCAAATCCTGACAAGTATTACCCCGATGCAATGGTTCAAAGACTATCTCATGATCATCTTCACTTTAAGGCTTTATGCCCACCGTTAGATCCCTTCAAACCTATCCAATGTTTACTTTATTATTTCTGACCTCAACCCAGCCCCACAATGGACACGTGGCGCAATGGCACAATGAATTGATGAATAAAGAACTTCATTTGAAACCCTGACCTTAACCTGCCTTTAACTCTGAGTAACTAAATTTTCTTTATCTCCAATTCGCTAAACATAACTTCACCTAACTTGGTCTGACCATGGTTAAATTTGAATATTCAAAGATAAAGAAAACTCCACGTCGCTAAAATATTTCTTCACTCCTTAGTTTATTTGGAGACTTGGTGTAGGCCACACAACCAAACACAAAAAGAGCCCGATCAATGGCCCTCACTGAAACACATAATAGAAACTTGACTTTGGCCACAATATGGAGATCTAGCACTAGTCAATCATCTGAGGGAAGATCGATGACCGTCACCAAGTATCTAAACAAATAACTTTAGCCAAAGTCTATTTGGAGATTCAATGACAAGGAAGAATTCAAACCCCTACTTGACTTTGGTTAGATCACAAGATTCAGAGATAAAGGTGTTTTTGAATCTCCCAATACTTTACTTGACCAGAATTAAATCAAGAGATCTAGCAAGAACCCTCTGACCAAAACAACATCCACGACCATGCCTTAATATCGCAATCATAAGAGCATATTATATTTGGTTCAAAGATTAAGAGATAAAGCAAGGAGGATAAAGGGCACATGGATTTAAAAGACTTAAGTTACTCAAAAAATTAACTTCAAATTATAACAAGGCCATGAAGATTTAGGGTTTAAGATATATTTTCACAATGGAGACAAAACCCTAAGGGCTAGAGACCTAAAAAAATTTATAGAGACTAGGATAAGACATTTGGAACTATGAAAATTTTGAAATAGGGATAACAGATTGATATTGATTACTGTTGATTGATATTATGTGTTTTAATTAAATTACCTAAGGCTAGTTGATTGATTAAATGCATGCAATTAAAATAGAAGCATATGTGACAATGAAATAGATAAAAAGACCTAATATGATATCTTAAAGTAAGTGACATGAAATGAAAAAGAGGAAATTTGGCTCACCTTGAAGGATGGTAGAGGTCCCAAGATTAGATTTAGAAACGGAGTAGCGGACTATATTAGAAATTGAAACTGCACTAGATCTAAAACCTACAAGTTGCGATCTAATGACTATGAAAATCAGAAGGCCTTAGGAACAGGTCGAATTAGAGGGTACAAGTAAAAATTGGGTACAGTTAGAGCTAGACCTACACCTGCACTATCAAAAATATGATATTTGAATGTTTGATTGAAACTGTAGCCCTAAATAAGCTGAATCCAATCCTTAAAATGTGAAAACCTAAAAATCTACTTGTACACAAGAAAAATGGAATTTCTTTGGGGAAAAGGGGCTTTCTATGGTCAAGCCACATTTAGTAATTAACCTTGGATTGAAATAAAAACATGTAAAAGAAAGACAAATGTAAATATTCACCTCTCTTGTGAAACCTTCATGGATTTATGGAATCCGCTACCCACAAAGATGTATGAATGCTTGTATGTAGAATGTAGATTATTGGATGTCTTCACAAATGAAATAGATCTACAAGTGCCAAATCATAGGTCACAGATGTAAATATGCTTGAATGATTTAATGGTTGAACGCTGGTGCAATGTTGATAAATGTAGATATCCTCCCTTGATGGCCAACTCCATTATCTCCAATGATGAAAGAAACTAGATCTATGGAAGAGAATGCATGTTTTATTGAATGAGATGAACACCTTCAATTAATCATTGTTTTGCTTGAACTCCTTGAATGTACCTTAAACATTATTGCTTTCAATTGATGGCTTGAGCATGTAATGGATCTTTCTTGTAAAATTGGATGTAGCTTGTGGTTATCAAATGAATTGAGTAGGCCTCCTTTTATATCGATTTTGAGAAACAAAATAAAAAGGGTTGACTACACTAGGCGGGAAAATATGAAAAACTCCAAAATGGGCCTGAGTTTTTGTGAAAGAAGTGCCTCAGGTATAGGTTGACCTTGAATTGTACCCCTAGTACAGGTCAATTTTTCCCTATACCTGAGGTACAGGTTGACTTCAACCTGTACTTGAGGTATATGTCAACTTTGACCTATACTCCAAGAGACACAATCCATGGGAAAAGCCTCAGGATCTCGGTGGTGAAAAATAAACTGACGAAAAATACCCAAAAATAAGGAAAAAGTGGCAAATCAAGCATAAATGCAATCAAGTTCTAGGAGATCACTAAAATGAGGCCTAAAAGGGTCTTTGAGCTTCCAAATTAATGGGTGCTAACTTTTACAACGATACACTACCTAAATGATCAAACATTACAAATAATATTGTGAAATTTAGATATATTATTGCACAAGGGGTTAGATAAATCATTGATAAAGGTGAGAAGGTCAAATTTCAACAAGACTCGTGGGTCTTTAATATTCCTCTTAAAAGGTATCTTATCTATTCTACAATTAAACCTTATTTGGAAAGAAGACTAGGCTCTTTAATTAGAGACTATGGCGACCCCATGATGGACCCCTCAAGATGGAAAATGTGGTAGGATTATGCATGCTCCTTATTTTATCTTATTATTGAGGATTTCTTGGCATTCCTTAAGAACCATAAATTATTAACACCCTGTCATAAGAATGTTCTTAACTAGCCATATTTTAAGCATTATGAGAAGGAAAATGCAGCCTACATTGGAATCAAAATGAAAATTTATATAGGTTACCAAAATATTTGGCTTCAGAGTGACTCATTAAACATTATCAATTGTCTTAAGGAAATTTAGGATCCAAGGTGGACATTCAAAATATTAATCCTTGATAGAATTGAAATGCTTAAATCCTTTTATGATTAAAAAATATCTCATGTTTTATGTGAAGGAAATAAAGTTTATAATGGTTTTACCAATGTTGGAGTTAACCAACCAAATACATTATGGTGGGGGACGAATGACCAAATCCCCATTAAAACTTAAAAACCCCATTTTTAATGATATTTAATTATGCGAAAAGAGATATTCTCCTAGCCCATTGTATTCACTAGTCTATTTTTTACTTACCTTCTAATTTTATTTACCCCAACCCATCGTCTTTTGTGTCCTAGTCATAGGCTTATTATGGAATCCTCCTACAACTATGTTATGGGTAGAGAGAGAAACAAGCAAAATCCTACTTCCTAATAAAATAGTAGAATAATAACCTTGCGCGGAAAAGATTTTAGTGGGTGTTATCACACAATACATGGAGAAACTCCATGGCCATGACCCCATAGTGACCAAAGATTTTATTGAGAGGTGGGAGAATGAGATTTTGTGTGTGTGTAAGGTAGAAATTTTGGTAAGATTGAAAATTGCATTTATGAAATCACTAGTATGTTGGTTTAGGGAAAGAAGTTTTATAGGGATCAAAAGGATCGTGATGAAGTAGTTAACATCTTATTCAATTAAAGTAAATGAGAGAGTGTAAATTTGACTACTCATGGGAGATATGATTATGGGTCCATCAAACCCATTTGGGTATAAGTTGCAAAAGTTATCATGAGGTACATTACTCTTGATCACTACTTTACAATCATTTTTAGCTATAATCTCATGATTTCAAATAATTATATGCATGATATATGGATCTCTTTTCCATTTTATAATTGTTTTTCTCTTTAAAATGGCATTAGTGTGCATAGGAAGAACCCTAACTCTCCAATTATCCATAAAGGCCTCATAATCTTATATCATGGAGTATTCTAAATCTTTTTCTATTTAGTCTAATCCTGCCAATTCTAATAAAAAAATTATTTTTTACTAGAATATCCATAGCCATTACTCTTATTTGTCTATTGACCCTAAGAAATCCCCCTTAGATGAAGAGGCTTTCTACCATATTTGTAATTGCAAACACCCCAAGAAGGATAATTTGACACCTAAATGGACACATGAGAATTAAAGAAGAATTTGATTATGTACCCTCCATGGAGTACATTCTAGACTCCCAAACTCCAATTTCTACCAAAAAGTGTAAAACTTAGGTAGGGGAATCTTCTAAACATTAAAAGAATTAACATGTTTAAGGGAAGAAAAATGCACTAATTGGAAGACTATTTATCCTCGTTTCAAGGAAACTTTGGATATTTCTAGCATTAATATAAAAAAGAAGGAAGAGGAGGCTAAGGACCAAGATGGTATCCTCAAAATACAGATAAACCCACATGGGATAGACTTCCATGTATAAATCCTTATTGAAATATAGAAAGGTACCCTATAGATTTGGAGAAGGGGCGCTCTATCACTGAAACAAGCGACATGTTCTTGGTGGCCTGGGATGTGATAGAGGGACAAAAAAACTTTTCAAATAGATGGTTTCTAAAATTAACTTTCTCAAAGATAGGAATAATATCCTTAATAACAAATTGGATATGGGATAGAATGATATCAATAAGAATCCTAGTTTGGACAATAGAAACAAAATTATTTCTCTTATCCATTATGTGACTAAGGATGTTACCATAAAAAATATCACGAGGAAAAGATTAGGCTCCTAAAAGAGACTATGGTAAGGTGCACGTGATAAACTTAGGGTTTTGTTAGTTGGTTGTAGAACAACTATGCAAAAGAGCATTAATGATCTTAATTAATTGAATGAAAAGGTGCAGAACCTAAAAGGTTTTAAAAGGGGCAATTTTGGATCTCATTCTATCATTGTGAAAGAAAAAGTAAACAATGATGTTGTAAATCAACATGACAGGGACATGAGGCCTATTCTTGGTCGCTCAACTAGAATCCACAACCATTATAAAGGTAATACTCTACAAGATTTTATTTTCCATGATGTTCTGAACATCAATGAAGGAGTTACTCATAGAAATGTGGAGGCTACAAAAATGTTAAATGATCTTCAATAGCCTTTAGGATTTTTTCAATCATTTTGGTTATCATTTTTTTCTATTCACAAACTATTGGTCTGCATCTGGTTTGCTCCTATTACTGGATTTTCTTTTGTGTAAAGAATTTTGGGGTCCATTCAAAACCCATTTTACTATAATAAAAAATGACCATATTCTAACAATTGTGCTTATTCTATGAATGGAGATTTTAAAATGTTGGAACCTATTTAGCCTCCTACTTTTAATTTGAAGTGACTATGTAATCATAAAGTAATCACAAAGATTCATTTCTTCTAGTAGATAGTCTACCATAGAAAAATCCTTATGATTGATAATCTCAAGAAATAGGGTATGTTGATAGTTAATTTATGTCTTCTTTGCAAAATGGAGGAAGACTCTATTGATGACCAAATAATTCATTACATCTATCATTGGAATATTTAGAAAAATCTAGTGAATCAATTTTTTATATCTTGAGGGTGGGTAAAACACATTAAAGGAATAATGCAAATTTGTCTCTCTCCATTTTTCTATCTTCTCATTAAGGAGCTATGGTAGATGATTCTTCATCACATGGGTTGGGCTCCATGAAGGCATCATAATAATAGATTATTGAATAAAAAGAAAATATGGGCCATGTATTAGTGGAGTTAATTACTAACACCATAAAAGAAAATATTAAAGCTTATAATATTAGAAATCCTAGTAAGAACCCAATGGATATGGAAATTTTAATAAAATTCATTGCTTGGGACTTAAGATATCTTCTAGGTAATGTAGACAAAATAAATATCTTGAGGAGGAGACAAGTGACTTAGTTCCCCATTGCATAAGGATGACTTACAATAAGCTTTGATGGTTCCACTCATATGAACCCCAATAAAATGGGAAGGGCTGGAGTCCTACATGACCATGAACAGAAACTTGTTTTCATTTATGCCTTCAATTATAGAGTACAAACCTCTCAGTTTGGTGAGCTTGAAATTAATTGGATATATGTCCAAAATACTAAAAATAAAGTGATACCCAACATTATTATAGAGGTTTACTTGATTAGTGTTATAAATCTATTGAGTAATAAAGCTAAATCTAATTGAAAGTGCAAGATCTGATTGATAAAGTACACTCCAATATCACAACATTTATAATAATGTAGTTTTGAATGTTTTCAAAGAAGGAAATAAGGACATGGAATTCTTTACCAACTTGGAAACACCAATAATGAGTACAAAATTGAAAAGGACATGTCCTCACTAATGATGAATATCTTGTTAAAAACACTGAGAGGAAGGGGGGGGGGGGGGGAATCAGTGTTTNAGGGGGGGGGGGGGTGAATCAGTGTTTGTCAATTAAATTTATTTCAGCAATTTGAAACTTAAATCAAATAGATTAAAAATGAAACATAACACCATAACACATAACACAAGATATGTTTATGGAGAAACCATGATCAGAGGAAAACCTTGGTGGGAATTAGTACCCAAAAATGATTGTACTAGTCTTATGAACTTGATAAGGTTCCTTTTCCCTGTTAGGAACATTCTGTACAATGCAAGTACAATGACCTTGTTAGGATTCTTTACAAAAAGCCTATTAAAGGTGAATGGCTCACTTCCAGAGCTCACTACCCAATAGGATGAAGGCTACAAACTTTGGATAACCGATATACACTATATCAAAAGATGAACTGTTGTTTTGACACTATTGTCTGATCAGTTCCGTTTATGTGTTGATGCTCTAATCCCTCAAGGAGATATCTTTTTCTACATATTTTCCACTCTTGCACATAATACAAAATTCCATGTTAAATATATATACGTGCCTAAATAGACGTGACCAAAAACAAGACCTTAGTCAGCCCAAAAACAACATACACAATGCTTCCAAATAAATTGGCTTAAGCGTGTTTACATGAGTGTTAAAGACATAATTAAAAACATATTACAATAGGTGCATGACCATTACATAACAAAATATTATTTCATACTCTATTTTCTGAACTGCTTGTGGCACTTGAACTTGTTGTAGCTTCTTTGTACTATCATATTGTAACATGTGTGTATATACTAAGCTTAGTAACATATCATAAAGCTTAAGTATAAGGGGGCTTATTCTGACTCAATCTTATGCACGTGCGTGGGTGCACTAATCAACCGTATATCTGTACTGTTCTATTTCCTATACTTCGCCAAATTTTGATCTTCAAAGTTTGTGAACTTACTTGAAAAAACTTCATATGACTTTGTTGCCATAATGAAAACACTAAATTAGTCATATAAACACTGAGTGTCAACTTTCCAACAATCTCCCCCTTTGAAATTAATGGCAACAAAGGAATGTGGCCAAGTTACATATGCTTTGACTTAACAAAAACTGTAAGTTTACTGTAACTATTTTTCATACTCCTTTATATGCATTAATCCCCCTATGAGATTAATGACAAAGGTTCCAAAAATTCAAGTCCCTAAGTACTTACTATGAGTATACATCTGGGTATGCAATATGAAGATTCTTGATTTCTTGCTGCCAGAATGCCTTGAGGGCATCAATAGTCTGAAGATGGGCGCATAATGCATATGTGAGATTCTCCATTTTTATCAGATCCATGCAGGGGACTTGATCATATGTAACAATAGTTGCATTTATCTATTTTTTGTTCTCATTTAATACAGCTAAGGAGGGCACAAGTGCATTCCTTAGTTGGGTTTGCCTGGTCCTTATCTTGCCAATCTCTATCTTGGCTTTTTCAATCTTGTCTATCTTCCCTTGATAGATGTTGATGTCTTGGGAGGATTTTTCAACTGATTTCCTTATGTTTTCAACCAAGATGTCTTCTTCCTCAATCTTCTTGATGTGCTCAGAAGTGAATTTTCATCTGTCCATACAATTAGCTATCACCTTCCTGCCTTTTGCTGCTAACTCTTTCATAATTTTTTGACCAATCTTCAATGAGTTGACATCTAGTGAGAAGTTCTTTATCAGTTCATCCAGTATTTCCTTCTTGTACTTCTCCTCTGCAGCTTTAGTAGCTGAATCTATTAAACTTGTGAAGTTTGATTTGAAGCAAGTCAAGATAATATCAATATCATCAATTGACTGAATATTTGCCAATTCCTTTTCTGTTGGCACTAGGTTATTCAAAATGTTTACTGACTCCAGAAAGACAGGATTTCTCATAAATTATTTTTCTTTGTCTTTTTCCATGGCTAATACACTGATTTTGATCAAGTCTTCTTCTCCCCATGCATCTAGTTTTGCTGAGTTAGGGGTCAAAATTGACAACAATGATACAAATGGTTTGTTAGATGGAGTGAATATAGGATTTTGACTAACATCCATATATTCAATTTTCATTGGGATCTCCATAGAGGGTGGTTCATTAGATTGATTATCTTCCTCATTATTCAAATTTGTTTAATCTTTGGAAATAACTTCATCTTGCTGCAAGGGAGTATTATCAATGCATACCTTCTCTTCTTCTTCAATGCTGACAAATGATTTTTTAAATTTGTTCAAGTCATTATCTAAAGTTGTCATTGTTATCTTAACATCATTGGTCACAATGGTTTCATATGAATCTTTGACTATGTCAAAGGGTGATGGAACTTTGGGCGCAGAATCCTGGGGACCTATCATAGGCACATTAAGAGTCTTTGGTTCTTTTTCTTGTTTATAAGGATCTAGATTCACTTTAGCTATAGGCATCATTGATGGATACATGTGTCTATCCAAAAACACTTGCTCAAATTCTCTTTCAGTCTCTTTGCCAACCAACTCATACTCTTTGTTCATAATGTGAAGAGTTCTTGTTTTGGTTCTTAGATGAGGTTTTACCGAATCTAATAGTATTGCCTTCTCATCATGTGAGAAAATAGGAAGAAGACTATCTAATGTTTCTTTTCTAATCCTCATATCTTCTTCTATTGCTTGTCTTTTCAATAAGTCTAGTATGTTCTATACTTTGTCTGGAATGACTGTCTTGAGTTCCAAAATTGACCCTTTAAACTTGATCATATGAGAGATAATCATACAATGTATATCTGATTTATCTATCTCTTGGTACTTGTCATAGACATTTGTAATTGATTCTAGTCTTCCTTCATTAATGATTTTTTTCCTTAAGATCTCAAGACTAGGTCTGAATCCTACCTCAAGAGGGGCTTGAGTATTCTTTACTTTGCTCTGTGTTGTTCTTAAGGATGGGTGGCTTGTGGGAGCTTGCTTTCTTCTTATATTTAATTTTCTTGGTACCAAAGGTGTAGAGTATTCCAGGTCAATAGTAGTTAAGGGCGCAGATGTATCTTCATCAGACTTCTTTTTCTTCTTGTGGATGTCATCTGATTTCTCTATTTTGACCTGTGCATGTGTTTTCTTAAGTTCTCTTGCAATTTTAGCTTCCCTAGCTTTATCTAGGTCTTCTTGTGTGGCACCATGAACTTTCAAGATGTTGTATGTAATCCTTGATGCCTTCCTCTTATTATTTGCACTATACAAGACATAATCAATCTGATTTGTCTTCTCTCTATATGTGCCCCATCTAGGCTCTTTTGGATCTTTAGGTGCAGATAAAAGAACTTGTGCATATCCTTCCAAAACCTATTTTTCTACTTCATAACCAAGTGGATGAAACCATTTGGTTCTTGGCTCTACTGCTTCCATGCAAGTACAGTCAGTTTCCACCATGAAGCATATGGTGTCCTTGTATTTTTCAACTATCTTCTCTAGAATTCTAAACATCTTCTGCATCTTGATCCTGAATGTCTTGATCTCCATATCCTTAGAGTCCTTTACACTACTTTTTCATGTAGCTTTTAATGAAATTTGAGACATAGTAGGTTTTACTCTATCTAGGTACAGATTAGAGACATTACCAATAATCTGGAAGTATAAGTAGATAATCAATGAGCCAAATCTAAATATTTTGCTCCTGTCATGCTTGATAGCTCTAATGTTCTCAATTAGTTGTGCGTGCAATATCTCACAAAGATTATATTGTGTTTTATCTCTTGCCATCCTTATTGGTTCTAGAACTGTAGGCGCGAATACACTATTAAGTCTTCTTGCATGCTAAAACTTGTAAAAAAGTATCACGGTGATAAGTTTAATGTCTTCTTCCGTAATGGGATCAACAGTCATCCCGTGCCTATCGCTTCTAGATAAGCATGCCTGCTCAACCTGTTTCTTTTCATCCTTTCTAGTAGAAAGAACAGGTCCAACCTTAGGGAGTCCAGTCATATAATGAATGAGGTTAGCAGTAATGCGGACATGAACTTCACCAATCCAAAATAGATCATCATGAATCCTACTGAGTAGAATTTTAACCCATTCTAGTTCATAGAACTCATGCGCATTTGTATACTAAAAAATAGGGTTATCATTGAGATATGAGTATTCATCCTTGAAAGAGTAATTCAATTTCTTCATTGATGCCATGAGCATGGCTATGTTGTTGTCACCCACAGACTCCTTCTTACAGTAGATGTAAGCGCGTATGTCATCTACATGCATGACTCCTAACAAAGTCTTGGAGAATTCCCCTTCCACATCATCTAGCACTGACTTGAATGGATTCTTTTTAAACATGAATCTTTTCCTTTCGGTGATGTGAAAGATTATAGGAATTTAATCTTTGCTTGTGGTAAGATTTGTCCCATTTCATTTTATAATTATTTTGTAATGAATTTAAGCCCCTTTTCCATACTGACGTAATCAAAACTAATTTTATTTGTTCTATTTTTATAAATTTGATTATGACCTTTAATCCTTTCTTTTTAATAATGTTACATAAAATAATATTAGTTAATTTTAACATACTTTTCTATAAAAATGACTTTTTTATTTATCTTGTGTGACACAATTAACTACTTTTGATCAATTTACATCCTTTATTATCATGTTCAGTACCTAACCCTCCTAAAACTATTTACAAGAAATATTTGCATCATTCTTTCTCATCTAATTATGTATTACAAATTATATTTCTAAAGCTTGATTCAAAATCGAAAAACATAGTTATATTTAAAAGCTTCAGCATAGACAACATGGAGAATTTGATGTGGGTGATATGCTCGTTAACATCCATTTTCATTTTGTTATTGTATCATACGGAAATGCGTATATGACAATTTGATGTGATTAGAATTTGATGTTCACTTTGGTATAATGTAACAATCATAATGAGATATCCAAAGGTCTTCGTGATATTCAGGAAGTGAATTGTGTTATCACAATATGTTCTCGAGTTTTGTGTACGAACATAATTGGTTGGAAATCTTTTAAATTCCAAATAAGTCTAATTTCTTCGAAACCATGTCAATGGTCACTGTGAAAGGTTTTCTCGAATATGAACATCTCTACTATATGTTCAACAAAATTTTATCAACATATTTTGTAAAAATAAAATATTATTAACAATTATGATCAAATTTTATCAACACATTTTGTAAAAATAAAATATTATTAACAATTATGATCAAACGCATCAAATTTAATCATTGTTTGGTCTCTATAACTACAATTGAATCGTTCATATCCATGGTTGAGCTTAGCGAACATTATTTTGTCATCAGGCTTACGAAGGGATTGATTTCTATGGAACGCTGCCACTGACTGAATCGGCACATTGGGTATTGTTGTGAAGGTTCACGAAAATCGACCACAAGACGTTCACATCTTCGTCATTGCATGTTTTCACGTCCTCATACAAAACGCAAATTCCACTTTCTGTAGACAAAAACAACAGAAACAATGATTAGTAATGAAAATAAACTGATAAAGAAGCAATGGATTAAAAGAAATGGGGTTGCGTACTCTTTTTGTGGGCTCTGCATAATCGCTTATACAAGAACCTCCACATTCTTCTGAGAGGGTTTAGCACCCTCTTCTTCAACATTGGGCGTGACATTGCTCTTTGCCCTCCTCGAAGAAAGAATGGGCAAAGAAGATAAATAAACCTAGCAAAAGAACTGCAAATGAGTTCATTCGAAGTCAATTTTTTTGGTTGGTATTCCATCTTAACTTCCATAAATGATGACTTGAGAGAGAATATCTAACGAGAGAATGATTGAAGGTTGGGGAAGATGTATGAGGACATTCTCCAGATTATGATATGTTAACCAGGGGCTGGCATCTCACAGAAAACCTGAACCGGTAACTATAAATTGAAGGGTGGTTTTACATGTTTTGCACTGTTCTTTTAACGTACTGTGAACTTTATGGATCGTCGTATAGTTCTCCCTATATTTTTCACATTTTAAAATGATTTGGCTATTTAATTCTTGAAGAGAAAAAAGTTAGTTCCTCCATTACATCACCAAATTTAACTATACGGAATATATAACTTCTCTCTATCTTTTTGTGTTAAGTAAACAAATATGTTTAATTCTCAAATACAGATTTTTTTGTAAAGCAGGAGTCAATTAATAAAATCTTATTAGTAAAATAAAAATTTACAAAGATGGGTTGAAGATGATCGATCCTACTATTTACTAATATAGAAAGATGAAAAGAAAATTTTTAAACGTAAACTCTTGATTTATTGAAAAGATTATGAACGGATCAAAGAAAAGCTCACGTAGAGTCTGTTCATAACCATCTACATTGTATTCAAACAAAATAAGTTCAAAGAGCTGAAATCTACTAAAAGAACGTGAGACGAGGGAGAGGGAAAAAAAAAAACGGAGCAAGCGTTGGAGTTATGCATCTTCTTCTTCAACAATGTCATAGTCAAGCCACTTGTGCAGGAGCTTACTTTAGAAGGTCAAACGAGGATTGACCCTATTAGAAGGGCAGCCCTTAAACAACAAATACTAAGGAACAAATTAAGCCTAAAAAAAGTTAGTCAACTTTCACTATTTAATGCTTTTAACCTAGGAGTCAGCCATTAGTGTGTGCTATTTAAACCAACCACACTAGAAGAAGTGTCTCTGCAAACTGCTTTTGGAGTGTGTGGAGTGTGCATAGTGTGTATATGCCCTTAAAATGTCCAAGAACAATCACCATTGAGGGGAAGACCACTTTTTCTTTCAAAGCTTTGGTCTTCTTAAAGTTTCCTAGTGAGTCACAAACAAGTCCAATTTGAATCGTAGAAACAAATTTTGCAAGAATATCATTTGTTGCAATGCTAGTGAGATCTAAGCAACCCCGAAAACTATTATAAGCTGAATCAATTCTATAAAGAGACAAGGTACTTATCAAGGTTAGAGATAGAGAGATTATAATTTTTTGCAAATAGGTCAACGCAATCCCTACAACCATCTTATCGCACAACGTAGACATAGTTAATCAAGACAATTGCGTGAATTAATTATAGTATTTAGTTAACATTTTTAACAAAGAAGAAATTGTTTTTTGTTATGGAATTTGAGGATTTAATTAGTTGACTAATCTAAAATCTACAAACTAATTATGTTTAGATCAACACCTATGGATGCAATCTTTGAACCTAAAAAAATGAGTTAGAACACAAAACTTATACCTTTTTTAAATGAAATGATGAGAATTTTGTAGTCACAAATTGTGTGCCTTGGTGTTCATGCTATGAATCACAACTAATAACAAAAGATGTTCACAAACATTTCAAAGGTATATCTTGAATTATGAGAGTTGTGTATTGTTAGTCAAACATTTAAAATGAATGGTTGAATATTTTTGGAATAATGATCAAGGATAACGAATAAGCATGTAGTATGCTTAAAATGATGTATGATCTTATATAACATTTTTGTACAGGTATAATAAATTGTCTTGATATTAATCCTTGGTTAGTACATCATTCCTAGCTTAATTTAAAATGAAGGAATGCATGTATTTAAAACAATAATAGCGCACTTGTACCAACACAAATGTGTGCTAAGTCAATTCCTAATAGTTAATGAAAATATTATTACATTTCAATGAATTTAAATTTAAAATTTGGAGTTTCAAATTGGTGAAAATGTAGCATCAATGTCAATTCCACAATTATAAATCTAACTTATAATGATAAAGGAGAGAATAATTTTTAATAATTAGTAATAATAGGATTAGTGTATGATAATTCATGATATAAATTTCATGCAAGACCATGTCATTTATAGACTTTTTAACACTTCCAATATTTTGTAATCAACATATAGAAAACGTTAAGAAATAATGATATGGATGTATGCAATTTGTACAATTACTCTTTGCCTCCAATGTTATTGTATATATGAACTATTTTTAAGATGTATTCCAAGAAAAATATACACCCCCCAGGGAACTTATTGTACATGATAATAAAATAAAATGATAAAAATAAAATAGATTGAATAAGTATCCCTCTTTTTCTGTAAAACCATTTACCTTCCCTTACCAAATGAATTATCTGCATTTGTTGAATATAAACAATTTACCTTCCAATTACCTTCATTCCCTTACCAAATGAATGATGCGCTTCCTTCTTTATTTCTTCAATAATTTGATAATTATGCCGAGAGGCGTAACCCTACAATGGCATCACACCCCTCTCTATAGGAGGTCATCAAAAGTAACGGTGTAAGAAAAAATAAATGGTTGATATTCTATTCGCTGCATTAAGAAGATAGTGGAGTAGATAATATGCTGGTTGGTATTCTTCCCGCTGCATTAAGAAGATAGTGGAATAGATACGTTACGCATGCCAGCCTGTGAAATAAGATAGTGTAATAGAAACATTACACATACCAATCTGTGATTCGTTTCCTCTATGAACTCCTTTAAAATGATCAAAGACGCAAAAAATAATAGTGAAGAGAGCGATTTATTTCCCTAGGATAAAATCCTCATGTGGTCCTTCGGGTAGGATGATACACCTCCCTGATCGTCTCTTCGCTGAATTTATTGTTTCATAGAAACATCAACAAATTCAAGGGAAGCAGCGGAATAATTAGAAGGAATTTCCATAACAGAAGGTAGCGCCGAGAGACGGAAAAGGAGTAGCAGAGGAAGCATAAACATCATCTTCATTCTTAGCTTAGCCCACGCAAGCACCCAAAACAGATATGAAATTGTACATACAGTGGCTGGGTCTGCTTATAAATTTCTCTTAAAAATGAAATACGTGTGTGTTGTGGAGTGCATGGATAACAATAGACACTTCAAAAAGAAAATTATTACTGTAGAAAGGGAAGGGAGATGCGGGATCCCTTAGAGAGCATGCGATGCAACATGCAAAAAGGCATCAGCCATATTGTTTTTCTGTAAAAAACTATTGTACTTTGCATGCATTTTTATTAGAGCATTTCTAGCTAACGAAAATCCCCAAGCAAGTCCATTATTATTTGATGCATTTCCATGCCCTATTTTGGATTAGTTTTTAAACCTGTTAATGGCATTTTCAACAAATCTATTTTATTCAAATATAGCAGAAATACATGCACATTGAACTTTGATCAAGGGGATAGAATGGCTCATAACTGGAGTGCTAGAGGTGAGATGAAGAAGAAGATAAAACAATATCATACCTGTGAGGAATTCCATTGTCTTAAAGCAGGTCAATTGGTGATCCATCGCCTTCTTTTTGCATGTCACGGGATTAAAATTGTGGAATCTCTTGCTATAAGTATGGTGATGCAAAACACTCATAGTAAAAGCAAACGGTAATGCTATGTAAAATGGTTGTTAATTTGCCTTAATGGCATGAGACTTGTGGATTTTATTTTTTAATTTTTATTAAATTAAATTAATGTATTTTTTTTTTTATTAATAATGATATATAGAAGTTTCATTCTATTATTTGGGTCGGGCATAAACTTTCCTTGCCAACATAGGATTAAAGCCTCTAAAAAAGCTTCATTGGATTACTTGTTAAATTAAATATGGTTGTAATGTAACATGCAAAGATATTTAGGGTTTATTCTTTAATAATTCTTGTTTGAAATATTAATAATTAGAAAAGTAGAATTTATTTTAATTTTAAAATTTGAAACAATTTGTAGTAAAAAGTGAAAAATAGAATAGAAATTTTGTTCATTTATCTAAAAAACATAGAAATGTTCTATTTCTATTTAGATTTTAGTTTTAAATTTATTCTTAAACTAATTGATATTTTTTTTAAAATAGAATTTATTCTAATTTAAATGATGAAATAGTTTGCATGCTAAAAAGAAAAAATAGAATAAAAATTTATATATTTCAAATAATTTTAGAAATTTAAATTATTTTTAAAAAGATACTATATATCTAGATTTTAGTTTTACATTTATTCTAAAACTAATTGATGAGTCATTATAAAAAAAAAAAATAGAATTTGGTTTATTTTAAAATTTAAATTGATTTGCATGCAAATAAAAAAGAAAAATTAAGTAGAAATGTTTCTTATATGCTTAGATTAATTTCTATTTTTTTCAATGAGTTTCTTCTAATCCCTAAATAATAAACAATATAAATTTATCTTTAATTAAAATATATATTAATAATATATTTAATATGAAAAGTATGATAACAAAATAAAAATGTCAAATTACTATTTGGTAATGCTTATTTATTATTCTTTATCTAATATATCTTTGATTAAGTTTGACTAAATAAATCTTTAGAAAAATTAAATATACTTTTAGATTATAATTGATAATTATAATCTAAAATTATAAGTTAGAACTAAATAATGGTTAGGGTTTAAATTAGTTAAGCTTCAAATAAAGTTGAGGTTAAGATATAATTAGGGTTAGGGTTTAGGATTAGCTTTAAGATATAATTATAATAAGAGTTCAATTAGGGTTATATTATAAATATGTAAGTTTGGTTAATGTTAAGGTTAAATGAGCTAATTGTAAAAACAAGTTAGGATTAGCTTTAACGTTAGTGGCCAATTTGGGTTAGGTTTGTAAGGGTTAATATTAGCGTGAGAATTATTCACCATAATCATAAACCCTAAATCTTAGACTGACTTCTATTAGAATAAGTTTTGATTGGTGATAATAGGGAGAATTCTATTAGCAATTAAGTTAATTAATATTTTTATAAATAAGCTTAGTTTTTACTAATGGTTAATTTTAAGGTTAGTGTGAAAATTAGGTAATGATTGAATTAGAGTTTAATTAAATTAAAATTAGGGTTTATTTAAGATAATAATTATAGTTAAGGGTAAATAGTTATTATTAGGGTTAGGGTTCAATTAGATTTATAGGAGATATATTTAGTTAGAAGTAAATCATGGTTAGGGCTTGAGTTAGTCAAGCTTCAAATAAAGTTGAGGTTAGGATATAATTAGGGTTCAAGTTGTATTAGGGTCACAAGAAAATCTTTGAATTATGGAACCGTTAGGATTTAGGATTAAATTATAGTAAGAGTTCAATTATAGTTATATTATATAAATATGAAGTTGGGTTAATTTTAGTGTTAAATGAGTTGATTCTAAAAAGAAGTTAGGGCTATCTTTGACATTAGTGCTCAATTTAGGTGACATTTGTAAGGGGTAATATTAGGGTCTAACTAAATTTAAAATCAGGGTTAAGTTCAGGTGAGAATTATTCACCATAACCATAAAATGTAACTTTTGAACACTAGAAACCTAATCATAATACTGACCATGACACCCTAACCATAAAAATAATGTAAACCCTGACCTTGACCATAATCTTAACCATAAACATAACCTAAAATCAAACTCTAATCTTGGCCATGATGTAAACCTTAACTCTAACCATAACCTTAAATCCAACCCTAAACCATAATCCTAAATATAATCCTAACCCTAATACTAACCCTTACCCTACCCCTAATCATAATTCTAAATCATATCCATAAAATTATCCCTAACCCCAATCCTAACCTTAAGTACATCTCTAACTCTAATCCTAACCCTAATCCCAACAACAATTCTTACCCTAACCCTAATAAAAAGAGTGCTATGTTTGATTCTAACCCTAACCCTAATCAACACCTAAAACCTATCACAATTCATACTCTATCTCTAATACTATCTCTAGCTTCAATCTTTACTCATACTAACCACGATGTACACCCTAACTCTAAGCATAATCTGAACCATGAATCTAACCCTAAACTTAAACCCTATACCAAACATTAAACCCTAACCCTAACCATAATCCTTATCCTAAAAAAGAGTATAACTTAAACCATGTAGACAACCCAAACCCTAAACATGGTATAAACCTAAACCACTATCTTAACCCTAATATTGACCCTAATAAAAAACCCTCACAATAATCATTATACTAACTATGATGTAAACCCTAACCCTAATGATAATTATAATCCTAAACCTTAATCCTGATCATAATCTTACACCCTAACCTTAAAATATATATAAATATATTCTATATAATTTTATATTAATTTATTTAATGCCTTACCACATCGCCACTGCTACTAGCAAATATATACTCTATATATAAAATACGCCCAGATGTATCGAGGCGTTTAATTTTTTCATCATTCAACTTTAATAAAAATTAAAATTGAAAAAATTCAATGCCTCAATACATCTACAATAATCCTAATCATAACAATAACCCTAAACTCTAACTATTATTCTAGCCTTTAACTTGACCATAACCCAAACCTTAAACCTAACTATCAACCTAAAACTAACTAATAAAATGTAATTGTTCACTATAATCCTAAACCCTATTCCTAACCATAACCCCAACCCTAACTCTAAACCTCCTCCAAAACTTAACCCTAACTATTATATAGCCTTAAAAC
>MU226765.1:3750657-3769204 GCA_018584345.1 Thuja plicata
CTAACCCTCTTCCTAGGCATATGCAAAACCCTAGACTCAACCATTATGTAAATACTAACTATAACCAATAATCTTAATCTCTTAAATCCTAACTATAATCATAACTGTAACTATTATTTTGACCCTATCCCTAACCCTAATCCAAAACCTAACCAGACCATGAACCTCAATCCCTATACAGTAAACCCTAAACCTTAATCCTAAAAAAACTTAACCATAATACTGAATCCTAATTAGAACCATGATGAAAACCCTAAATCTAAATATAATTCTAATTATAATCTCAAACCCTAATCCTTGTCGTAATTCTAATCTTAGCCTTAACCTTAACCATAATCCAAACCTTTAACCTTAAACGTAGGGTTTAACCTTAACCTTAACTATATATGTCTAACCTGAATGCTCACTCTAGCCCTAACCATGATATAAACCCTAATTTTAACCATTATTTTTACCTTGAACCCTAGCGCTAACCATAATTCTATCTCAAAACTTATTTTTAAGCCAAACCCTAATCATAACTATTACGAAAACATAACCGTAACAATAATCTAAAATATAACCCAAAACCTAACCCTAACCATAACCATAACCATAACCTTAACCCTCACTATGATGTAAACCCTACCCCTTACTGAAATCTTAACGATAATCCTAAACCCTAGCCCTAACAATAATTGTAGGTCTAATTCAAAACATTAACTGTAACAATAATCCTCAGTGCCTTAACCCTAAGCATAATCCTAACTCCAACCCTAATCCTAAGTCTATCAATAATTATAACCCTAATCCTAATAGTACTTCAAACAAAACTCTAACCCCAATGCTAACCGGAGCCATGATATAAATTGTAACTCTAAATGCTAACCCTAATCAAATTAATTAATTCAATGTGTTACACGTGCTGTGGCTGCTACTAGCTAATATAGACTCTATATTTAAAATACGCCGAGATGCATCAAGGCGTTGAATTTTTTCATCATTCACCTTTAATAGAATAAATTAAAGTTGAAAAAATTCAACGCCTCGATGCATCTCGACGTATTTTAAATATAGAGTCTATATTAGCTAGTATGTAATTATTTGTGCATTCTTTATAAGCTCTTTTGGTGTATGTTATGCGTGATGCATGATTCATTTCATGTAAATTTATTCCTTGATTCATGCTAAATTTATTTGTTGTAGATACGAGGGAACCTGCGCTTAAATTATGTATTCGAATGAGGATGTGAGTGTTGGAGATTAAATGATGGATGATAGATATATGCTTGGGAATTAGATTATGTGGAAAAGTCATTTCAATTTACTTTATTTAATTTAAACTTCTGAATAGATGATATGAACGTATATGTTTGAAATGAAACTTTTATTTATTAAACTTACGTCGATAAAAGCAGAATTTATTTCATTTTATTCAAAATATGATGACAATAAAGTAAAATAATATAAATATTGATGACAGATGATGTGAAACTATTTATTCAAAATTTAGAAGGCTAATATGATTAAGTTTTGTTAATTTAATTTAATTAATTGAAAGTAGATTTAACTTATTTATTTTTTTATGAATATTCACAAAAAGGGGCTGGGGACACAAGGTCACCCTGCAAAAGTTCACATGACACAAGGCTGAAATCACAAACTATTCATCAAAAAACTTATAAAGCAAGTCTTCAAGCTGCAAGAGCAATGCCAATAGAAAGAAGAGGATCTATGTCATCAGAACCCCAAGCATGCCTGGGATTGGAAAGAGAATTGGGAATTGACCACCCATCAACAATATCTTCATTATATGTTTCTTTCTCCTCCGCCCGGGGTGGAGAGATAGCTAGAGCTAGATAGGGGGAAGGACCACTTGGAGGAGCTAGCCTCCTGCCAAGTAGAGCCACCAAGAGAAACAAGAGGACCAGGAGGGACAGAATCATCGGCATCAAGGACTATCCAGAGCCATAATGGGGCATAGAAGCTGAGCGGCACTGCCATCCAGCATCGCCACCACTAGGATAGTAGTGGTAGGGAGCCTATGACCGTAGAGTGTAAGAGCGGTGGGCTAAAGAGCTACGACCCTGACAAAGACCCGGGGGCAGAGTGCAGTTAGCAGAAGCAGTGTCAAGAGGAACTCTGGCAACCGTACAAGGAGCATTGCCCCAATAATTGAGCATCTCCTGAAGATGGGCCACCTCCAATGCCACCTTTTTGGCTCGCACTTAAATCTGCATCATTACATTATTACATATACAAGCTTTAGTGTTCAAAGCAACATTTATATCAAGAAAGTTGTGGGTGAGAAGAATATAATTCCTATCCTTCCATAAGGTAAACAAAATCTCCATCCTAAAAGTATTCCAAATCTGGGTAAACTTAGAAGGAAGCCTCAGGGAGTCTCCCAACACAATCAAGTGTGAGAAAAAAGGGGGCTTGGGCTAAAAAGGCTTAAAAAAATCATGATTCTAGTGCCAATACTATTGAGCTCTCCTACACAACCAGAAAAATGTGCAAAAAAGACTCTGGATATCCACGAAAGGGACACCAAGGATCAGACACGCCCAAGTGCATGAGCCAAGGCCCCAAAGGAAGCCCTTGAAACAACAACCACCAAGAAAAGAGAGAAATTTTAGGTTCTCTAATAGCAAACCATATGGTCTAGAAGTGAGACCTCTAGTGTTGATGTGAAGACTACAAATGTCATCTTGGGTTGAGTGTGTCAACCAGAGGGAGATACAGAGTTAACCACTGATATCCCATCTTGGTCTTGTAGCTGTTGAAGGGTGTGATAGGGTACCACTTTCAGTCTTTTCACCAAGGTTGAGCAGACAGAATACCTAACTTATACAATAAATGATTAGGAATGGAAGAGACCAATAGGTCAAAAGTCTGACGATCTAGACGAGCAAGACGGAACTGGACATGCATGTCTTCCTAAGAATGGAGACTCATAAAGACCCCAGAGAAGAGGTTGTTAAGGGACATGATACCATATTTGAAAAAATGCAGAGCACTAGCACCTTGAATATTAGCAAGAGGGACACCATGAATGGAAAAGAGAGGGGACCACCAAAGGTTCTGTTGATTTAAAGAAACTCCGTCATGAAATCCATCACTAGCCCAATGAAGCCAAGGCTTGATAGCTTCCAAGGCCTTCTAGATTCTCTTAACAACTAAGGTGCCCTAGATATGAAAAGGCTCCTACATAATAAGAAGGGTTTAAAGACCAATCGCCTTCCAATCTGGCTGGTGAACATGATAACCTGAAGAAATGCAATGCCTAACCATGATTTTCCAAGCTTCATCACCTGTGAGAGCATGAATGATCCACTTTAAACAAAGAGTGGGCCCCTCCTTCTGAGTGGAGAGAAGGCAAAGGCATAGAGACTCACTATGAAGAAAACAATAGTCCCAAACCACTCTATGAAAGCCATGATGGTCAACACTAGAAGCCAAGAGGAAGTCTCTAAGAAGACGCTCTAACTTGAGATAAGAAGCTTTAGAAGGAGCCAAGAAGGAAGATTAATAAACATGGGTGGCAGTCAAGACCTTTGAGAAAATTTTGAACTTCCCAGCAAGAGAGAGGGGCTTAGTGATCCAGTAATCTAGCTTCTTTTGAATTTTAGCAAGCACTGCATTCCATAAGTCCACAGGAGAGGCTTAAAAATAAAATAGAATGCCCAGGAAGGGGAAACTTCCCCATGTTGGACCTACTTCCACTCATACTGAGCCAACCAAGGAGGATCTGGAAGAAAATGTTGTCTATTGTAGAGAGTCTTATGCCATTTAATAGCTAACCAAGAGGCAAGGCTAAATGTATCCAAGCAGTACAAGGCATTAGAGACATTTTCCTCATCCTCAATGAGAGTGAGAAAGGAATCATCAACAAAGTTACCATTGACAAGCTTGTAAGAGGAATCAGGTAGAGATGTCATGCACCAACCCAGAGGAAACAGAGTTTGCAATCAAGTAACCAAAACCTTCAGTAACAAGAACATACAACACAGGAGCCAAAGGGTGACCTTGTCAAATACACCTGAAAATCCCAAAGGCTTCAGACTGGGAACCATTGATATAAATGCAAGTAGAAGCATCACCAAAAATCATTTCCACAGATTGCCAAAAATTGGGGCTAAAACCAAGAGCCTGCAACATAGCAAAAATGAAAGGCCATTCAATGCGATCATAAGCCTTAGAAAAGTCAATTTTAAGGAACAAGGTTTGCTTCTTGGACTTATGAGCCCTTTCCATCCCTCTCCAGATACCAATGATATTTTTGAGGATATATATGGACTTAATGAAGATAGTTTGTTCCATTTAGACAATCAAAGGAAGGAGATATCTAATTTTGAGAGCTAAAGCCTTGGCAATGATCTTGTATGAAACATTTAGCAAGGTGATGGGTTTCTAATTACAAATATCCTTAGGATCACCAGCTTTAGGTATGAATTTAATATTTCCTTTATTAATAATTTCTCCCAAAATTTTACTATGGTAAGCTTCGAGATAAAATTTGTCCAAGTCAGGGCCTATAAAATCCAAGAAATGTTTGTAAAATTCACAAGGGAAGCCATCAAACCTAGGGGACTTGTAATCTTCCATAAAAAAGATGACCTCTTTGAGGTCACTAATGGTGAGAAGTTTCTCACAGAAGGCTTATTGCTCGACCGCCATGAAATTTGGAGTAAAAAAAACACACATTCTGAGAGCCTCATCCTGAGAAACCAAATTTCCCTACGAAGAAAACAATCTTTCATAATGTTGAACAAAATCTTGAATAATATCAGGAAGATTTGAAAGATTTTCTTGACCATGCTTGATCTTTTTGATCCCAAATTTGGTATGACGGTATCAAAGATCTTGAAAAAATTCCTTAGAGGCTTGATCGCCCCCCTCCAACCAGTGGAGGTGAGCTTTGATTTTTACTCCTCGAGTAGCATAATTGTCATTAATCTACTTTTCATGGTGGAGTATAGCAAGGTTAACTTGAACCTCATAATCAAAGGGATTCAAAGAAAGAGCTTCAGAAGCACTTCAAAGAGCTTTGGTGTTGGCTTCATAAGAACGTCTTCTACACATGACCAATTAACCGCCTTAGATTCTAAGAAATCTGGTAGTACGGATGATGGCATTGTTCCACTATTGATCCAACCTATTTGATTGTGAGGACTAGGCTCTAAATTCTATACCCAAAGGATATGAGTAATGGTGGAGGTGTGATTCAACACTGACATGTTAAGACAAAATTGATTTATGAAAGCCCACTGAGTACAAGATTGCCATGTAATGGAAAAAAAAGATGGGGTAGTGGTCGGACAAAGTCACATCTAGAAGAGGAATGACATGAATTTCCCAATTTTTAGAAAAGTAGAAAAAACATTGTGTAGTTATCATAGCACGATGAAGTCTCTTAAATATGTGGTTAGAACCAACTCTAAAATTACACCTAGTGTGTGAGACCCCATTCCATCGATGGTGGTTAGAATAGGGATAAAAATGCCCAATTTATTGCACATATAGTACCATGCTTGCCACTCTCCAACTGTCTATAAAAAAGGAAAAAAACCTTCCTTGTCAGAAGCCATCTCAACCATATTAAAGTCCCCACACATAACCCAAGTGGCTGGAGGCATATTATCCACCATCCAACACCAAAGTTGAGATATTTTCACATCATCATTGGGAGCATAAACATTAACTATACCAAAGGAATGATTATTGAAAGATAACAAAATCCAAATTATTCTATGCATAGGGTGAGAACCATGCATAATAATTGTATATTGAAAATGAGATGAAAGGATAGTAACTACACCACCTCTACCAGCTTCGTGTTGACAAAAATGATATTTTACAAAATGACCACACACTATACAATCCAACAAGATCGGGTACGAGCCTAGTCAACAAATCATATGACTTAGAATACCAGGCACAATTATTTGTTGGGGTCTATATGATTCTAGAACCAAGTACGAGTTAGGACATAGATGGGTGAGATTTTCTCACCTAGAGGTATTCTACCAATAGGTTTTTTTATTTTTTTATTTTGGAAGTTCATTTATTGTTTGATCAATTTGAAGGGAATGTATTTGTTTCAGGAGTCAATGACCAAAAACATAAAAAAGAAGACACATTTTTCCAGTCTCTAAAAGCTTAACAACATTGAGTGTATATTCTTTGAGATTTCCAAGGGTATTGTCACAAATATAGACAAGATAAAAAATGATTATCCCTATGGAAGTGGCCGAGTACCAATACCTTTTCCCTGAACTTGGTATCCCTCGAGAGCTATGAAGAATGCGGTCAGAGGAGACTATGAAATGAGACCTCCAATGCTATATTATAAAGTTTAAAAAACTTAAGGAGACATATATGGTGGGTGTCATCAAGAGAGATATTTCTCCTTGGACAAATACTATGCCACTTTATCCAATCTAGTAATATTCTACTCTAGATCCAATCTAGTTAGCGCATCTGTTTCAAAGAGAATCCATGAATCATACAAGATAATTTGTTAGTGCAAGCGCTATTGAGACCTATAGTCCCACGAGTACCAGGCATGAAATATTTTTGTCTCTTGAGACTTTAATCTCGAAAGGAAGATTTGATTATAGTGGGTTGGAAGAGGTTGCCTTTGCCTTGTTCCCACTATGGTCATCCCATGATATTTTTTCCATAATGATAGGCTTGCTAATAGGTTAATATGAAAGTAAAGTGGATATATAATGAAGGTCTAGATTTCTAGTTGTGTTTACAAGACAAGAGCATAATCTCCTATTCCAAATATGTCTCCCAAAAATGCTAAACATGTGTTCATTCCTAGATTATTTTTAAATGAAGTATCAAATGAGTCTAGGTTTCAGATTGTCTCATAAAGACAAGAGCATAATTCTCTATTACTTAAAAATTCACTAAAATGTTAATCTCTTTAAGATCACTAAATTAGTAAATCACATTCATATATTTGTTTGTGTGTATATCCAAGGCAACCTGGAAAAGATCCGTCAGTAGTTTGAGTTTTTTAGTTTTATCTTTTTGAGTCTTCTTCGATAACATCTTTCAAACTACTCTTACACTATCAATAAGTCACCAAAACACAAAATTCAAGGTTGGAGTTAGGGTTACTAATTGAAAATTCAAATTTTAGAAAACTCTCTCTGTGTCCTGAATATAGACTTGTATGATTTTCTATTATACTCCATACGCCTTTTCCCTCATATGAATAAAGGTTACCTTCTATATGACTAAGAACCCCAGAAATGATAAATTGACCCACCCTATATGATCAATAACCATATATGACTAAGCACGTGGGGTAATGCAAATTTTCAAACTAGGTATGATCCTGTATACTTGATATGATCTTGGATGAGGCTTGTAAGAATGTTTGAGTGTGAATCTATTCTACAATCCTGGAAGCACAAACACATCAATATGTTATTACTTCAATGGTTAATAACATGAAAATCAATTCAAAATCTCACAAAACCAAAGGAAACATACATATTGCTTCCTATCTAAGAAGAGTATGATACAATTAGGCTATTTCTCTAAGATTTTGGTGTAGATCAGTGACAATTTAATATTAGAATAGAAGATATAAACTAAGAACAATGCAAATATGCAAATATTATCATGTGATTAACTATGAAATTCAATGTAATTATGCAAGATTAAGTTATAATTATCTAAGGATGGATGAATTATGAGTTCTAGATGTAAAATAGTAGCATGTACATTGAGTGAATGAAAATTATCTATACAATGAGCTTTGAATGAATCTCTTTTATAGGTTTGTGATCAATTTAGATGGTAGAGATCCATCCTTGATGGATAATTGAGATCAAGTCTCCTTTGATCCATGTGAGTGATCCTTGATTGGAGGGATTTAAGTTGTTTTTCCCCTAGTTGTGAGATGGAAATGGGATGTTTAATTCAATTGATTTAATTAATTACTCTACCCATGAGATTTAATTATGTTGATTTAATTAATTGAGCTAAGAATATTATGTAATTGATTGATCATGTTTGATAGTCATTTAAGCTTGATTATGATTAATTGATTTTGGACTAATTATGCAAGTAAATTGAATAAATCTACTAGGTCAATGAGGTGATTGATTTGATTTAGGGCAATTTTAATTGAATTGCTTGATTTAGTCTTCTTGGTTAGACTAGCCCATTTTTAGGTTATTGCACTCTAAAACCTTGGGTTTTGCAGGTAGAATCCTCAATTTTTTCAATAAAGGAGTTGGCTAGGGTTTTGACATGTAAGCCAACCTTTGTAAACCGCCTAAAAGGCCTATAAATAAGTGGTCATGTAATGTGAAAGATATCATACTATAATAAGTCAATTATAAAAAAAAAGTGGACAACTATTTCTATGGTGGATGTAACCCACATTGGGGGAACAACGTTAAATCTCTATGTTATTAAATTTGTTTTGTTTTTCCTCTCTTACTTTACATCATATGCTTATATTATTTATTGCTCAGGTCTACCTTAAAACCTTAACACCCAAAGCAATCCATCAGTACAAGGTAAGCCAATGTGTTGCTTGGGAGATGGATGGTTTAATTTGAAACCTTGTTGCAAATAACGAAAGGAAAGGATGGACATGGAGTCACTGATGCTTGATATCGCAAGCTAGCCTATTTATCCACCATGTCTTTTGAATAAAAAGCTCCCAAACATAAATGAAAGGGGTGATTAATCATAAGCACAATCATTAACAAGAGGGGGAGAAATTTCAATCTAAGACCATAAGGAAGAAGAGCCCAATTTAACCCTCTCATCTTGGTGAGCGCTTAGGAGTTTTGTCTGTCTACAAGTAGGGAAGATAATTTTATTCTTAAGAGTTCTTTCAAGTTTTGATAGAAAGGAATTTCGCAAAAATATCCTAGTCAATTTGAAGTTTTGCTTCTTTCACGATGGATTGATTCCATGTATCATTGATTGATGCTGAATTTGGTGAGGAATATGTCCCTCTTTTCCAACTAAAAACACAAATTTTAATCAGAAAAAAGCCCTCTTTTAGAGACTTTGTGTGATGTAAATAAACCCTTAAAGAATCACCGATTGATCTCAAAACTAGCAAGGGTCTGTGAATTCTAAGGGAAGGCAAAATAATTCATACCAATAATGGACTAGAATAGACAGATCTTTAGAAATGTTTACTAAACATTTCCAAAATAAAGTAATCAACAAATTCATCTTATACCACTAGAAAGAATTTTCTAGAATTTGCATTTTAAAACATTTAGCTTCAAATAAGATATCGGAAGAAATAATTGAAAATAAAGAGATCCTTGTCGATTAAAATGTACCCATTTTAATATTTTGTACATCCATAAATCTCCATCCCAGATCTAGACCAACACCACGTGTGTATGCAGATTCCGTGCCTTGAAGCTCAGAGGGCCCTCCTTCACTGTAATGGTGAGTACCTGTAGTCAAGCTTTATGCTTGCCTTCCGATGAACTTTTTTCCCTTCTTCATCCCTTTTGTCTTGTAATCCCTTTGACTGACATTATGAGCCGCTGCCGACACCGAACCAGAAGACCTATTGTATCTTTTCTTATGAAGTCAATCCTCATCAGAATCTTGGAAATACAAATACAAATTATTTTAAAAATTACTTCGAGACAGGCGTGCAAACAAATACCTATTCTTCCTTTTATTTTTAGGACATCTAAATTACTAGAAATATGAGAAACCCTACTCTATGCTCCCGACTGTAAATGTTTCAATGAGGGTTTCCATTAAGCGAATATTACATTTTCTTACTTGGTAGAATGAAACTTCTTGAAACCTAGGCGATAGCTTAACGCCCCCCATGGTAAATCAGATTAACCTTGGTAACACATAAAGCTGGCAGTAAAAATAAAAAGCCCTTAATAAAATTAAAATACAAGTGTTTATGGCTTAACACTGGCTCAACCCTTGTGGGAGCCACATTTGACCCCAGGTAATGCCAAAACACACAGAAGTCATACACATGCCTAAACATTTAACACCTAATCACCACACAGTGCTATACCTCCAAATTATATCATATAAATTACTTTTAACATACTTTTCTCTAAAATTGACTTTGTAATTTATTTTACGTGACATAGTTTAACTATTGGTCATTTTTTATCCTTCGTTATCACAATCTTGATTATCAATGTCCAAGCTTCCTAGAGCTATTTACTAGTTTAACATGTAATCTTTTTTTTAATTTAAATGAATAGTGCTCTTTCTATTAAAGTATAATATAAAGTACATATTCACAAAAAAAAGTTGAGGGATATAAGATCATCCTGCCAAAATTTATGGCCACTAAAAACAACAACTAAAGCATTCTTTCTCATCTAATTATTTATTACAAATTCTGTCTATAAAGCTTGATTCAACATCGGAAAATATAATATATTTTGAATCTTCAACATAAATAACAAGGAGAATTTGATTCGGGAGATATCCATTTTAATTTTGTTCTTGTATCATACAGTAAAACATATATAACAATTTGATGTGATTAGAATTTTTATGTTCCCTTTGGTATACTGTAACAACAAGCATTATGTAAGGTCAAAAAGTCTTCATGATATTGAGGAGGTGAATTGTGTTATCATAATATGCTCTGGAGTTTTGTGTAGGAAAATAATTTGTTGGAAATCTATTTATTCCAAATAAAACTAATTTGTTGGAAACCATGTAAATGATCACTTGGAAAGTTTTTGCCGAACATGAATACATCTACTAAATGTTCAAAATATTTTTACCAACATTTTAAATTAATTGATTTAAACAATTATGATCGAAAGACATCAAATTTAATTATTGCTTGGTCCCTATAACTACAATTGAGTCTTTTACAGCCATGGTTGAGCTTGAGCTAATATTATTTTCTCATAAACCATTAGAAGGGACAGATTTGCATGGAACGCTGACACTGACTGAATGGGCACATGGGCTATTGTTGTGAAGGTTCATGAGAATCGACCACAAGACGTTCACATCTTCGTCATTGCATAATTTCACGTCCTCGTACAAAACGCAAATTCCACTTTCTGTAGACAAAAACAACAAAAACAAAGACAGGTAATGAAATTATACACTGATACATGAGAATCAATGGATTATAAGAAATGGGGCTTCTTACTCTTCTTGTGGGCTTTGCATAATCGCTTGGACAAGAACCTCCACATTCTTCTAAGAAGGTTTTGAACCCTCTTCTTCAATGGTAAGCGTGCCATTGCTCATTCCCCTCCTTGAAAAAAGAAAGAGCAAAGAAAATAAATAACCCAAACAAAATATCTGTAAATGAGTTGATTCAAAGTCTATTTTTTCGGTTAGTATTCCATCTTAACTTCCATAAATGATGATTTTGAGAGAGAAAATCTAACGAGAGAATGAGTGATGGTTGGGTAAGTTGTATGAAGACATTCTTCAGATTATGATATGTTAACCAGGGGCTGACATCTCAGAGCAAACCTGAACCGATAACTAGAAACTTAAGGTTGGTTGAACGTGTTTTGCACTTTTCTGTTTCTTTTAACGTTCTGTGAACTTCAATGACCGTCGTATAGTTTTCTCTGTATTTTCGACATTATAAAATAATTTGACGATTTATCTTTTGAAGAGAAAGGATTAGTTAATTCATTCCATCACCAAACTTAACTATATGCAACATAGCTTTTGAAAAAGTAATTCATCACCTCTCTCTATCTATTTGGGTCAACTATACGTATATATTAAGATCTTCATTACATAATTGTTCTAGAAATTAAGTTAATTAAATATAATATTTACTAAGTTTTTCATAGTGAAGAAATTAATTGGACTTATGAAATGGAGAGAAATTTTGAAAGGTATTTTTGTTGAAGATAAAAAAAGATTGGTTTTCAATTTTTGATGAAATTTTACTATTTAATTAGATGACTAATCTAGAAACTAACTATTGTCTATTATTCTTTAGATCAAAACCTATGGTTGTGATCTTTGCACCTATAGAAATGGGTCAACTTGTAACTCCAAACCTATACGTTGTCTAAATGAAATGAACGGAATTCAGTAGTCAATAATTATGTACCTCTATGTCCATGCTAAGAATCACATTAGAAACGAAAGGTGTTGACACTGTTTATAAGAAATATGGTAATTTATGAGAGGTGTGTTATATCAGTAGTCAAGCCTTTAGAATGAGTAGTTCAATAGTTATTAAACAATGATCAAAGATAACAACTAATCATGTAATCAGTCTAAAATATTTTATGCTATAATAGTGTTGTTGTATAAGTATAATAGATTCTTTTGACAATGCTTATAGGTTGATATAACATTCTTAGTATAGTTTATAGTGAAGGAATGAATGTACTTATATACCGTAATATAGAACATTGAACTAGACAATTCATATATTTTAGTGAAAATAACATGAATGTTTAAATTTGAAATACAATATAATGACAATGAAATGGTAAAGGTGAACTCTACATCTAGAAACCTAACTTATGGTGATAAATGAGGGAATACCTTTTGGGGATTAGTAATAATAAGATTAGGATATGGCAATCCTTGATCTAAATTTTATGTAAAAATGTGTCATCTATATACTTTTCATGGCTTAAAAGATATTCCGTTCAATGTTAAACAAAAGTATAAGCTAAAATGTAGTGGATATGCAATTTACACCATTATAATTTACTTCTCGTGTTGATGTACATATGAACTACTAAGAAAATGTAAAAAATAACTTTTATATATGTATGTACATATATGCGCATGTATATAGGTATGTTTACACAAATGCATACTAATTCACTCACTCACTCGCTCTTTTCTCAAAAGCTCAAACTAATAATTATAGAATGAGATTGCAATGGAGTTCAAATGCACTTTTGATTAATCTCTAAAAGCTATGCACTTTCGATTAATCTCTCAAAACTAAACAAAAATATTTTATTTACATTATTGACATTCACATGGCCTCTCTTTTATATCTTCTACAACCCAACATATCTTACTACGCAATCTCTTTCCTGTCGATTCTGGTTTCAAGTCACATTCAGCCTTTATTGGCTGATGTTTCCTTATACGCAAACCCACACTTCTCTTCTTTTCTTACTTATTGTCGGTATCTATATTGTTTGGCACTACATTCTTGGCTTTCTACGCAACCCTCATTTCGCTTCCTCTATTCGATAAAGCTTCCTTTGGCTTTACAGTTCAATCTCCCACTATCGGCCATTGTAGTCTCTAGTCCCTTTACCCTCCTCCATCTTCTGCTTGGAAGTTGGGCCCGATAGGTCCTCCTCTCTTTGAACCCCATACCTCCAACTCTCCTGTTCCCTCCTCCCATCCACGGCCTACTTTCTAGTTTTCCTCTCTCCGACTCGGCTTTTGCCTTCCACGCAGTTTCTTTCTCTCCCCCTATGCACATTCTCCTTGACACTCTCACGAACTTCCCCCTTCCCAACTTTTTCAACTTCCTCGTTTCTCCATTCCTACCTTGAGCTCCCGCCATCCCTTATTCTTATCATTTTTCCTTTGGTGTATTGTTACTCCTCTCACTCGCGGTGCCACTTGTTCTTTAACACACACACCCACACACACAACCTCGAATCTTTTCTTCTTGCACAAGGAGTTTTTTACTTTCTTGCTCTAACTGCAATATTTTCAATATTTTTTGGATATTCCACCCAGGGTGTTTTTCTATCTTATGTTGGTCAAATAACCTGCCAGTCCTTGGCAATGGTATCTTTTGAGATTATAACATCTCTCAATTGAATCGGTTTGAAAGTTTATAATGCCTTTTAAACAAATCCATTTTAAATAGTGTTTGAGTTGATCGGTATTCTTACCCATTCCAAAACTTACACACAGACTGCAAGGATGTTGGTAAAGTTGAGGCGAGTGGCTTAGACCAGCCTATTGGTTTTGCAATCATCGCTTTCCATGAAAAAACATTTCAAAAATTTAAAACGATTCAGCCTGGTCGATAATTTTGGTTTAACATGAAATGTAATAATTCAGTGACAATATGCAAAAGATCATCCATAGGTGCCTTTTCAATCTAAAAAGAAACTCTACAAATTAATGGAAAGATACCAAGTTACAATCAAAACAAGAGAAAACAAAACTATGTAAACAAACTGCCAAATATTTTTGGTTGCTGCTAAATGCCTATCTTTTCATGTGCTCCTACACCAATAAAGAAGGAAACTATTTACCAAATCAGTAATCTTGTAATGCTTTACAAAAGAGCCGTCAAAACGAAGAACAAAATGTATACCAAAACATACCTTTTTTTTTTTTTGGTTTTCATTACATATTAATATGCGTAACATAACATCATGCACACTACTACATTATGTGGTATTTTAAGACATTTTTTTAAGACGAAATTAACATTTTGTCTTAAATATTTAAATTATTTTATATTAAAAATTAAAAATATTTAAATTGTCTTAAATTAGAAATTAAGACAAAAAAAAAAAACATGCCAAAAAGACACGCATTAGTTTTAGGCAGAAAAGGTAGAGGAAAGACATGCGTTTTAGGGAATGGGCGTGGGAAGTATTTTGACAATGTCGAATTTGTAGATATTGCTCATTTTCCTCAGACCTACTCTGCAAAAGTACTCTTTGCCAAACTACAAGCATTCCTTCAGCTGTATGCATTCAAGGACAATACGCTTTTCTTCCCCTTTCTTTGCCCAAGGGTGTTCTGGTCACTGATAGCAATTGGGGCTACTGGTCCAAAGTATTGTTGCAATAGGTCCCTGCAATGACACTGTGGTAGGTACCCATTGCATTCCTTGTTACTTAGAAAGTTTTTTCAGAATTGTAAAGGAAAATGAATCAAGCATTGCAAGTTAATAAATTATGGTTAAGTTGCGATGAAAAAATCGTAGAAATACCAAAAACATGATGCCCTGTGTGTTTAAAATTATAGTTGTTTTAATGTTTATTGTTGTTCTTGTTGAAAATAAATTGCAGACCCAAAACTAATTAGAGAACTAAAAACAGAATGAAAGATAAAAGATAAAAATACACAGACAAGAGACACAATGTTTATAGTGGTTCATCTAGCAATTCTAGATTACTTCCACTTTGCAAGCAGGGCCAATATCTCTTATTGAAAATAAGTCTATTACAATACAGCAGCAACTCTCAGCTCATAGCATTTTAACATTACATGGTCAAGCATCTGTGAAAGTCAGAGAATAAGCGGTTACAATAGCAGGTGAAGAATGGGCTTCACCCACTACTGTATCCATTACAAGGCATAGGCGTTACAATCTCCCACTTGAAGTCCAATCAATGCTACGAGATGAGCTGCTCAGAGATATCCCCCACTTGGTGCTTATGGCTATGTCGTCACGATGCCGAGAGAGGTTCTACAGAATTCAAACTTCTCTCGAGGTACAACCTTGGTGAACGTATCAGCCGGATTTACCTTTGTATCAATCTTCTCTAATTGTAATTTTCCCTCTTCAAGAGCATGATGAATGAAGTGAAATCTGGTTTCTATATGCTTTGTGCGACTGTGGAATGCGGAATTTTTGGCCAAGTGAATGGCACTATTGCTGTCAGAAAAGAGAGTAAAGGTGGATTGTTTAAATCCCAACTCTCCAAACAATCGTTGTAACCATATCAGCTCTTTAGCGCCCTCAGTGAGAGCAATGTATTCAGCCTCGGTAGAGGAAAGAGAAACCACTTGTTGCTTCCGAGAAGTCTAGCTAATCGCTGCCCCGGAAAAAGTAAACACATAGCCTGTTGTTGACCTCCTGTTATCTAAATCTCTAGCCATATCAGAATTAGCATAACCACAAATATAAGGGGTCTGACTGTTGAAACATAAAACATGAGAGGAAGTGCCTATCAAATACCAAAGTGTCCATTGAACTGCTTGCCAATGAGTTTTACCTGGATTACTCATAAAACCACTCACAACTCCCACTGCATGAACAATATTCAAACGTGTGCTAACCATAGCGTACATTAAACTCCCAACTGCTGAAGAATAAGGAATACCAGCCATCTCTTATTTTTCTACCTAAGTGGAAGGACACATTTTGGAAGACAATCGAAAATGATCAGCCAATGGAGTGGCTACCGATTTTGCATTTGACATATTGAATTTTTCTAAAACTTTAAGAATGTACTTTTCTTGAGATAATTTAATTTCTTTTTTCTGTCTATCTCAGATTATGTCCATCCCAAGAATCCTCTTTGCTGCCCCTAAATATTTCATGGAAAACTAAAGAGCCAAATGTGTCTTCAGCTCATGAATAAATTGCATGCTATTACCAGAAGTCAACATATCATCAACATACAATAGTAGAATCACAAACTCACTAGTAGGAAGTCGTTTGAAATAAACACATGGGTCTGATTCGTAGCGAGTAAAACCTTGCTGAGTCATGAAGTTATCAAACTTTAAATACCATTGACACAGAGCTTGCTTCAACCCATATAGACTCCTCTTTAATCTGCAATATAAATGTTCCTGCCCTTGTTTAACAAATCCTTTCGGTTTCTCCATATATAACTCTTCTACAATATCCCCATGTAAGAACGTTGTTTTGACATCGAGTTGCTCAAGCTCGAGCTCCCATGATGCTGCCATGCCTAAGACCAAACTAATAGTCTGCATCTTGACCACCGGAGAGAAGATTTCGTTAAAGTCTACACCCTTTTGTTGAGCAAACCCCTTCACTACCAATCTGGCCTTGTATCTCTTTCGACCTCCATCTTCCTCTTTAATGTGATATACCCATTTATTTTTCAATGCTTTCCAATTTGACAGAAGAGTAACCAAATCCCATGTCTGATTCGAATGCAAAGAATCCATTTTATCTTTCATGGCATCCAGCCATAACACTGAATTAACATCAGTACATGCTTGCTTGTATGTTTGTGGCTCTGCCTGATCAGAACACAAAGAGAATAACAATTCATAATCATCAAAGTTTCATGGGCATTTTCATTCTCTTGTAGACCTTCGTAGTGAAAGGCTTTGATTTTCATCTTGACTGTGGTCAATAGCTGAAGTCTCTGTATTGCTGCCACTATGTAAATGACTGACAACTTGTTGTTTACCAGACTCTGGCTCTTCACAAATGCTCTATGCGTTTCTCACAGGATATTCTCCTGTTGGCTAGCAGTAAGACACGCATGGGGAAGGAGAGGGCAGCAGTGTATGTTGTGCACGCTGCAGAGGTAGCCCGTGAGGTGAAGAGGGAGTCTAAATGTGCTGCACAGGCTCTGCATATGGCAGAGGAATAGTCTGCGGCACAGGAACAGTCTGCAGCAGAGGAGGAGCCCACTGCCATGGTATTTCCTGCGCTGAAGGTAAGTCTATGGGCTGCGTGGCGAATATGACATCCCATGCAGTAGTAGAGGTGGCATTTGTAGGCCCGGTGGAGGAAGGATAAGGAGGCTACGTGGGGTTCTATGCAGCTTGTTTTGCAGTGGCTCCATAGTCAAATAAAGACTGGGTAGGTAGTGTGGAAATAATGGCGGGCTGCGTGTCAATTGGTGTTTGCATTAGAGTATGGAGAGAGGAGGTATGAAGATTTCCAGAGGGTATTATAGCAGTAGAGGGGTGGAAAGTAACCCGGGAAACTCTCTGCACATTATTTCCGTTATCAAATAAATCGAATGTAATAGAATCATCAAAACTCAAGTTTTGATTTTGCAAACCTGAGAATGTTTTCTCATTAAATACAACATCCCAGCTTCGTATCACTTTCTTAGTGATTGAATCCCATAGGTGATAACCAAACTCATCCTCACCATACCCCCAAAAAATGCATCTCTTGGATTTGAAATCCAATTTTGTTCTCTGCTCTTTATTAATGTGAGCATAAACATCGCATCCAAAAACATGCAAATGAGAAAAAGAAATTCTCTTACCAGCCCACCTTTCTTCCGGAATATCAAAATCCAAATGTGACGAAGAAGCCTGATTTATTAAATAAACCACTTTATCACATGCTTTTGCCCAAAACTCCTTCCCCAAACTGGCATTTGAGAGCATACACCGAGCTCTCTCCAAAATAGTCCTATTCATCCTCTTAGCTGCACCATTTTCCTGAGGTGTGTACGAGACTATCTTAACCCGCCAAATGCCGTGACCTACACAAAAATTGTCGAACTCCAAAGAGCAAAACTCACCACCATTATCTGTTAGTAAACATTTAATCTTCTTCCCAATTTTATTTTCAAACTTTGCCTTGAAAAATTTAAATTTTGTAAATACCTCTGATTTCTTATTCAGCATATAAATACAAACTTTTTGAGTGCAATCATCAAGAAAAGAAACATAATAATTTGCACCACCGATAGAAGTTACCTTCGTGGGACTGCAAACATCGAAATGAATGAGCTCTAAGGGAGATGATTTCTTCTCATGACCGGTCCTCACGAAGCTGGTTCTATTTTGTTTTCTGTAAAGGCAATGCTCGCATAACTCCAAATCGATAGATTTTAGGCCCGGAAGTTGGTCTCTTCGAAGCATAACTTCGAGACCCTTCTTGCTCATGTGACCGAGCCTCTTATGCCAA
>MU226765.1:3791136-3806084 GCA_018584345.1 Thuja plicata
CACTTATTTTTTCTCTTTCAGGTTATCGAAGAAACATGAAGACTATGAGATGCTTCTTGTTCCGTTGAAAAACATTGCTGGGCAATTGCATCTATTAGTGGTCTTTCTAGATATGGCATGCTAAAAAATCTACAACTCCAACATGTTGAAAATGAAACACTCCTGGTTGTCTTCTTAAAAATATGTAATAAAATCAAGGAACTTTTCTTCTACACCACTGAACTTGGTGGAAATGTATAGTATGGAGAAGTTTTTAAGTACTTAAATATAAGGCTGATGTTTGGGAAATCAGTGTCAATAGTGTATGGGAAATTAGTGTCTATGTTCAATAATGTTGAATGTCATATCCATGGTATGTTCCCTTTGTTGTGGAGAAACTCCCACATCATTTTGTAAGACAACAATGTTATTTAGGGATTCATTGTGTGTAACTTTTATACCAAGTTAAGATCACATTTCATTACCATTTTTTTTTACATTTTTGTGTTTTATAACAATGGATTAAGTGGAAAATCTCACACAAATAAATTTAAAAATAGTAAGAACAGACTTACAGATTCTAGAAATCTAATAACTATTTATTTATTGCACAAGCTCCTTGACAATTGATTAACATAGATTAATCTGTGTTTTCTTATGCTTACACAATCGAATTTAGAAATAATGACAACTTCTTAAATTGTAAAAATCTGATAACATTAATTTGATTTTATATTTATAAATAAAACTCTGTGTTATATTTGCAGATGGTCTCTAATAGCTGAAGAGTGCCCGATAGGACAGATAATGAAATAAAGAACTACTGGAAATCTCATTTGAGCAAGAAACTCTATTGCAATGACCTCCTTGACACTCCCAGACATAATAAGGCATCTTCTTCTCCCTCTGACCACTTGCATTCTTTTGAAAAAGATCTCAATGACAGTGAAATCTTGCCAAGGTATAACCATAGCTCCCTGCCTGACTCTAGAATGGATTGTTTTAACAGTCAGCAACAAGAATATCCACTAAAGAGCAACCAGTTTGATATTAACCACATTATAGACAGCCAAATGGATCCATCAAGTCATATGGCTTGTGCATTTCAGTGGCTTCCTCATACTTTAGTAGAAGACAATAGCACAAAAATTTCCCAATATTTGTCTGCAAACCATGATGTGGGCCTTTCTACCGAAGCTTGGCTTCAACAGCCACTGCCCCCATCAGGCCATTTTAATTATGAGAGAAATGGGCACGTATTCCACTCAATGGTGGCCATACAACCAATGTACTGATCATCCTCATCACTATGTATTGATTGTTGTTATGATAAAAAATGGGATCACAATGATTTGGGTAGTGATCATCATGATCAATATGATAAAATATGGGATTACAGTGATTTGGGATGTACAAAGACACAAGACCCTCCTCGGTTGGCCTCAGATTATGAACTCTTGTCTAAATTTTTTGAAGATTCTATTACCAATGACTTTGGAGAGTATTGTGGTGATGTCCAAAGCATGAATTCCATATTATGCTGCAAGAATAAAATATTGAAAATAATTAGAATGAATATTCTATTATTGCTATTAGAATGAATATTCTATTATTGCTATTTGGAAACATTGAATGTTTAAAATAATATTTAAAAATATTAAAAAGAATTTTTTTAATTTTTTAATTCATTTGTTCAGATTGTCTTTCTAGTGACAATAGATACAACTAAATAAATATTGTCTCTAGAAAGACAAAAGAAAAATTGTCTCTAAAGAGACAAAAATAATTTTGTTTTGTATTGTCTGTAAGAGACAATAATTAAAGACACTAGGTGAGACAATACACAACTTTTTATCCATCTCAAATTAAGACAATTAACTCAAAAATTGTCTTTAACCCCCCCTCTATGTAGTAGTGATGTGCACATGTCAATAAGATATTCAATACAACAATACACTAACAAGCATAAGCAGAAGACTACCAATTACTTCCAAGGGCTCCATGACATTAAACTCTACAATCTTTTTAAAGCACCAGACAAAGTGTTCCTTAGATAATCAATCATGCAATACCCACTAAATCATCAAGCATATGATGACGAACTAATCATATAATAACATGAGACTAATTCTACTTCAAGTCCAATAAGTTAACTTTAAAGTTCTTCCAAACAGGGAATAGGTGCTAAAAGACAATCATACGTTCTAAAGAACATAGGTGCCCAACTGCAGGTAGATGCACTATTTGGAATAGAATTGTACAAAATTATGACAACACAAACTAAAGAATAGTCAAAGGCACTAAAGTGTGCACACGCTAAAGAACATGCGAATGTGCTAAAGTAGACATGTGCTAAACTATAGTCATTTGCACCAAAACATAGAAAGGCTTATCAAAATGACTAAGAAAATCTCAGACCGACGATGATGCTAGTGCTATAAGCCAGGCAGAGCTGCTGAAATATGCATGTGCTAGAATATAGTCATAGGCACTAAACCACAGTTTCCACCCCAAAACTAAGGCTAATCAACATGAAACCTTGCTAGTGAAAATATGTGATTAAAACACACCCTAGTCTATTATAAGCACATCAAAATACATCTCATCAAGGCTTAATTCATTTCATGCTAATACATGAAGCATCATTACAATATCTCAATACATTACAATAGGTACAACAAGAGAAAGAAAGAGTGCAATAAAGGAGGTGAAGTAGCCATGAGTTCACATTGAAACCTATACATCAGTCCCCAAGGGGCATACTTATTATCTTGTTATTATGTGTATACCCCATTAATTTTATTATGTTAACATTTGTATTAAGCAACTCTCGAGTGGTTTGTCCTAGTAGCAACTTTGTGCATTGGCCCCATTATTAATATCCCATGTTGTATCATTATTCTACATATCAATAACCATTTTCCAAGCACAAATAATCACATTTACTCCAATATCAGTTCAACCCAAAATTGGTCATGGATCTATCCACCAAAAATTAAACTAAAAATTCTAACTCAATACGTAAAAAAATTAGGATCATTGCTTCCTATTCTTCCAACATTCCAAAAATGTAATTAAAATCAGTTATAGAAAGTAATTTTGCAAAAATATATGAGAAAATTTGAAGTTTTTCTTCTTTTACAATAGACTGATTCCACATACGATCAATTGAAGCTGAATTTAATGAGGAACATGTCCCTCTTTTCCAACAAGAACACAAAATTTAATTACAAAAAATCACCCATTAGTCTCAAAATAGCAGGGTCTCTGAATTCTAGAACGGAAGGCAAGGTAACTAGAATAGAAAGATCTTTACCATTATTTGCTAAAGGTTATCAGGATTAAACCATTAAGAATTTTTTTTTGTACCACTAAAAAGAATTTTCTAAAATTTAGATTTTAAAACATTTAGCTTTCACAAACGTATCAGAAGAAATTAATTCAAAATAAAGAGTTTCGAGCCAATTAAAATGTACCCCTTTTAACATTTTGTACATCCACAAATCTCCACCTTAGATCTAGACCAACACCACGTGTGTATGCAGATTCCGTACCTTGAAGCTCAGAGGGCCCTCGTTCACTGTAATGCTGGGCACCAGTTGTCAGGTTTTGTGCTTGCCTTCAGATATACTTTTTTCTCTTCTTCCCGTTTTGGGGTTTTCCTTCATCCCTTTTGTCTTGTAATCCCTTTGAAATCATGAGCGAAGACCTACTGTATCCTTTTTTATGAGCTCAATGCTCATCAGAATCTTAGAAATACAAATTAAAATTACTTCGACACAGGTGTGCAATCAAATACCTATTCGTCCTTTCATTTTTAGGAGATCTAAATTACTAGAAATATGAGAAACCCTACTCTGTGTTCCCGACTGTAAATATTTATACTATTCTTCAACATTTCCCCCTGAGAAAAACCCATTGTGGTTTACGATATGGTGTAGCAGTATAGGAGCAAAGACTACTTTCTTGCCTAAACCTCTAACACCTGATCACCACACAGCGCTAAACCTCCAAGTTATATTATAGTAATTACTTTTAACATGCTTTTCTTTAAAATTGACTTTGTAGTTTACCTTACGTGACATAATTAACTATTGAAAGGACTATTCATCAAAAAAAAAAACTATTGGTCATTTTACATCCTTTGTTATCACAATAATGATTATCAGTTCCTAACCTTCGTAAAACTATTTACTAGTTTAACTTACAGTCGTTGCATTATTCTTTCTCATCTAATTTTTTTATTACGAATTATGTTTATAAAGCTTGTTTCAAAATCGGAAAATATAGTTATATTTAGAATCTTCAGAATAAATAACATGGAGAATTTGGGAAGAGAGATATGCTCGTTAATATCCAGTTTTATTTTGTTCTTGTGTCATACGGAAAAACATATATGACAATTTGATGTGATTAGAATTTTATACTCCCTTTGGTATAATGTAACAATCATTATGAAAGATCCAAAAGTTTTCGGAATATTGAGGAGGTGAATTGTGTTATCATAATATGTTCTGGAGTTTTGTGTAGGAAAATAATTTGTTGGAAATCTATTAAATTCCAAACAAGTTTACTTTTTTAGAAACCTTGTCAATGATCACTGTGAAAGTTAATCCCCAACATGAACATCTCTACTAAATGTTCAAAATATTTTTACCAACATTTTTTTCAAACTGAATGTTTTAAACAACTATGATCGAAGAAATCAATTTTAATCACTATTTGGTCTCTATAACTACAATAGAGTCTTTTAAAGCAACGGTTGAACTTGAACTAATATTATTTTCTCATAAACCATTGGAAAGAATCGATTTTCATGGAACGCTACCACTGCCTGAATTAGCACATTGGGTATTGTTGTGAAGATTCATGAGAATCGACCACAAGACGTTCACATCTTCGTCATTGCATGATTTCACGTCCTCATACAAAACGGTGAGTCCACTTTCTGTAGACAAAAACAACAAAAACAAAGACTGGTAATGAAATTACTCTGATACATGAGAATCAATGAATTATAAGAAATGGGGCTTCTTACTCTTCTTGTGGGCTTTGCATAATCTCTTGGACAAGAACCTCCAAATTCTCTTAAGAAGGTTTAGCGCCCTCTTCTTCAACATTAAGCGTGCCATTTCTCTTTCCCCTATTTGAAGATAGAACGGGCAAAGAAGATAAATAACCCAAACAAAATATCTGCAAACGAGTTGATTCAAAGTCTATTTTTTGGGTTGGTATTCCATCTTAACTTCCATAAATGATGATTTTTGAGAGAGAATATCTAACGAGTGAATGAGTGATGGTTGGGTAAGTTGTATGAAGACATTCTTCAGATTATGATATGTTAACCAGGGCCTGACATCTCACAGCAAACCTGAACCGATAACTAGAAATTAAAGGGTGGTTTAACATGTTTTGTACTGTTTGTTTATTTTTAACGTTCTGTTAATTTCAATGATCGTCGTATAGTTTCTCTGTACTTTCGTCATTATAAAATAAGTTGACAATTGAACTTTTGAAGAGAAAGAGTTACTTACTTCACCCCATCACCAAATATAACTATATGCAGCGTAGCATTTGAAAAGGGAATTTATCACCTGCCTCTATCTATTTGGGTTAGGTAAACGTATATATTTACATCTTTAATATATAATTACTCTACAATTTAGGTTAATTAAATATAATATTTAGCTAACTATTTCAGGATGCAGAAAATGATGGATTGATGCAAACAGTTTTTTGGAATTATGAAATGTAGAGTAGTTTTGAAAGACATTTTTTTTTAAATATTAAAAAAAAAGCTTATCTACATTTAATTTAATTTTAGGATTTAATTAGATGACTAATCGAGTATTTAGAACTAACTGTGCTTTTAGACCTAAACCTATGGATGTGATCTTTTAGAAATGAGTCAACTTGTAACTCTAAACGGATACCTTGCGAACATGAAATAAAAGAAATTTAGTAGTCAGCTTATTTAAAACAAGTGTCCTATAAATAACTTATTTTACATGATAAAAACAACTCCAAAACACAAACAAAAACAAAAGACATCCTCTCTGCCCAAAGATTCAAATTCATAATTATAGAATAGAATTGCAATGCAACTCAAATGCACTCTCGATTAATTTCCCAAAACAAAACAAAATATATTATTTATATTATTGCAAGGTTGTACGGGTACGACTCGGATAAGTCAAAACTTTTTTCTTGATATAATTTAATATTTTATAGAAAATCTAAAAATACGAATCATGACAATGAGTTTTCAAAACAAGAACAGTTATAAAGTTCGCTGATGTAATGTATTGTTTTCAGTTTTAGATTTGCAATGTGTTTGTAATAATAATATTTGCTAAATGTTTAGATGCATAACATAGAAGGCAAACTTTAAACATGAACAAGAAGATTATAAATCATATAACAATGACATTGCAAATGTTTAACTTCTGGCTTGAACAATGATAAAGTTTACTATTATTCAGTATTGTATCAATGTTTCAAACTAATTACATATGAATTAACCTTGGTAAACAGTAAGCTGATACACAATCAAATAACTGAAACAAAAATCAGAAATCTTGATCAAGGTCCTTAGCTATGATGCTCTCCACTAAGTACCCAAAGAATACCAGGGACTGTGGTACGTGTACCCGTACCAAGTATGCATGCCAGAAGTATGTTAATTATGGGTACTTGGACAGTTGTTTGTCCTTACCCAGAAATAACAGAATTAGTTATGGGTAGTTTTGGACAGCTCTTCGTCCTAACCTAGAATTAGAAAATGGTTGTTTTTTTCAAACAAGTACTGTTAGCATAAAAACAATTGTTATTTAATAGTGGCTCTTTTTAGATGACACCTCATAGCCAAAATTAGTTAATTGGTTGTTGAGTTGTTTTTAATATCAGCTGTTGGTTTGAGTTAATCTCGGCCATTGGTTTTCCAATGAGAGTAGTATATAAAGGGGTCATGGGTCATTTGGAGTGCAACAAGTTTTGAGAAGAATTTGCAGTGATAGAAAAAAGTCTTGCAGTGTCAGTAAGAGGCGCAGTGATCGCATTGGTATAGCAATGGAGGACATCAGCGGGAGATATTAGGAGTTTGTCAGAGTTCTGCCAGTAAGAGGCAACGAATTCTTTTGTAACTCTTATATTGCTAAAGATTAATATATTTTCCATCTGTAGAACTAGTTTTCCCTTAGGAGTTTTTCCAGGGACGATTGTCCAAAAATATTGTGTCCATGTGTTGCTTTTTTCTTTTCGTATTTTAGTGAAGTTGCAATTGTGTTATTTTTTTATATTCAGTTGTAAATTTATTTTCAGCAGTTAAATAATCCTTATGAGATAGGAGATTAATAATCAATGACTGTAATAGGAAGTTTCACATGGTATCAGAGCAGTGTTGAGGATAGAAAAGGTTTAACCTAAGAAAAGGAAAGAAATTTGAGTTTGACCTCTTTTGAGTTATTGTTTCTTTTATTTCTTTGAGATGACCTTAGCAAGTTTGAGAGATAAGGACCGATTGGATTGTGCCTCAAATTTTGGTGTTTGGAAAGCCAAAATTTCTTTATGCTAGAAGAGAATGGTATCAAGGAATATGTTACCAGTATTGTAGCTGTACCTACAAATCAAGTACTACTTGCAGCATACAAGAAGGATGATGCCAAGGCGAGGAGGATAATCCTTGATGGTGTCAAGGACTATATTGTTCTACCTATCGCACAGTTAGATACAACGAAGAATATGTGGGATGCCATTCTGAATCTGTACCAGAATGCTACCACTAACCGGAAGTTGATTCTCAAAGAAAATTTAAGGAATACCTGGATGAACAAGGGAGAAGATGTTACAAGTTACCTCACCAGGTTTACACTTGTCAAGGATGAGTTAGCAGCTATTGGAGATAAGCCAGATGAAGACAAGCTAGTAAGAATAGCCCTAAATGTGTTTACTAAGCAGTGGGATGTCTTTGTTCAAGTTATTAATGGATGAGACACCTTACCTAGCTAGGATTGACTATTGAGTGATTTCACTCAAGAGGAGCTTGGACTAAGTCTTGTCAATGGAGCCAAAAACAAGAGTCAAAAAAGTGAGGTGGAACAAGAAAATGTTGTCTTAGCGGGAAAGGGGAAAGCAAAGAAGGGATCTAGCAAAGGAGAAAATTCACAAAGTAAAAAGAAGAAGAAGGACCTATCTAAGGTCAATTTCTTTGGTTGTCATGAGTTTGGCCACTATGTCAGCGATTTCCCACATAGAAAGAAAGATAAAAAGGGAAAGAACTAGGTGTACGGCTTCAGCAAGTGCAAAGGAGATCTCTAGTAGACTGGAGGATGAGTTTGCGCTCATAGCTTGTATGATTAGCTCAACCTTATAGAGTGTCTGGTATATAGATTGTGGAGTGTCATTTTATATGACAGGAGTTAGAGAATACTCTCCAGCTACAAGGAGGAGAACACCAGTGTCAAGATTTCTATGGGAAACTTGTCCAAGCTCAACTCAGTTGGGAAAGGGACTATTTAGTTTCAGAGGGAGAATGGAAAGGTAATTCCTCTTCATGATGTGTTGTATGTGCCAGGCTTAGGTATGAATTTGGTTTTTGTATCTATCCATCAGGATAAAGAGTATAATGTTCTCTTTAGAGGGACGCGTGTTTTTATTAAGCGTAAAGATTGGAAATCACCGGTATCTATTGAAGTTAGGAGTGGTCACCTTTATAGGTTGTAGTTTGATACTCCTAAGGCACTCATGAGCAGTAGTAACCCTAGAGATCTTGGAGATTTATGGCATAGGAGGATGGGTCATATTCATCATGGAGCACTTAGATTTCTTCATGAGACGGTGACAGGTGTTCCAGTGGTGAGCACAGAGCAAGATGATGTATGTAAGGGATGTGTGGTGGCAAAGTTTGTGAAAGCATCTTTTCCAAGGAGTGACACTAGATCTACGAGTGTTCTTGATCTAGTACACTCAGATGTATGTGGACCAATGTTGACAAAGTCTCTCAGAGGATATGAGTATTATGTTACCTTTATAGATGATATCTCCAGGAAGACCTGGATATACTTCTTGAAGACCAAGGATGAGGTTTTCAGTCGCTTCTAAGAGTTTAAGGCTCTTGTGGAGAAATTGACAGGAAGGAAGATAAAGTTTCTTCGGTCAGATAATGGAGGTGAGTACAAAGAAAATGACTTCCAGTATTTCTGTACCAAAGAAGGAATCAAGAGAGAGTGGACTGTTCCTTACAACCCACAACAGAATGGAGTTGCTGAGAGGAGGAACCATTCTATATCAGAGGCATCAAGGGCTATGCTACATGACAATGACATGCCCTGCTACTTATGTGCATAAGCATGTAGTACAACAGTCTATATTTAGAATAGGGTTCCACACAAGGTACTAGGGAAAATTACACCAGAGGAGGCTTTCACGGGGAAGAAGCCAAATGTGTGTCACTTGAGGATATTTAGGAGTTTGGCATATTGTCTTATTCCTAAAGACACATGTACCAAGTTAGATTAGACTGCAGAGAAGGGGTACTTTGTTGGGTATAGTGAAACTTCAAAGGCAAAAAGGATGTTCATTCCAGGGACTAGAAGAATTATTGTCAGACGTGATGTCAAGTCCATGGAGGACAAGGTGTTTAGAAGGTCTAGAGATTTTCTAGCAGATGATTGGAGTGAGTAGCCAACAAAAGGTCCGAGTCCAAGTCAAGGACAACAAAGCTTAAGTACAGTTACTAGTACAAGCATAGACTCAGGTGGTGAAGATTCATAGAGTATGGAGCAACTGGTGCAGCAGGATATGCATCTAGATGATATAGAGGTTGATATTTCATCCTCTACAGTTGGCCGAAAGAACCATGAGGTTCAAGACACACAAAGGGATACTCAGGAGTCTGTGGGAGCTCCTAGGAAGAGTACAAGATAGAGGAGACAACTAGCCAAGTTCAATGACTATGTGGCATTGGTCAACCAGTTGGTAGATAGTGAACCTTCCAGCTATCAGGAAGATGTAAAGCATCAGGTATGGCGAGATGCTATGGTTGAGGAATATAACTCAATAATGCAGAATGATGTATGGGAGGTAGTTCCTAGACCAACTAATAGAGCAGTAGTTGGATCACGCCAGATCTTCAAGATAAAGCACATTGCAGATGGTAGCATCGAGAAATATAAGGCAAGGTTTGTGTCCAATGAGTCTCTCAAAAGGAGGGAATAGACTATGAGGAGACATTTGATTCTGTGGCTAGGTATACTTCTATACAAGCTGTAATCTCATTTGCAGTGCAGATGGGATGGAAGATCCATCAAATGGATGTCAAGACAACATTCCTTAATGGAGAATTGAAGGAGGAGGTTTACATAGAACAACTAGAAGGCTTTGTATCACATAGCAAGGAGACCCACGTGTGCATATTAAAGAAATCCTTATACGGACTCAAGTAGGCTCCCAGAGCGTGGTATGAGCACATTGATACATACTTGTAGGAAATGGGCTTTGTGAAGAGTGAGGCTGAAGAAAACCTCTACTACTTGGTGGTTGGCGGTGAGGTTCTCATTCTTGTTCTATATGTGGATGACTTGTTTCTTATAGGTGCGCTAGGGCTCATAGAGGATTGCAAGAGGGACATTGCAGAATAGTTTGAGATGAAGGATTTGGTACTTATGCACTACTTTCTAGGCATGGAGGTGCGGTAGACTAATGGAGAGATTTTCCTTGGTCAAGGGAAATATTGCATTGAAATCTTGAAGAGATTCGAGATGGAAGATTGAAAACCCATGTCTACACCCATGATCAGTAATTGGAGGAAGGTAGATGCATCCAAGGAAAGGGATGTTGATCCCACCTTATATAGGCAGTTGATTGGTTTGACTCATGTATTTGGTCAACAGTAGGCCAGATATAGCCTTTGCAGTAAACTTTCTTAGTAAGTTCATGGTCGAGCCAAAGAGAGTGCATTGGAAGGTGGCTAAGCATGTGCTACATTATCTTCATGGTACAGTTGAGTACGGGATCAGATATGTTTGAGGTGAAGGTATCAAGTTGATAGGCTATACTAAGGCAGATTGGGTAGGCAGTACAACAGACAAAAGGAGTACTTTAGGATGTTGTTTCAACTTGGGATCAGGAGTTGTTTCTTGGTTCAGCAGGAAGCAAAAATCTGTGGCCTTGAGTTCATCAAAAGAAGAATACATAGTAGCTAGGATGGAAACATGTGAAGCTATATGGCTTCAGAAGTTTCTAGTGACCTTATTTGGTCAGAAGGTTGAGACTACTGTGATACATTGCGATAATCAAAGTTTCATTAAGTTGTCTAAGAATCTGGTGTTTCATGCTAGGTCTAAACATATAGAGATAAGGTATCACTTCATTAGAGATTGTGTATAGAAGGGAATTGTTCAGCTACAGTACATACATACAAAGGAGCAGGTATCAGACATTCTGAAAAATTCATTAGGGAAGGAAAAATTCATCTTCTTCAGAGATAAGATGGGTGTCATGCAGAACAACTTCCGTGCTAAGAAGGAGTGTTAATTATGGGTAGCTTGGACAACTATTTGTCCTTACCCAGAAATAACAACATTAGTTATGGGTAGTTTTGGATAGCTATTTGTCCTGACCTAGAATTAGAAAATGGTTTTTTTTGTGAAACAAGTATTGTTAGGATAAAGAAAATTGTTATTTAATAGTGGATCCTTTTAGGTGACACCTCATAGCCAAAATTAGTTAATTGGTTGTTGACTTGTTTTTAATCTCAGCCATTGGTTTTCCAACAAGAGTAGTATATAAAGGGGTCATGGTTCATTTGGAGTGCAATAAGTTTTGAGAAGAATTTACAGTGATAGAAAATAGTCTTACAGTGTTAGCAAGAGGCGCAGTGATATCGTTGGTATAGAAGTGGAGGATATTAGCGGGAGATATTAGGAGTTTGTCAAAGTTCTACCAGTAAGAGGCAAGGAATTATTTTGTAACTCTTATATTGGTAAAGATTAATATATTCTCTATCTGTAGAACTATTTTTCCCTTAGGGGTTTTTCCAGGGACAATTTTCCAAAAATATTGTGTCCTTGTGTTGCTTATTTCTTTCCATATTTTAGTGAAGTTGCAGTTTTGTTATTTTTTGATATTCAACTATAATTTTTTTTTTAGCAGTTAAATAACCCTTATGAGATAGGAGATTAATAATCAGTGACTGCAATAGAAACTTTCACAGAGTATGGGAATGAGTACCCATTCAACATAGCATTATTGAGGTTCAAATGGCCTCTATTTTATGTCTTCTAATGCCCCCCAACATATCCCTCTACGCAATCTCTTTGCCCTTGATTCTGATTTTAGGCCACATTCAGTCTTTATTGGCCAATATTTTTTATAAGCAGACCGACACTTCTCTTCTTTTTGTACTTACTGTCAGTATATATATTATTTGGCACCATCTTCTTGGCTCTCTACGCAACCCTCCTTTCCCTTCCTCTTTTAGATCAAGCTGCCTTTAGCTTTGCAGTTCAATCTCCCACTACCACCCCTTGCGGTCTCATGTCTTCTGCTTGGAAGTTTGGCCCGATAGTTCCTCATCTCTTTGAACCTCACTCCTATAGGATCCAACTATCTTGTTCCATTCTCCCATCCATGACCTAGTTTCTACTTTTTCTCCTTGCACCCACTCAGATTTTTTCTTTTACGTAATATTTTTATCTCCCCCTATGCTCATTCTCCATGACACACGCAAAATTTCCCCTTCCCAAACTTTTCAACTTCCTCAACATTGCTTTGTTCCTGCCTTGAGCTCCTGCCATCCCTTATTATTATCATTTTTCCTTTGGTGCATTATTTCTCTTCTCACTCGGGGTGCCACGTGTTTCTTCTTGCACAAGGAGTTTTTCACTTTTTTTCTCTAAATGCAATATTTTCTGTATATTCCACCCACGGTGGATCTCTAGGTAAGTGCACCAAGATGGGGGACCAAAAAGGTGACAAATACGTTTTTTACCCCCATCCGCACTTAGGGAACACACCCTATAGGGTGCACGCCCTATGGATTGGAGTACCCAAGCCATAGGGTGCACGCCCTATAGGGCGTACACCCTATGTTAGAAACAATAAAAGAGAGAGAGAGAGAGAGAGAGAGAGAGAGAGAGAGAGAGAGAGAGAGAGAGAGATGTTACAACCCCTTACGAATCCTAAGAGCACATCTTAGGGGTCGTAAGGTGTCTTAACGGATCCTGAGACCCATTAATTGTTCTTACAACCCCTTATGACACCTTAAGACCCATTAGGAAGCCTAAGAGTACATATTAGGTGTCCTAAGGTGTCTTAATGGGTCTTAGGACCTATCAATGGGTTCTACAACCCCTTATGACATGTTTTGACCTGTTAGGAAGCCTAAGAGTGCATCTTAGGGGTCATAAGGTGTCTTAAGGGGTCTTAGGACCTATCAATGGGTTCTACGACCCCTTATGACATGTTACGACGCATTAGGAAGGCTAAGAGTGCATCTTATGGGTTGTAAGGTGTCTTAAGGGGTCCTAAGATCCATTAATGGTTCCTATAACCCCTTATAACACCTTAAGGGCTCCTAAGACCTATTAATAAGTCCTACAACCCCTTATGACACCTTAAGACCTATTAGGAAGCCTAAGAGTGAATCTTAGGGGTCGTAAGGTGTCTTAAGGGGACTTAGGACATATTAATGGGTCCTACAACCCCTTATGACATGTTACGACCCATTACAAATCCTAAGAGCACATCTTAGGGGTCGTAAGGTGTCTTAAGGGGTCTTAAGACCCATTAACGGTTCTTACAATCCCCTATGACACTTTAAAACCCATTAGGAAGCCTAAGAGTACATATTAGGGGTCTGAAGGTGTCTTAAGACTTATCGATGGGTTCTATGACCCCTTATGACATGCACGACCCGTTAGGAAGCCTAAGAGTGCATCTTAGGGGTCGTAAGGTGTCCTAAGGGGTCTTAGGACCTATCAATGGGTTCTATGACCCCTTATGACATGTTACAACACATTAGGAAGCCTAAGAGTGCATCTTAGGGGTTTTAAGGTGTCTTAAGGGGTCCTAAGATCCATTAATAGTTCCTATAACCCCTTATAACACCTTAAGGGGTCCTAAGACCTATTAATAAGTCTTACAACCCCTTATGACACCTTAAGACCCATTAGGAAGCCTAAGAGTACATCTTAGGGGTCGTAAGGTGTCTTAAGGGGACTTAGGACCTATTAATGGGTCCTACAACCCCTTATGACATGTTACGACCCATTACGAATCCTAAGAGCACATCTTAGGGGTTGTCAGGTGTCTTAAGGGGTCCTAAGACCCACTAATGGTTCTTACAACCCCTCATGACACCGTAAGACCCATTAGGAAGCCTAAGAGTACATATTAGGGGTCCTAAGGTGTCTTAAGCGGTCTTAGGACCTATCAATGGGTTCTACGACCCCTTATGACATGCTACGACCTGTTAGGAAGCCTAAGAGTGCATCTTAGGGGTCGTAAGGTGTCTTAAAGGTTCTTAGGACCTATCAATAGGTTCTACAATCTGTTATGACATGTTTTGAAACATTAGGAAGCCTAAGAGTGCATCTTAGGGGTTGTAAGAGGTGTTAAGGGGTCCTAAGATCCATTAATGGTTCCTATAACCCCTTATAACACCTTAAGGGGTCCTAAGACCTATTAATAAGTCCTACCACCCCTTATGACACCTTAAGACCCATTAGGAAGCCTAAGAGTACATCTTAGGGGTCATAAGGTATCTTAAGGGGACTTAGGACCTATTAATGGGTCCTACGTCCCCTTATGACATGTTACAACCCATTATGAATCCTAAGAGCACATTTTAGGGGTCGTAAGGTGTCTTAAGGGGTCCTAAGACCCATTAATGGTTCTTACAACCCACTATGACACCTTAAGACCCATTAGGAAGCCTAAGAGTACATATTAGGGGTCCTAAGGTGTCTTAA
>MU226765.1:3807777-3832539 GCA_018584345.1 Thuja plicata
AATAAGCCTATTTTTCCCATGATGCAAAGCAACTTCTACTCTCTCTCTCTCTCTCTCTCTCTCTCTCTCTCTCTCTCTCTCTCCTTCCTTTTGCGATTTTGTCTCTAATATAGGGCATATGCCCTATAGTGCGAATGCCCTATAGGGCGTGCGCCCTTTAGGGCATGTGCCCTTTTAATGAAATTAAATTTTACCAAGCCTAAGGCTTGGATTTGCCTTGGAGTTCCAACCCAAAGGCTTGGAGGATTCAAAGAGGCCTGAGATGTGTTTTACAGCAAACTTATAAAAAAATAACATTTTTTCTTTTGTGCTCTCCGTCAGGTTTGCACGTGGTTCAATAATGATAAAATTAGATGACATGATATTGTAGATCTCTCTGATATCTATCTAACCATGTAATTTATTTTCAATTCTCATTATGTTAATCATTTCATCTCTAATTTCTTTTCTAAGTATGTCTGATTTTTGTCAAAAACCAACGTGTATTCATTTGGGCTTAGATTTTGGCTCGTTCATCAAATTTTGAAAAAAATTACATTTTTAGAAACTAGACTCCATTCTACACACTTTAAAAAAAAATGTTTTGATTTTCAATTAGTTTTCAATGATTTCTAGTGGGAGCACATACAAATTTCACGTTTTCAGGATGTGTCCACTTCAGAAAATGGAAAAAAAATCACACTTTCATAAAAAAATTAGCAGAAAAATATGGGATAAACTAGATGGTGTTAGCTACTTTCTCACCAAAGAGATTTTTTTTTTTAAAAAAAAAGTTAACATTTTAGGGGGAGCACACTAGATGCTATGTTATGTTTTTTCACAAAAAATAGGACCACTTTTTGTGCTCCCCCCTTTTGAGGGCCTTAATCTCCACCATTTCTAAAAAAAATTAGTAGTTTAGAAACTAGATTTGGAGTAGAACAACTCTTGTTTTTGTCATATTTTAAAATTTTGAGTGTAAGTATACTCAATTTCTCATTGAAGTTCAGAGTTTGCTAATTTCAGAAAAATGTGGCACCTTATACCCAATTTTTGGTCCCCCATCTTTGTGCATTTACCCCTCTAACTTATATTTCTCTAGTAACCTACCTATCCTTGGCAATGGTATCTTATGAGATTTTAACATCTCTCAATTGAATCATTTGGAAAATTTCTAATGCGTTTTAAACAAATCCATTTTCAATAGTGTTTGAGTTGATATCCGTACCTATTTCAAAACTTCCATACAGACTACAAGGATGTTGGTAAAGTTGAGGAGAGTGGCTTTAGACCAGTCTATTGCATTTTGCAATTATCACTTTCCATGAATAAAACATTTTAAATAGAAAGGGTTTTTTTCCTCTGCTAGAGTTTCATGCGTACGACGTTTTGTCTGTGTCTTTGCTCTGATCCTTCCATCTGTCATACCACATTTAATGCAGGATTTTTGCATTAGGGTTAGCTTTTAGTATGGCTTCGGCCAACTTTGGACCAACAATTGATGTTGGTGTGCGAGTTGAAGCTTCAGAAAGCCATGGTGCCTCCTCTGAACAAACGTCCTTGCAATTTTATCCCGAAGGTCTTTCACAAGGTAACCCTGATATTGTTATTAATTTGAAAGAAAGTGATTTTGCATGTGAGTGGTTAGAAAGGCATACTCTGATTGGATATTTTCTTGGCCATACTCCTAAAAGTATCCTCAAAGATTGGGTAAACAAGAGCTGGACCCCTCATGGGGTTCGCCTTGACGGTCTGCAAAACCTTACCAAAGGTTTTTTTTCTTTTCCATTTTGTTAACGCTTCCCAAGTGGAAGCTATTTTTAGCCACGAGCCCTGGACTGTTAGGTATTCCCTACTTATTTTCCAAAGATGGTCTCAAGACTTCACTGTCTCAGATGAAAAGAAACTTAGGGTCCCAGTTTGAGTTGAGTTTCCTAGTCTCCCTTTCCCATGCTGGTCGTTTATTGAGTCCATTGCTAAAACCCTTGGTAAGGTCATTGTCATGGAGCATGAAAATTTTTTCAATGCTCGTCCCTAGAAGTGTGTCTGTGTTGAGGTCAACCTTTCTAGGGACCTCAAAGACACTGTTGAAATCTAGATTGGTTCTCTCACCATTTCTCAAAAAGTGCTCTATTTGAACTTGTCCAACACCGGTTATAGGTGTCAATCGGCAAAGCACAATATTAAGGACTGCCTGCTAGTTACCCCTCGAGTGAAGCCATTGTCAAAGGAAGCACCAGTAAAAAACATGGAAGTTGGAAAAAAAGAAGAATGGACTACAGTTTCGCGAAAAGGCAGGAATGCCTCAGGCTCTAAGTCAATGCACGCCACTTCTGTGGCTGTGTCATCTCTAGAAAGTCATGTTGGAGGTATTCTTCCTTCCACTGAAGCACCAATGGTGGTTCTACTTAATTCAAACCCTGTTATCTAGGGGAAAAACTTAGCTGCAAGGCCCTCCACTTAAGAGGTGGTGCTCACGCCGCCCGCGGTTTCTTTAATTTTCTCCCTATCTTTGCATCGGTCTCACACTCCTGATGGACATACGGATGACCCAGAAAAAAAGTAGTTTATCTCTCATGGAGATTTACTCCATAGCTTTGGCTCTGTACCAGCTTTCTTACAGAATAGTTTCTCCTCTCTTAGGGATGAGGAAACCATGCAAGAGTTTTTATGAATTTTTTGTCCTGGAATGTGTGAGGTCTAACTGACCTCTCCAGAAAGTAATATGTTTGTGATACCCATTGCAAACTTCACAATCTAGATGTTTTATGTTTACAGGAAGTGAAATTTTTTGGGTTCCTTCTTAATTCTACCTGTCATGTCATTTGGCTAGACGATATTGCTTTTTCTTCTCAGCATGAAACTGGTAAAGGTGGTGTCATTACTATTCTGTCACCTCACCTTCATTATTCTATTATTTCTCATGGATCTGATCTGATGCAGCGTGTCACTTGGATTTTTCTATCTTTTCATAACCATTATTTTGGTATCATTAATGTTTATGCCCCTAATGATGCGGTGGAAAGATCTCAACTTTGGTGCTGGCTGGCAGACAATTTGCCTCCTACTACTTGGGTTATGTGTGGGGATTTTAATATGGTTTAGATGGCCTATAATAAAGAAGGGATTATGCCTTTTTGCTAGACAACTAGGGAGAGAGAAGCTTGGTACCATATGCACAATAAATTGGGCCTTTTTGATCCCAATGCCAACCGCTGCCAACAGGGTGGGGTTTGGCATACTTGGTCTAATTTAAGAGCTGGTTCTGACCGCATATTTAAGAGACTTGATCGTGCTATGATAACAGATCAATATTATTTCTCTTTTTCTAAAGATCAAGGCATGCCTGTCACTCCTTTGTTATATGTAACCTTGTCAGAACACTTCCCCATTTATTTTTCCATCACTTGGCATTCTTTTGCCAGGTGGGCTACTTAGACGCAATTTTATCTCAACACGTGAGTGCTGACACATGCTTCCACTATTTCTCACATTCTTCAAGTTTAGAATTTAGATCCTTGGCCCCATAGTCATCTTTATTGGATTAAATGGTGGAATGATGTCATCACCCATACTGTGAGATTTCTTCACATTTAGGGGGGCCAGTTAGCCTGCTACAAGAAGTGTGCATATGAAGCTAACACCAAGGCTCTTTGCAATGTTGCTGATGCACTTGCATTGAACCCTCTTGATTCTGAACTTAATCTTAAGCTGGCCCAACTTTGACATGAGAAGAAAATTTCTGATGCCTATGCTGCTTGTGGAGCTCAAATCAAAGCTCACCTCCACTGGTTGGAGGTGGGCGATAAAGTCTCTAAGGAATTTTTTCATGCTCTCAAAGCCTGACATACCAATGTTGGTATTCAAAAAATCAAACAAGGATCTGATACCCTTACTGAACTTTTGACCATTCTCCAGGCTTTTGTTCAGCTCTATGAAAAAGTTTTTACTTCACAGGGTAATTCTGTTGCGCGGGAGGAGGCTCTTAAGGCCTGTATTGTTGTTACTCCAAACTGTGTAGCGGTCAAGCAGCGAGCCTTTTGTGAGAAAATGCTTACCATCAGTGATCTCAAAGAAGTAGATTTTTATATGGTCAATGATAAATGTCCAGGATGTGATGGCTTCCCCTATGAAATCTCTAAACAACTTTGGGATGCTGTTGGTCCTGACCTGTACAAAGTTTACCTCGAGGCCTTTCACAATAAAAGTTTGGGTACTTTAATTAATAAAGGAATTATCAAATTCATACCTAAATCTTGGGATCCTAAGGATATTTACAACTGGAGGCCCATCACCTTGTTGAACGTTTCCTACAAGATAATTTCTAAAGCTTTAGCTCTCAAAATTAGACATCTCCTTCCTCTTATTGTTCGCCCTGAGAAAACTAGTTTTATTAAATCCAGGTATATTCTTGACAACATTATTGTTGTCTGGAAATGGATAAAATGGTCTCGTCAATCTAAATAGGCTACCCTTTTCCTTAAAATTGATTTATCTAAAGCCTATGACCGCATTGAATGGTCTTTCATTCTTTCTATGCTTCAAGCCCTAGGGTTTGGTCCTCACTTCCTTCAGTTTGTGGAAATGCTTTTTTGTGATGCCTCTACGTGCATTACCATTAATGGGTCTCAATCTGATACTTTTAATCTTTTTAGATCCATCCGGAAAGGTTGTCCACTAGCTCATGCTCTATATGTGTGTGCTACTGAAGGCTTTGGGTATTTGCATGCCAATTCTATTTCCTCTGGTTTGGTTTGGGGCACTTCCCTACCTGAATCCTCTTCGTAGCTTGTTAATGGTCACTTTGTTGATGACTCTGTCTCACTCTTATTGAGGATGAGGAGAACATCTCTAATGTCTTGCAGTGCCTGGACACCTTTTGTCAAGCCTCTAGATCTACTATCCAATGGTCTAAAACCCTTTGTTTTAGACATTCTATTCTTCTAGCCCCTCCCTGGCTTGATAAATTTGACTGGAAGTGGGTTCAACATGGGCAATTCTTCCACTTCCTAGGAATTCCCTTTTCTTTCCATTGTTCCTCTGTGAATGTATGGAATGTTGTGATTGCCAAGATTGAAAAAAAGTTGCAATATTGGATTTGCAAGCCTCTCTCCCTTGCTAGGAAATTTCAGATTTTCTCCAAAGTGCTGGTTGCTACTCATGTCTAATACTCTTCATGTTGGGCTACTTCTAAGGCCTCTTATCTCAAGATGGAACATCTCCTCAAATAATTTCTTTGGGTCTCTGGAGCTGATAGCCATGAGTTTCACAGGGTTGCCTAGGAGTTCTATTGCCTTCCATGTAATTCTGGAGGCCTTGGCCTTTTGTCCACTCAGAAGCAAGGGCATGCTCTTTGTGCTAAGTGGATTATCCTGGCTCTTACTGGTGATGAGGACTAGAAAATTCTTTTCAGGCCTTGCATCTCTTCAGGATTCCCTCTTCACAGGCAGGCTTGGAAGGGCATTGGTCTATAAACCTTGCTCACTATGAAAGAACCTATTTAGATTTAGCGTACTTTCATCATCAAGAGCATTTGGAAAGCCTAGGAATCTCTTAAGCCCTGGCTTCATTGAGATGGTGATGCCTTTTGTAATGGGCTTTCTTTCAATCAGTAGAGCGTTTGGTGGTCTCCATTGTTTTCTATTCAAGACATCCCTCTGGCCAAGACTCAAGTGACTGTTAATCCCTAAGTTCTATTGATGATTAGTGACCAACACTTAGTCATTTACTTAGGTAGCCTTAGTTGGTTATCACTGTGGCTAAGCTAAACATTCAAGGTCGAGAAATATTGTTGAGCAAGTTTTAGGTTGCCGAGTTACATCATGCCAAGCCGAGTAGAATATTAAGTGCCAAGTGTCAGAGATGTGTTATGCCGAGTAGAACAATTTTTACATACATGTCAGGATTAATTCAAGCTTTGATGCAAACAATTTAGGCTGACTTGTATGAGATCTGAGCCAACATTTGTACGCATTTAATATTTGTCCACTGAGTTAATTTTGCATTGAATTGTTTTGTACTATGCATGGCATGGAGCCAATCATAAAATTAGAATGCATTGGAGGTATAAACAATAGATCTTGATCGTTGATCTAGATCTCTCCACCATATCTGAAGAGATATAATAAGATGGTTTCCAACCCTAAAAGAGCATGTGCGAGAGCAAGAGAAATACAAAGAAGGGTTTTATGTTCATGAGAGATGAACAACAAGTCATTTTGAGAAGAAGCCTAGATCAAGCAGAATGATAGAGCAGTGAAAAGAAGAGTAAAGACATATCAGATTAAGAGATCATAGAGGTTATTGAAAAGAGAAGATCCATCATTAGCATTTGAGTGCATAATGAAGGATCACTACTTGGAACATTCTAATAGGTGTATTGAGTTAAATCTCTTAATAGAGTGGTTTTAGCAAACTATTTCAAATCTCTTAGCCGAGTGCTTACTTTACTGTAAGTTAAAATCCTTTAACAAGGTAGATTGTAATGATATTTAGTTCTTAACAAAATAGACCTTTAACCAGGTAGATTGCATATTGCAATCAAACTTTTGTAGCCCTAACATGCACACTTTATTGCTGCAATAGTGAAGATTTTGTGGGTATCATCCCCACCCCAGTTTTACCTATTTGGGTTTCTGGGTTACAAAATTTTTGTGTTATAAGTTACATATTTGATGTTATGGATGCTATATGATGTTAGGTTAAATTCATATATGTATGAATGTGGATAAATTTGTTTTAAGTGGTTTAGTTTCAATATCTGATTCACCCCCCTTCTCAGTATCTTGCTTTCCCATTATTGTACTTCGAATAATTGCTATCAGAGCACAGTTCACCTACAAAAGCTTTGAATCAGCTTGTGAGTAAAGATCTTAAGATGGAGGTTTACAAGTTGGGAAAATTCATTGAGAATTAGAAGATTGAGATCCAACTAGCATTACATTAGCTTGAGATAGCAAGACAGGAATTGAAGAAATCATTGATGGCTAGGAAATATTTGGCCAAACAAATGAATGATACTTATTACCAGAAAGATGACACTACAAATCTATTTCAGAATGAAGATTCTACTCAGAGCGATACAATTGCAGAACTATTGGAAAAGAACAATGCACTATGTGAAGAAGTTAGAAACTTGAAAAGAGAACAAGAAATGTAGACAGTGAGACTATGTGAAGTATTGGAGCAAAAGAAGAAAGCTGAAGATGACAAAACTATGGAAAAAGAAGACAAAAGAGTGACATCTGTCAGACTTGATGAAAGGACACATGATGTGCAGATGATGACAATCAATTAGGTTGACATGGAAAATCAACTGCTACTTGCAAATTAGGAGATTAGTAGGAAAGATATGGAAATGATAAATTTGAGATCTGAGAACAATCAATTGAAAGATGATCTGAGATCTGAGAAGGAACTTAATGAAAGGTTGAATAAACCTAATGAAGCTTTGACTCACTTTGAGAATTTGATGGAAGCATCAAGAGGGTCAAAGGATTATTCTGGATTAGGTCACACAGAACCAAAGACATCTGCTGAGAAAGGAGAATCATCTAAGGATGGTGAAAGGAGGAATGCAAAGACAAAGAACAACAAGCTTGTTTGCAACCATTGTGGAAAACCAGGTCATACAGAAAACATTTGCCGAAGAAAGAAAGGTAATTCCAATCCTAAACCTAAGTTTAATGGTTACTATTTTAATGGAAAGAAATTTGGACATAAAGCACATGAATGTTGGGCTAAAGCAAGTGATGCACCCCCAAACCAAGATTTAATGGTTATTGCTACAAGTGTCAGAAACATGGTCATAAGGCACAAGATTGTAGATCTAATGCTAAACATCAATGGACATCCAAGATACAAACAAAAGCATCTAAGAGAGGAAACACTTACAACTAGGATTATAATACAAGACAGAGTTGTCATTACTGTGAAGAATATGGACATGCACCTAAAGATTGCTTAAAAGACACATGTCCGACGGAAATCTAGGAGTTGGATGAATGGAAGTTAGTCAGTTTTAGTTGTTTGAAGATAGGACACACTAAGAGAGAGTGTAGGACAAGAGTTCCTTCTCCTACTATTGAAGAAGTAAGAGTACAAATGAATCAAACATGGGTAAAGAAAATAGAGCCAAGCAGTAGTGAATCCACTGAAGCTGAAGTCACCCAATCCAATGGATCAGGTGATCACACCATCTCCACCTGGGCAATAGAGGTATGTAACGAACTGCATTCAAATTTTAAATCTTACATCAGTTCCTAATATGTTAATGTGCCAAAGTCCATATCTGCATATGATAAGATGTATTAGGACATGTTTGTGACAAGTGTCGAGAAGAGTTACCTGCACTGCATGTGCCGAGTTGGTTGGCTGAGTAAGTTTTGATGGCTGAGTGTGGTAAGTTGAGTGGTATGCAAGTTGTGTTAGTTGTCCAATGACAAATGGCTTACACTAACCTAACGGGAAAAATATTTAATGCTTACCTACCTTGACCTTTCGAGTCTATGTATGGACAAACGGTCTATTATTCACTTTTACCTTGCAATTTTTAGCATTTACAGAGCGATCAAAGAAGTTGTAGATCTTATCTTAGCAAAGTTTGTTTTGATAATTTCGTCAGTGTGCCATCTGCAACCCTAAGTTGAACAAGTGCGAAGTGATTTCTTGCCGAGGTACTCTACTCTTCATTTTTGAACCCTAACCTCAAGATATTATGGCTGCAAGTTCTTCCACACCATTCAAGGGAATGGAAGAAGATTTGAATCAAATTAAGCTAGTAAGGAGTGATGCATGTGCACCACCAAACTTTCATGCCATTCTAGAAAGTGCAATTCTGAGTGATTTGAATGGAGCCCTCTCATCAATCCTACCAAAGGTACTTATGATTCATGATGTTAGATCATGTTACATGGTTAAAATTCGCGAAGTGGGAAACAATGAATTGAGAAATTCATATGACAAGTTGTGTGAGAATAGAATTCTGAAAGACAAATTCAAACATTTAGCCAACAAAGGGTTAACTTGTGCCCTAGATTTTTTGATAGAATTCAAGGATGAATGGATAAAGCTTGTCCTATGCCAAGTTCACAATATGCATATGTGGCTGGACAATGGACCAGTAAAGATCACAAAACATATTATCCAACGAGTTACTGGGTATCCTATTATCAGCGGTAAATGAACTATGAGAGACCAAAGTAAAGAAGAGATAACAACTAACACAGGAGCTATTTGGAATAACAAGGGAATGACTATCTCTACAATTCCTGACTTGGAACTTGATTTTGGAGTGAGAGTGATTGCTCACAAGTTGTATCAGTCAAGTTGACTAGATAGTGTTCCCTGTACAGCCATCGACCAAGCATCGAAGATAGTTAAAAAGAATCACACCTATGACCTTGCTGAGATGCAGTTGACAACTAGCCGAGAACTTACTATCAATCAGGAAAGCCAAAAGCTCATCATGTAAGTTTGGCTCTTTTTTATTGTGTATATTTTTGATATACAAAAGTCATTTCCTGCTCTAGGAAATATTGTCTAGAAAAAGGATAGACCCATCACTTTACAGATAAGTGAATGTATTCAGAAATTAGGAAACAATTTCAATAGTATTATGTGAAGCTATTTTGTGGAATTCAAAAAGAGAATGAGGTTGAGGACTGTAATTCCTAATTCACTTGTGGAGAAGCACTATGATGAGATATGTTTCTTACTGCATACAGACTACATATGTATTCAGGCTGTAACACCTAGGGTATCATGGATGGAGCCATTTACCTATGAAGTTAATACTGATGAAGCATCAACAACTATCACAACACTCCTAGTAGAGGAGATTGATACTAAAGATAAAAGATTCAAAAAATTTCATGAAGGTAAGGTAAAGATTTTGATGAATCTAAAGGCAGGAACCATGGAAAGAAAAAGGAAAAAGATTGTGAAAAATATGAAAAAGATGGTTGGCTTGCCGAGTGATGAAGAGCTAGAGGATGCACCTCTAGACATATCTACTGGACAAGGAGAAGATGTATCCGAGGAACAAGAAGTAAAAGTTAGTGAACCTGAGGAAGAGGTCACTACTAAGGCAAAAGGGAAGAGACCAACAGTAGCAAAGGTAACAAAGTTGAGTAAAGAAAAACCTAGAGTTACCCCTCCCATTGCAAATTGTCCAAGGAAAAGGGCATATGTTGCCACATCATCAGTAGAGAAGACTAAAGTCTATGCAAAGAAGATTGGAGAAAGTAGTTCTAGATCGAGGACTAAATTAGCAACAAAGGCTGTGTTGAGCCTACAAGTTAAAAGACCAAGAAGAAAACTAAATTTGGAACCTAAAAGTGATGAGGACATGATAGAAGCTAATGAACCCAGCAACATACCAACAACACCATTCAAGAAACCCATAGATATTGATGAGGTATGTGAAAAATTGAGAAATTCTGTAGGGTTACCTGGTTTTAAGTTTATAAGGTATGAACAATTGAAGGTAGGAGACAAACATAATGTTCAGCAAGCTCTCCTAGACATGATGTGTAATTTAAAATTAACTCCTACAGCAATAGGAGACAATGTGCTGAGTGAGTTGTATGAATTTCTATCTGGCAAGTGGGAATTTGCACTCACAACTGAGAGACAAATTAGGGAAGGCACTTTAGCTCAAGTCATTCCTGAGCTAACAAAGAAACAAAGAGAAAAATTTGTTGAAGAGTATAAGCACAAATTTCTACCTAAATAGAGAGGTTATGCTATTTTGAAGAATTATATTGAAGGGATAGTACAACAGAGTACAAGAATTTGGAAGGGAGTTTTTGGACTAATTGTTTCAAAAGAAAAGAGAACTAATAAAGGAACATCTAAGCCAAAGGATAAGGAAACTGAATCCACCCCTGTACCACAGATTTCAACTGAGTCTGAGAAGACTAGGATAGATGCACAAGATCAATCTAAGATAGTTAACACTATTGTTCTGAGTATTGACAGTCTGATTGATGTGACAATTGATGACTCTAGCAATCTAGAGGTTGAGGGTCAGGATGAGCCAAGGGACTCAACTATTGATTCAAATATCAAGGCAACTCAGGTTGAAGAAGAAAATGGTACAGAGGAAGATGAAGAGAAAACTCAAGAGAAACCTAACGATAAGGATGCTCAAGAATAAGCAACAAAGGAGAAAACAATTGAACAAGAGGTAATTGTTCAACATTCACCTATTTTAGAGGTTGTAAAATCAGTGCTAGATAGTAGTGAGGAGATAAGAGATAGTAATAGTGAGCCTAAAGAACAAGAGGCAATGCAAATGTTTGTTGATCTACCACACTTTGCATCATCAATTCCCACTGCAACCAAGACAAGAAGTATGCCTGATCAACTAGCAATTTTGATTGAACTAAAGGATGCAATGGTGTCAACTACTGAATCTGGAAAAGATATTGTAGAAACTAAGTCGAGTAGTAGTTCACCTAAATTCAAAAGGAGGAAAGTTATGAGGAAGAAGTCTCTGATTCTAGATGTCACATTAGATGAAGTTATTGTGATTCCACCATGGTATCCCAATGTTTTATCTTATGAACAGATTGAGACTCTTCAGGAGTTACTTAAGAGGAAGAAAAGACATGAGGAACTGAAAAGGGAGGAAAAGAAAAAGCAAGTGCTACATGGCATAAAAGATATATTTGTAAAGGTTTTTGACATGGAGGATGAAAATTGTCAAGCCCCTATTCTTGAACAGCTAGTTCATATTCTGTAAAAGGTAAATGATGACAATATTGAAGCCAATGAGAAACTATGCAATGGTCTGAGAGGAAATTCGAGAACAAGGTACTTGCAAAAATCTCAGGAGAGATTGCAGTAAGATAGGTTGAACTATCTTATCTGGTATGAATTTTAGAAGGATTCGAAACAAATGTCTATTCATTGTATAAGAGGTGATCTGATGTTGAATTCTTCATGAAGGATAATCAACAGGCTTTAGAGAAATTGCAACTAGACCTAAAGTCAACTGAAAGTTCACTAAGTATGGATGCTAGCACTAGCTCCTTACATTTTAATAGGTTGACTTATGCACAAAGGAGGATAGCCGAGCTCATGGCTGAAGATGGTTAGATTAGGACCAAGTTGATTACTATTCAAACAAGTTTGATACCTCATTCAGAGGTCATTCTGAAAGAAATTTTATCTGCAAATGAATTGATTAAGAGAGACTCTCATCTCTCCACTGCAGAAAGCTTAGTAAGTCTAGCTACCAAGCTAGAAGTGAAAATAGAGGTTATGAAGTTTGTCAAGGATAGTTGGGACTCTGCATTTGAGTCTACCTTACAACTTCATAAACAATTTTTTGGACAAGTATAACTTGACCCCACTAGCTATCAGTGATAAAAACAAGGGGGAAATTGAAAGGGAAACTGACAGGACTAAAAAGGATACAACTTAAAGGAGATCATAATAGGTATCCATGTAAATGTTTTTTTTTGAAGGCATGTATACTATGTAAAGTTTTATATGTAGTATGATGTACATTCCTAGGGGGAGTACAGTATGTACTTAGGCAATATTTTGGATGGAATGAATTGTAATGATAAGTGTGTTTTCACCACTAATATCAAAGGGAGAGATTGTTAATCCCTAAGTTCTATTGATGATTAGTGACCCACACTTAGTCATTTACTTAGGTAGTTTTAGATGGTTATCACTATGGCCAAGCTAAACATTCAAGGCCAACAAACATTGTTGAGCAAGTTTTAGGTTGATGAGTTACATCATGCCGAGATGAGTAGAATATTAAGTGTCAAGCGTCAGAGATGTCTTGTGCGAAGCAGAACAGTTTTTGCATACATGTCAGGATTAATTGAAACTTTGATGTAAACAGTTTAGGATGACTTGTATGAGATATGAGCTGACATTTTTATGCATTTAATATTTTTCTACTAAGTTAATTTTGCATTTAATTGTTTTATACTATGCATGGCATGGAGCCAATTAGAAAATCAATATGCATTGGAGGTATAAACAATAGATCTTGATCGTTGATCTAGATCTCGCTGCCATATCTCAAAAGATATAATAAGATGGCTTCTAACCCTAAAAGTTCCTGTGTGTGACCAAGAGAAATATAGAGAAGGGTTGTATGTTTATGAGAGATGAACATCAAGTCATTTTGAGAAGAAGCCTAGATCAAGTAGAATGACAGAGCAGTGAAAAGCAGAGTAAAAACATATCAGATTAAGAGATCACAAAGGTTATTGGAAAGAGAAGATCTGTCATCAGCATCTAAGTGCATAATGAAGGATCACTACTTGGAACATTCTAACAGGTGTATCAGGTTAAATCTCTTAACAGAGTGGTTTTAGCAAACCGTTTCAAATCTCTTAGCTGAGTGCTTACTTTACTATAAGTTAAAATCCTTTAACAAGGTAGATTGTAATGATCTTTAGTTCTTAATAGAACATACCTTTAACCAAGTAGATTGCATATTACAATCAAACTTTTGTAGCCCTAACATGCACACTTTATTGCTATAGTAGTGAGGATTTTGTGGGTATCATCCCCACCCCAGTATTACCTATTTGGGTTTCTAGGTTACCAAAATTATGTGTTATAAGTTACATATTTGATGTTATGGATGCTATATGATGTTAGGTTAAATTCATATATGTATGAATGTGGATAAATGTTTTTTAAGTGGTGTAGTTTCAAGATCTGATTCAACCCCCCTCTCAGTATCTTGCTTTCCCATTCTTGTACTTCCAATAGGGACTAGTGCTCAACATTTTTGCAAATGTGGCATCTGTACTCCCAAGGACATTTTCTCTAGGGCCTCTATGGGTCTCCATTCCTGGGAGGATATGTAGGTTCAGTATCATTTGGCACGCTTAGACCATCAGACTTTTAATGTTTTGGTTTCTGCGATTCTTGCTAACCTGCTTCATAAGATTGGTATTCAGTCTGTTAGGCCATGGTGGAAGGATTGTAAATGGTATCCTACCATGCCTTTCAACAATTACAAAGCAAGGCAGGATTACAGGTGGTTGTCTCCCCATCTTCTGATGGTGGAGACCCTTAATCAGAGATGACATCTTCACTCTTCCACTTCTCACTAGAGCTCTCACTTTTAGACTGTCTGGGCTGCCATTATAGAGCCCAAGATGGCTCTTTTTTCTTGGTATTTACTTTTTCAAGGACTGCCAGTTGGACCTAGACTCAAACATTTGGGTGTTCATGACCCTCGATGTCCTTTCTGTGGTCACCCTGAGACTTTCTTGCACATCTTCTGGTTCTGTAGGAGAGCTCAACAGTATTGGCAGTGGATCCATGATTTCTTCAAACTTTTTCAGCCTAAGCCTTTTTCCTGGCAAATGATTTTCTTAGGAGATTCTCCTAGACTTCCCTCCAAGTTTACCTAGATTTGGCATACTTTTAGGATGGAGATATTGTTCACTTTTTGGAAAGATAGGAACATTGTTATTTTTTATCACAACTTTCTTGATACGAATGTTGCTTTGTATAACAAGGCTTGTATATGTAATAATGTTATGATGCAACTTCAAGTTCAAGCTAATAAAGTGGCTCACCTGCATGAGCTACTCAATCATTGGGGTAATGCCCCCTGCACTATTGCTAGGGTTCCCCCTGATGTCATTTCTGCTGAAGGTACTCCTCGCAGAGGCCTCCGATGTGGGTGCAGCTCTTTGGTGCGCCGCTTATGTACCCCGCGATCGCAAGCACCCCACCACCACTCTCTGAGAGGTGGCGATGATGTTTGGCAGTGCCGCTTGGATTTTCTGCCTCGTCGTACTTCTGGGTGGTCTCCAACTCCATCTCAGTCTGCCCCACCTAATGCTCTTGGTTCTTGTCATGGCTCTGATTGGTATCATTCCACTTCTTCCAAGTTTCCCCGCTTGGATCTGGCCATTTCTCCACCCAATGCGGAAGAGAAAGATAAGAAAGAAGCTAAAGATGATGGATGGCCGCTTCCTGACCCTCATATCAACCCTAATGATGTGTGGGGTTCTGATGATAAAGATCCTCCTCCTTCTGGCACCACTCTTGCTGCTTAAAGGCTTTATGCCTATTTTTTTTATGAATAGTTGTTTCCATTTTCGGCTTTGCTGTGTGAACACTGTAGGGTGATTTCTATATCCCCCGGCCCCTTTTTTGTGAATATGTAGCTTTAATATTTTATTAATAGAAAAGGCACTATTCATAAAAAAAAAAAAAACATTTCAAACATTTAAGCAATCCAACATGGTCGATCCTTTTGGTTTACCATGAAATGTATTAATTCATGTGACAATATCCAAAAGATCATGCATAGGTGCCTCTTCAATCTGCTAAAAAGAAACTCTGAAAATTAATGGAAAGATACCAAGTTATAATCAAAACAAGCAAAAACAAAACTAAGAAAATAATCTGACAAATATTTTTGGCTTGGTGCTTATTGCCTATCTGTTTGTGCATTTTTGTATCAATAAAGAAGGAAACTATTTACCTTCCCTTACCAAATAAATAATCTTCTAATGATCCGCAAAGGAACCTTAAGAATGAAGTACAAAATCTATACTAAAACATATGTTGTTGTTGTTTTTTTTTTTTAACATACATAACATAACATCATGTGCACATGTCAATAAGATATTCAATAGAATAATACACTAAAAGCATAAGTTGAAGAATACCAATTAATTCCAAAGATTCTATGACATCCAACTCTAAATTCATTACAAAGCACTAGAGAAAGTGTTCCTAAGATAAGGAATTATCCAATAGTCACTAAATTATCAAGCATATGATGAGGAACCAATCATATAATTACATAAGACTAAGCCTGCTTCAAGTAAAATTAGATAACTTTAATGTTCTTCCAAGCACAATGTAGGCACTAAAAAACAATAAAAGGTACTAAATAATGTAGATATCCAAGCACAAGCAGATGCACTATTTGGAATAGAAGTGTACAATACTGTGACTACAAACAAACTAAAGAACATGTATAGGCAATAAAGTATTCACACACTAAAGAAAATATGTAGGTGCTAAAGTATGCATACACTAAACTATAGGCATTGGCACCAAAATATAGAAAGGCCTATTTCAATGACTAAGAAAGTCTCAGCCTAGTGAGGGTGCTAGTGCTAGAAGCCATGTGGAGCTGTTAAAATATGCATGTGGTAGAATATAGTCATAAGTGCTAAAATAAAGTTTTGACCTTGAAAATAAGCCTAATCAACATGAAACCTTTCCAATAGAAACACATGATTAGAATACATCATAATTTACTATAAGCACATTGAAATACATCTGATCAAGGATTAATTCAATTCATCCTAATACATGAAGCATCATTAAAATATCCCAATACATTACAATAAATAGAAGTACAACAAGAGAAAGAATGAGCCCAATAAAGTCTGTGAAGTAGCGCTTGGTCAATGCTTAGATCTATGCATTAGTTCCTAATGATGGCTTTTCATGCCAGTCAAGCATGTGGTACCCTCAGGTCCAACCCACCATACTTGTGGAGATATTCATACAACCCAAAAAATCATTCAACAACAACGAAATAAGGATTACAAACATAAGGCCCAATTATGCAATTCTGAATAAGTAGAAAAACCCAACAAAGAGTATAATTCAACAAGTACAAGGGAATGGAAAGTGCTTGATTCTCATAGGGTCCTTATTGAATCTACACAATGAATAGGTGGAAGTCCAGAAGAAATAGAATGACCACATAGCTTGAAGGGACAACTCATGCAAAATCAAGAAAATTTTTCATGAAAACAAGGAGACTTGATCTTGCTAGATAAATGCCACATAAAAGGTTAGACCTTTGTAATGCATTCTTAGCCTAAGAGAACAATTAAGGCTTGCAAGAGGCATACTTATTATCTTGTTACTATGTGTATACCCCATTCATTTTTTTATGTTATCACTTGTATTAAGAAACTCTCTACTGATTTGTCCTGCTAGCCCCTTTATGCACTGGCCCCCATTAAGAGCCAATCCCTAGTTCTGGCTCTATACCTAAACATAGTTCATAATGTTTAAATAAAATCCCAATACCACATTGCACGTAGACCTCATATCACAATATTTCATTTTCTCAATGTACACTTGCTAATAATGTAAACAACATACACTCCATTGGTTCCAAACCTAGAGTATGGATCTACATTGATTGCAAAATAAATATCACATGCTTTATTATTATTCCACATATTAATAATCATTTTCCAAGAAAAACTATTCACTTTAACTCCAATATCAATTCAACCCAAAATTGATCATGGAGGCAGATCCACCAAAAAAATTTAAAAATTCAAACTCAATCAATAAAAAGTTTAGGAAAACCCATTGCTCTCAATTCCTCCAACATTCTAAAATGAAATTAATATCATAAAACAAACATCAAATCTCAAATGGGAGATATAATGGTAAAATTGTTTTTTGGGAAATTATCAAAGCTCAACCAAAATCACTTCTATAAAATGGAAACAAAACTACTTCCATTTCATAAGTCATTTACAACTCACAAATCACCATTAAATTGGAGCATAATAGACTAATCAAGAAAAGCCTACCTCAAACCAAGCAAATGCCCAAATTTGAAGAAATTGTCAAATACTTTACAAGAACTAATAAAAAGCGGAGGGAAAATAGAGATTGATGAGAGAAATCCAAAGAGCCAATACCAATAAAGCTTCTCCAATCCAATCTTCTTATCCAAGGAAATTTTCAAATCTTCAATAAGAGTGCTTGAGAGCTCTAGAAAATTAGAGAATAACAAGTGAAATAAAAAGAAAATTTTCTCATAACTAAAAAGGCTCTTTAGAAAAACAATAAAATATAACATAACCACTTAAGTCAAAATTATAAAATAAACTTTTAAAGTCTAAAACTAATTAAATCACCAAATCATAATTAAATCAGATACTCGTACAACATATTTTCTAGTATGTCAAAATAAACTAGTAGGAAAAATAATTATTTTATTTATTTAATGTTTTTAACTACAACGATTGCATATATTGAGAATGCACAACACACATTATTGCTCTATCATAATATTCAAGGGGTGCTGTGACATTACCATGTGGTAAGTAGATGGGTGAGTATATGAAATATGGTGATTATTGCCCGAGAATAGGAATGATAATTTGGCTAGGTAGTATGAATTTTTTTTATGAAGAACTCCAGTTAACCACCATTGGACATGTAGCCACACTCAGAACTATGAAGCCAAGTATAGTCAATGCCTCATACCTCCCATCATTAACACATTCACAATGTATAATGTGTGCCTACTGATATGTATAAATAATGAAAGCAAAATTAAAATAATCAAATAACATAAATAACTAAAAATAAAATTTTAACAATGTAATAATGCTAATATATTTGAATGTCACGATGTCACCTATTTTCACATATATTCATCATCTAAACATTATATTAATAATCTCGTCTAACTAAATATATTAATTACCATGAAATACTATTAAATATTGAATCAATGACAATAATGAGCATATGATAAATTGCCCAAACTGAAATAATAAAAATACATTAATGGGAACATAACCTCTCATCAAATTATTTGTATAACATCATGTTACCACATGAAACGACAACCAACTCAGTATGGCCAAAATATAATCTATATATGTAAATGTACATAAATATCATTATATAGCATGATGCCACATCATCACGATAGTATCATTTATATATGATTGCCATTAAAATCACAAGTATAACCTACTACCCACATCAATAGTAATACCATATGGACCAAAAGAATATAATATTAGTTTGATGCATCTCAAGAATGCCAATACAGAACAATAGTATATGAATAGTCACATGATAACCATAAATATAGTCTAGCTTATATCAAAATAATAAGATTATTACAAAATGCAAACATGTTAGACACTACATCCTCCCCTCAAGGACTGGGCGTACTCCTAGATGCCCTAAAAAATATAGGGATAGGGTTATATCAGCCCTGCAGAATCCTTCCAAGTAGCATAAGTCTCATCATTCAACTCCCAAGAGCACTTACTTGCTCTATGCGTGAACACCTAAGAGTCAACCTCTCACACTGAAGGATATGGATGTAATCCAAAGAAAGTTTGCCATCCTCTACATGCAAAGCACCCCAATCAAGTACATGGGCGACATCCAGGGAACATACTATCTAAGAACAAAAAAAATGAATACATTGTGGACATGAGATAGGCTACGTGGCAATGTTGGGTGGTAGGATATTGGACCAATCCTTTCTAAAAGATATAGACCCCAAATAATACAGTGCTAACTTAGAGCCTTTCCCATTATGGATAGATCTCCTTCATAGCCAAGCTCTCAAAAACACATGGTCACCCACTAAGAAGTGATGATCCACTCTAGAGTGATCAACATACTTCTTCTTTTGATCTTGAGCTGTAGTCAAACTCTCTCTAATATTAACAACTTGGTACTCCATATCATGAAGTATCTACACACTAAAAATAACACAATCCTCTCAATGATCCCAACTCAAAGGTGTACGACACAGTCTACCATGCAAATCCTAAAAATGATACATTGCAAGAGAACTATAGTACCCATTATTATAGGAAAACTATTCTATGTACAAATAGTCATCTCATTGTGAATGATGATCTATGATATAGATACAAAGCTCTAGCTGACCATGAATCTTAGGGTGGTACACATAACTAAAATTGAGTTGAGTTGCCAAACCACACTCTTGGAAAATCAACAAAATGAAAGTGAACACTAGATATCTATGAAAAATGATCTTGTGAGGTATCCCATATAGCTAAACTATATTCTCCATAAATACACATGCTACAAATACAACAATATACGAATATCTCATCAGAGAGAAGTGGGCCACCTTGGAAAACTTGCCCGTAGTAACCATAGTAGCATCATGATAATGCAAAGACATAGGTAGCCCAATACGAAACTTAAGAGATATCTTTTCTCATTTCACTCAAGAATAGAATGCGGATATAAAATAACTGCTAGATGTTGATGATCTACCTTCAACGTATGACACTCTAGGCATCTAGATACATAATTAGTAGCATCACACATCATTATACCTAGTGATATAACTATCTAAGATCAACACACATGTTCTTGATGTCAAGGTATGTTGAATAAGGTGCACAATATTCCTTAGAAAAGAAAAATGAATGGTCAAGATCACATTATGCTAGCACTTAAATACAACCAAGGGGCCACAAAAGTACATTTGACACCAAGGAACAACATACAAATCTGCCTTCTAAAACTCTCTTGGACTCAATCTCTACTCTCACCTCTTGACACCAAACGTCCCCATGAAGGGTCTCAAGAATATGACTCCAAAAATTAACACCAAGAGTCAACACCCAAACCTCATACCTTTTTTGAGACATCTACAAAATTCTTTTTAATTTTCAAATAATTGTCCCACTATTACCCATGAAGCCTTTTTAGTTCAATGTATTTTCTAGCCTATAAGTTCTAATTGGAAATATTAAATGGATGTTCTAGCCTTTAAGATGCCAAAATAGACTTATGACAAGTCATATCCTTGATGATACCTTTAATTTCCACTCAGTTTGCAATTCTGTTGAGTTCCTATCTCATTAGACTCACAAAATTTGTGAAATATCGAAGGTATCGTTGTTTGACAGGACATACATTTTATTTAAAACAAAGGTTTTGTGAAGTAGCAATGGGCATATATGTATCACTCTTTCACAAAGACATGTTATTGATGTAAAGAGGTCCTTGGCGAATTAGTGAAAATGGTAATTGTCATCGCTATTTTGCAGGCTATCGAATATGAAAAAAGTGAAGGAAGAGCGAACTGGCGATGTGAGTACAAAGTTAAAAGAGATGATTGTTTTGCAAGAGCCAATGTATAATGGATATAAAACATTTTCAAAAAAAGTGATGTATGTCACCACATCGCTGGAGTGGAAGAAGAGTAAGGGGCACAGTGTGCAATTTAGCGATAAGAGGATGGTTACATGCTGCACATTCGCATACGGTCCATGATTTGAGGGAAATGACTGTTGCGATTTAGTAGTGGGATCGTATCAGTATTTCCCTATACTGCTATATAGCTCATGAAATATCACTGTGAATTGGCGAAAATAATAGAGGGAAGTGACGACAGTCAATTTAGCTCAAATTTTGAAAATCCAGTGGAGTGATGAATTTACATGCTAGAATTAAATGAAATAAGACTCTTGAGAGTTGACACTAAAATGCAAAACTGTGTTGGAAATTTTCATCCAATGTTGGAGAAGTGAAAGAATCGACCTTTGTGACAAGGAAGAAAATCTGAATTCTGCAAGAAAAGGCTACAAGTAAGTACCTCATTATTCTCTGAGTTGAAATTCAGTTATTTATAGAATTCCTAAGAAGAAAGAGATAGCTGAAAGCTTAGAAATGAAGCCTAGAATTATAGAACCTGATAGGGGGCCATGCAGAAATCCATGTTAGATGAATTCCTTAGTACTGAGGTTTTTTAGGGTGAAAGTGTATTTACTGATAGACTAGAAGGTTGCAGGATGCTTCCATTCCCATCTTTTGAAGAGATTTATTTTGGTATTTCTATAAAAACAAGGATGGAAAGGTCAGGCTATCTCAAATCCCTGGACCTTTGGACTTAGCAAAACTTGTGGTGCCGAATGTCTTTGTGGATGTTGAACTAATTCAAGTACTAGCAGACCACTACAATCCAGAAACCAAAACTGTTAGGAGGACAATTAGAAAATCCTTGTTGTGGTCACTAGGTCGACTATTATCAACTATTTAATGTTAAACAAGAAAGCCTTAAATCAAGAATGACGAAGTGGTGTATTATAGAAAGAGAGGAACAAATAATAGGGTTATGCCCATAATAGATAAAGAACCTTTTGCAGTTGGTGATTTTCTTGTATTTTTCCAAAGAACATACTTTGCTTTGTGTTGGATATTAGGACAAGATTACAAGTATAAAATACCAATAGCTTTGATGTTTATGGAAATGATAATTGAGAGCCCTAAGGTGAACCTAGAGTTTGAATTTGCTTCTAAATTAAAGATATTAATTCACAACCAGTTAATAGCATGGAATGAAAAGGAGTACAATTTATGTCATTATTCATTGTTGTGTTATTTGATTTTGTTTCAAAGTAGAACAAAATTAAAATTTGAGCATGAAATTAGGGATGACAAATAATGAGGGAAACAACATCCATGCCCAATGGTGGTACTATGTGTGGGATAAGAATTGTAATGATAGGAATTAGAGGATCTTCAAGGATTCTTTTGTTTTTGTGATTTTCAAAACTTTGGGACATCCATAGGAAAGAATACCATTGACAATGAGAAGAGTATTGAGGTCACTTTCCTACAACCCAAAGAAGGGGCATACTCATAATTTCACTGGCTGGTTCTACCTAGGAAAAAATACCATTATTAGAGTATATGGATGCCTTGAACCCCCCATCTATTGTTTGTATTTGTGCAAGAAAGACTAATGTTTTTAGAATTTGTGTGAAAAATACTATGGTCATAAAAGGATCTCATAGATAAGAAAAATATGGGGACATTCTTACCCCATGTCCTAAAGTTTGCATGCTTCTCCATTAGTTCCAATAGCCTAGAAGAACTACAAGGGTATTTGAAGGATAACTATTGCTTAAATTCTAGAGTAGAAGGATAGGTGACTCGAAGGACCATATTTATTCTATTATAAAAAACATTTCACATCAAATGTTAATCTAGGAGGATATATATAGGAATTGCCTAACATTTGAGGAGATTCTGCAATGAAGAAAGAAATGGAATATCTTGGTAAAGCTGGAGGAATATAGGAAGAAGGGGATCCCAAAAATTTTGTGAGGAAGAAACTAATGAAGTGAGAAAAATGGATCTATGTTTAAACAATTTAAAGAAACTTGATAGAAACTTGACTGGTAATGTACCAAAAGAAACTCTAAGTCTTCACTTGTGAAATCATGCGAGGTTATTGTACATGATGTGCTAGATTTAGAATCTATGCCCAACACTCCCAACCTAAAAATGAAGAAAAGAGATGAGCCAGTAACCTTGGTACCATATGATGAGATAGAGAGTGAGGGGAATACAAATGAGGTGGTGAGTGCACTGAAGGAATTGAAAGATGATGTTGGGTAAATAAACCTCAGATTTCCCAACCAACATATCAAGAAGACTTTCATGCTACAAGGCTCGACTTCCTGAGACCACACAACCCATATATCATACCGATGTTGTCTCTAAGATTTATAGAAGATGAAAATTTCATTGACTCACAAGAATTCAAAGATTTATGCTTGAAGATGAAGATAAATTAATTTGAGGAGAGGATACAAGTGAATCTCCTGGGTGCTAATGAGTCCACGCAGGAGGATATTATATGTCAATCCTTCAAAGATATAAAATTTGATGAAGTAAACACGACCACTACAGAGGCCAAAGAAATGGTGATTAAAATTGATCTACTAGTTGTCCAAGTGCTATTTTTGAAACACATATTTTTATTGGATCAGGTAAGGCACTAGGAAGAACATATTATGGTGGTAGAATTTGATTCTAAGGAAGGGGTAAGAGGAACATGGTATAAGTATAAACCTAAAGTACTCTAGGCATGGGTCACTTTTAAAAGCACCAACAAACCAAAATGGTTGAATATGGTGAAGGAGATCAGTGGTACCACCTTACTACAAACTATGAAGGAAAGCTTCCCATTGGAGGAAGATACAATAACCTTACACCATGCCATGTTTACTAGAGACAAAGTTAAACATGCAGAGCAACAATTAAGTGATTTGGAAAGAAATAAAATTGAATTAAACACATAGATAAATAAATTGTATATTGAAAATGCTTACCTGAATGGAAAGTTGAGAGAATCTTTTGAAAATTAAAATAAGTTCATTTTTCTACATAAGGATGCCTCACCAAAGCCAATTGATAGCACCAAAGCTTCTGATGGGTAGCTCCCACTCCTAGAGCCTTCTTTCTATCTACTAGACATTTTCTTGGTCTTCTTAGGGTTCCTATCACTACCCTAACTAGAGGATATCTACCTGATCCCCTAATTAACTTGGAGCTTTCCAACAAGTTCATGCTAGCACTAAGTCCCTCTCCATATCTCTTCACATCCATGGCTTTACTTGGACACCTTCTTTCCCAACTATCCTACCTTCCTAGTGATAGGATTCCTAACCTTTCCTAAGCCTCTTTAAATTGCACTAGATCCAGTTTGGTGGGTCTCTCATCTTCGTTTCAATCGGGTTCTTGATCTCTAGGTTTTAAGGCCTTGTAGCCTTTTAGGCATTATTAGCCACCTATAAATTGACTATAATACCCACTCCTAGGTTGCTTTCATTTTTTAGTGTCCTACTCTTTTAGGCTATTGTTTTAGTGGATTATGTAGGATTTGAGAGATACAAATCCACAGAACTCCAAGAATACCTACATGTAAATAACCTGTTACAGGAGAGAAGCAAAAAGAAGCAAAAGACAAAACTCAGAAGTTACTCAAAAATGAGAGCAAAATTATGATCCGAGTTAATTGAAAAAAATATTTACAAGGTTCAACCTGTAAAGGTGAACAAAACCCTAAAGCCTAAAAAAGCTAGGTTGCACATTATAATTAATAAAGATATTAATTATAATGTACCTAAGAGATAGCTTAAGAAAACAAAGTAATAAATAACTTAATTAATTAAACCGAAGTGATTTAATTAATAAGTGTAAAATATAATT
>MU226765.1:3832798-3861611 GCA_018584345.1 Thuja plicata
CCCCCCCCCCCCCCCATGAGAGAGGGTCAACGCTTCAAAGCCCCCCCAGAATGAAAGAACCCCTGGATCAATGAACAAACCACCATGACACCAATACAAAGGAGTGAAAAGAAGTGAGCACTGAAGAGGTAACCTCAAAAGATGAGGTGTCACTGGAAGGCCGAGATAATGCTCAAAGGAGTAGACACAAGGACCCTGAAAGGGAACCCCCAATGTAGGTGTGCTGACACTATCAGGAGAGAGGAGATGAGTGTCCTCTGTAGAATCCTCAAAAACTACACCTGGTGGCTCGATGAATAGAGCTGGAGGGTCTGGCAGTGCTGAAGAAGAGTCCTTTGGAAGAGAAGAAACCCCAACAAGATGAGGTGAGGCAGCCACAGAAGTGGTCTCAGGAACAACACAAAGGTTCAAGTGACCTCACTGTCCCACATGATGCTCTCGCGTAAGAGGAGAGCTGTGCTCTAATGATGGAGATGGTGGACCAAAGTGTGAAAAGGTGTAGAGATGGGTGGAATGATCAACTGTCCCTATAGTAAGAATTCCACCTATCGCACTATCCCGAATGAAGATTGAATCTAGCGTGAACTCAACTGTCTTCCCTGATCCACTGTGTGTAATCTGGTAAATTAAGAGAAGGTTTGCAGACATAGATGGAACATAAAATACATCATTGAATGTGCCATCCTGAATACGTACAAAACCTTTCCCGTAGACTGGCATAATAGTGTTATTCCCCTGGAGAATGTGGGGAATAGGAGAAGCCTCAATAGAAGAGAAGATCTCTAGAGAAGATGCCATATGGTGAGAAGCACCTGAATCCAGTATCCAAGGGACCTGGGAAGGGGATGCAACGGAAGCCTGTAATGCATGACCCTATCCAAAATAATGTCCAGATGTCAAGGATGAGGCAAAAGACTGAAAAGTAGACCCCTGTGAGGTGGAAGAGGATAGAGAGGAAATAGTGCTCTTCTGAAGGAGAGCTTGCAAATCTCCAATCTCTTTCTCATAGCCATCAAATCTCTTCTGAAAACAATGTGACTCATCATGAGGCCCCTTCTAACAATAGGAACATGTAGGGTTCTCAGTCTTCTATTTCTCCTTCTTAGAAGAATATGGTGGGCCAGTAGAGTGTTGAGTAGAGGAATCAGATATCTTCTTTAGCTTCAGCTTCTGTGTATCCTGAGATGTCTTGGCAAGCAATGCCTATGACTGTGAACCTATAAGAGAATCCATCTGACTGAGCTTGGACTGCTCATGAGTTAACCTGTCACATAAGGTCTCAAAAGAGGGCATAACATGATGTGCACCCAGTGCATCCATAGTGGAGTAGAAGGTAGAAGTGAAAATCTGATAAGGGCCATGAAGCTTTGAGAATATCAGAAAGATACACTCATCATCTGACTTCATCTTTCCAAAAACTTGTAAAATAGATCAAAGAGACTTGAACTTCATCAGGAAGTCCTCAATGTTGGTGAATGATTCAGGTACCAAGGAGGTGAACTTTGCATCTATCTGGAGAACCCTGAATTGATTCATTGTGCCAAATAAGGTGGAAAACTTGTCCCACATATCCCTAGGTGTGGTCAAACCATCCAGGTAGAACAACAACCCATCTAAAATATTCATGGCAATGAGGCCCATTGCCTCATCCATCCTGTTTCTGTGTATAAGAACCTCATAAGGCCTCTATAGAACTGGCTGGGCCGCATCGACGCATGACCATAGCCCTTTTGCCATAAGCAATCTGGTCATCTTCCCTTTCCAAGTGTGATAGTTGTGAGGTGTAAGGTGAGCGATAGAAGAGTCTTCCATTGAGAGAAGATAGACAGAAGTAGAAGGGTCTCTTTGAAATAAATGATAGAAATAGAATTTGCACCCCCCACAAAGTATTATACTATCTCCCATACACTTCAAATAAGTATGTAAGAAAAAAAAATAAGGAAAAAACTTGATTTTCAGATGCCTCCACTTTGACACCCAAAAAAACTGATCAAACAACAAAATTTGAAAATAAAACCAGCATGGTTGGATTAGGTTCAGAAAGAGCTTTCCAACGATATATCACACTTTGTTTTTCGATACTGTATGCAAAAATTTCTCAAAACCCCTTGTAGCACTAAAAACTTCCCACTAAGCAGTCAAAACCACCTGTGTAGAAAAAAAACACCTTCGTACCTTCTGCGCTCAAATCTCAGCGTGTCGCGCCTTGAAAAGCATGCCAAGTTTGTACGGCCCTCTTTCCATAAAAAATTGCCACAGCTTGCTCCGGTACCCAAAGGTGGTCGAAATTTATATCAAAATTCGTCTGAATGATCCTTTGAATCCATTGGTGAGGTCAGTTTCAGCCCAAAATGTGTCCAATAAAAAAATTTCCCCAAAAATAATAAAAAATACTCTTCAAAAACTTGAAACCCTTAACCTCCAAACCTGCTTCAAAAACACCAGAATGGGCAGCAGTAGGGGAGCTCTGATACCATGTAGGATTTGAAAGATACAAATCCACAGAACGCCAAGAATACCTGCATGCAAATAACCTATTACAGGAGAGAAGCAGAAAGAAGCAAAAGGAAGAACTCAGAAGTTACTAAAAAATGAGAACAAAATTATGATCTGAGTTAATTGAAAAAAAGATTTACAAGGTTCAACCTATAAAGGTGAACAAAACCATAAAGCCTAAAAAAGCTAGGTTACACATTATAATTAATAAAGATATTAATTATAATGTACCTAAGAGATAGCTTAAGAAAACAAAGTAATAAATAACTTAATTAATTAAACCGAAGTGATTTAATTAATAAGTGTAAAATATAATTACTCTAACACCCCACCTTAAGCGAAGCTCAGGAGGTAAGCTGACCTAGCACAACTATGAAAGAATGAAATGGGTCCCGACAACAAGGCCTGATCAGGTACCCAATACAAGGAAATCTCTGTAAACCGGAGACAAAGGAGAAAACCCAGTGGAAAAAACTCTTCTCCAAAAAGAGATATAAAAGCAAGCAAAAGACAAAAAATGACTTCAAGAGACTCTCTCAAAGCCATAAGTACAATGCATGCTACCAATGCCAGATTCTTTTGGGCTATGTTGATATACTTTCTTAGTTAGTTGATTATGTATGAATTTATGATTCTTTATCATGTGTTAGAAATAGATGAGGTTTCATGATGATCATTTCTTATGCATTATATTAGATGTTTATGAGTACTTACGCCATACTTGCATGTGTATGGTTAGTTTACATTTTTTATTTATCTATGGCATGTTTGGGGTGGTAGAGGACGCAGACATAGTTACTTGCATTTGCGAGATCCACATGTTCGACCGATCCCTTTCATTGTTTTCTATGATATATTTTGGATGTACATGTGTGATATTGTTGTGACAGGTTTGCAGGTACAGGGCATCGTCTTCCCTGAATTGGCAGGAGTGAGCAAGCCCATAATACATCTCAAATGGTAAAGAGGGGAGTTAGAAATCAGACCCAAAACATTAAACTAAACCTAATTTGTCCTAGGATTGTACAAGAATCAGTCTGACTACCCTACCCGAATTTGTCCAAGGGATGAGAATTCAGGGTTACCTCCTAGTTGTTATGTTTGTGTTATTTTTCAGTGTCTTCTATTTGAGTTTCACTATTTGCTTGTTAGAATTTAATTAACTATCCATTAATTATATTCATGTTCATGTGTGTGTTGAAATTATCCAAATATTAAATGTAAGGCATTTAATTTATATGATTAATTAAATATCTATTTTTAATTATTTAAATAAGTTGAAAAGCAATTTTAAAATATTAATTTTAAATTGAGTAATTATTTTCAACTTTGAATTACTCAATGTAAATTGAATTTTTAATTCAATTTTAAATGGATTAAAGCTTTTGATTTTGTGAATATATTTAATATATTTAAATAAAGGAATAATCATGCTTTTGTGGAAAGATGTTTTTTTCCTTCCTTTTTTCTGAGAATCAATTTAGAATAAATTTTAATAAGAAAAGGATTTTTATTTTTATTTAGGAATGCTTTTTCTCTCAAAAAATTGAAAAGAAGGAAGTTTGGTGTTTTCTCTATTTTATTGTAAAGTTAGGGTTTGAGGCTTTATAAAGCCATTTTCTGTCATTTTAGAGTTACACAGACAGGTTTTGGAAAAGTGGGGAGACTTTGGAAATTTTGTGGTCAGTTTGGTTGAAAAAGTTTTGCTTGAAGTTTGGTATTCAAATCTGGGAGACGTCATTGCAGGTGGCCTTCTTTCTTTCTCAATTTGGAGGTCATTGAGGTTATCAACTTCAGAATTCTTTTGTGCAATCTCCAGCTTCCGTGGGGTAGGGTTTTAAAAACCCACTTGATTTGTTCTTGTTTCAAAAAGTAATATATGCAGGTATGAACAAAGATCATGTTGAATAGATTAGTATTGATTGTTTTTCGTATAATAGGATTTAATGTATGTTCTAAAATTTTTAAAAAAGGAATAAACTAGGCCTTTTATTGAACAATCTACACCCTAGAAAATTGGAGCCAAATTGCATAGGTTTGATTGAATTGATAGTTTTTGCATCATTTGATGTTGTTAATTTAATTAGAAAAAATTCCATTATTAAGGGATAATAGTTTTCAACCACAACCTTAGAGGAAACCGAAATATTTCACATCATCTTGCTACAAAATTTCGTTTAAAGAAATCTTCTATCCTTCTTTATTAAATTCATGAAAATCAAATAAGAATGTATTTTGGGATGTTTGCTGGTTTATGAGAAAAATCCAAAATTAAAGAAAATTAAACTAGTCAAAATTCTAGTATGTTATATTATTAGTATAATTTTCTTTTAGAAAAATAAAAAAAATCAAATAAACAAAAAAAACTAAAACAACAAAAAAATGAAAAAGAAACTTCAGAAAAATATTTAAATGAAAAAAAAAGTTGTTTGTGGGAGGCGGTGGGGACCACATACCCCCCCACGAGGTTGCCAAAGCAGCGGCTGCCAAGGCAACACGGCCTGCCAAGGCAAACCCACCCGTTTTGGAATGAGGGGTGGGGTCCACGAGAACCCCCCAATATTTTTTATGTTTTAATTAATTTTTATAAAATAAAATTTTATAATTTTAATTTATTAAATTGTTTTTGTTAGTTAATTTAACTTTTAATATATTTAATTTTGTTATTTAGGTTATTTAATTTTTTTAATTAGATTTAAACTATTAAAACTTTGTTATTTAATTTGAATTTTAAAAGGGAATTATAAATTATATTTGTTTAATTGATTAACTTTTGTTTATGAAGTTCGATGTATATGTTAATTATAATACCTTATTAATGTTAATTATTTACATTTAATAATTACGTTTCTTAGTTTTAATAGTTAATAGTTAATGATAGGATTAAATATGTTAATTATCATCGTTGTCCTTCTAAATTAAGTTAAATAGGATTTTTAATAAATTATTTCTAGAGGATTATATTATTTGAAATGTTTTACTTGGGGAATATCTGATTGGCAATATAGCACCTGTTGTATAGTACCATTGAATTTGAATATGGACATAATCTAGAGAATAAGTTCTGGAATTCATCATCGAGTTAATTTTTGAATTGCTCATGTTAGTTACATTTGCGTCAAGATATTATTATGGACTATTTGTTTGGCGTGAGTGTTAACTATGTGTTTAGGAGCTTGTTTTCTTTATGTTTCGAGTTCAGGATTTTTTTTCCCTAGAAAAGTCCAAAGGCTTTGGGATGTGTTTTCTGTGTTGAATCCTGATTATGATTCCAATTCGATCCTTAAAACCCAACCCTTAGCTTGGTTTAGTTGTTGTGTTTTGTGTACTGTGAGTTGTACTTATATGCGATCATTCCTGATATTGAGAGGAACTGGATTTTGGGATTTTATGTTGTGTACCACTTCTGGATCAGTATGTGTGTTCAATGAGCCTAGGGTAGGTTATCTAGATGTGTAGTAGGGGGTGGATTGCAATAATGTGTCAGGGCCCACAAGTGGCTGCCAGGATCGGTTATTGCATGTTTATTAATCCAGTGATAACATTAAACACATTGAGAGACTTAAAATGAATTAATAATATAAAGGCCTCCCACATGCTTGAGCACTTGTATAGGCTAAGATGGGGTATGAGAAGATTCTTTCCGCCTTGCAAGGTGTGATTCTGGCATGGTTAATGACTTCATCTGTATGAGAATTCATTAATACTATATATGGTCACTTAAGTGCCAGGGTCTTGAGGGACTACTAGGAAAAAACTAAAGGGTTAGATGTATATGATGACACACTCCTATACACAGTCTAGGTTTCCTACATGTGTCAGTTACCTCTGGTTTAGTGAGTTATACCTCATAGTTTGATTTTTACACTTTGAGTTAGTGAGCTTTCAGGATCCCCTTGCTTAGATAATCCTTTATCTTTGGTTTGATATTCGAGTGGGGTCTGCTTGTTATCTCCTCAGCACGGTATGGTGGAATATTATAGTTCCACATGGATGGGTGGTAGTGGCTCTTTACCATTTGAGATGTCACGTTCGTGTGCCAGTACTGGATGTACCTTGGTTCCTTTGTACTTATCTTACTCTGATGGAGGTTTTGATCTTATCATTTCTATATTGTACATTTATTTATTGTATCACATGTGATACTTGATTTTGGATAACTGTAATCTTATTTTTTTAAATAATTACCACATACCCTATGACATGTGCAGAGGATACAAGTTTGATGTATACTAGAGGGTATAAGTTGCAATCTTGTAATTATATCTTTGATGTAGCTTTGTAATCTATTTTTATCGATGAGTAATCTTTTGTTGTGGTTATCTCACTGAGTTTAGTCTTACGTAATTATACATCATGGAACCCTTGAGTTTTTAATCTATGCTTGTATGTGTTCATGTGAGTAAATGGTAATCTATGCTTGTATGTGTCCATGTATGTTCTTGTTTGTAAACTTTAAAAAAATAAATTCTGCAAACATAGTATCATGTTTAGGTTAATTCCTCTTGGGTTCCCTGGCGGAGCGTTACACTGACAATGTGGATTTTCTTCAAAAATCCCTTAAAAACCTTGGGAAATAATTATGGATTCCTTTTTTTTTCCTATACTCTATAATTTTCAAGATCTTAAGTTCCCACTCTGTTCGTACACTGGTTTTCCAAGAAACCCCTATTTTCATGGGTTTTGGGGAACATGTACACAGTCTGGTTTCTTGGTTCATTTTGAATTTCTTACCCAGCTCCACTAAAATTATCCTTCCATCCAACTAACAAGGACTCATCTCTCTACATGCCCCCTCCATTTATTGGCTTCAACCAATCCACTGAGCAAGCTTTCTTGCTACTGTTCTATTCAAGCACCTAACCAAGATGCACTGACAATCAGGCTTAATGCTAAAATTGATTCCCATACACAAAAGGACTCCAAAAGATATATATATTATGTAAATGGAGTCTTCTACTTGAATCCAAGAGGCCATAGCAATATGACCATGGGAATTCAAGAGGGAGGCATATTTACATAATTGCCTCAAAACCAGACAACAAACCAAAAGAAATTAAAGAATTTGCAAAACCTTAACCAGTAATAAAAAATGGTCAAATCAATGCCATAACAAGTACATGTACATGTCAAAACATAAGTTCTCAATGCATTAACTTATCACTTTCAATCCATTAAACAACTGGATCAAAGCACAGTTATCAAAGTACAGTCTAATTCCCTCATTCTTCACACAGTCCATAAAAAATGACAACTAACTACCTGGATTAGGGTTTTGTCCAGCTTATATACGTTATTCCCATATGTCTGGACCCTCATGTCTATATTTGGGCACAATTAAAGCCATTTCCTAGTTTTTAGGAAATGTTGTCATGACAACTTTGCAAAATTGCAAACATTGTCATGACAACTTTTACATCTTTTGCTCGAATGACAAATTGACGCTTCCAATGCCTCAACTTGATCCTAATACCTATTTAAATGACCTTAAAACACTCAAAAACACCAAAACCATGAATTTCACTCCAACTTGGAGTTTTGGTCAACCCTTTGACTTTTGGTTGACTTTTAAGGACATAGACCTCTAGGTACAACTTGACCTCATCAATTACCAAACCCTAATCACTATGACTCTAAACACACACTAAAAACTCTTGGGACTTTATGTCTTATTCATTATTAACTGGTGGTTGGGCAAACCAACCTACAAGCCAAAATAACAAAAAGATCTATCAAAGACCTTTGGGTGCTCCTGCACCAGCTTGCTAGGAATGAAATGAAGAAAAAGGCAAGTACAGAAAGGAAATTAAGGAGCGAAGGCATACTAATGAAGCACTCTTGCAAAAAATTCCTCAACAAATCCTCAGTGTCTTTGAGAAAATATTTTCTCATAGATTTGAACTTATCATAAGAAAGTGTGAAGAAGTCTACAAATAATATGAATCCTTATTGAAAATGCTCATTACTTTTCAACAAGCCAAACCCTGATTAGAACATAGTTCAAGATGGTCTAGATGAGGTTGGAGCAAGAAGAAATGGGAAACTACCAAAATTTAACTTTTAGGTACTTCCTATGTTTTAGTAATTTGCATTTTTGGAGGTCTTCATAGTGTTTTAGGACCCTGAAACCTAGCGATGGTTTTGTCTATGGAGGTCTAAATCTAGAACTCTTGGAGACCTTTTTAAAAAAGTAAAATCTTCACATTTCTGAGCTAGGAGAAGAAAGCTATGACTATTCCAAGTAGACCTAATTTTGTATATAATATTTTGATAGTTTTGATAGTTTTTCTACTATATTTTGTAGTAAATATTATGTGGACTTTTCATTTTCAATTTCAAGGGATCTTGGTGACCTTTGGGATCCATCAGACTTAGTATAAACTTCAATTTTGAATGGAATGGAATACCTTTTTACTTGAAAAATCTATTATCAAATTTTTCTATTTGCACTAAAGCTAACAATATTGTAGCTATCATACCACGTATTATTGTCTGAATTCATAATTTAGATCGGTGGTATCAGAGCTTGTTTTCTTCCTTATGTCCCATCACATGCAGTCATCTTACCAAAGATTAGGGTTGAGCATGAGAGATCCCTTAGATTTCCTTCCTTTGAGACATAAATGGTTATAGATGGAAAAACAATAGACTTATGTGATGGAAGAACCCTTCAAAATTATGGTGGAAGAGGCATTAACAAAACAACATGACTAGTCATATATTTGACTAGTCAGAAATTTACCCTGAGCTAGTCGGTGTAGTCATACCTAAGAGATAAGTCAGTATAAGTGAAAAGAGTTAAAGATAGAGTACCAGGTGTCTACAATTACCATGTGTTACATCACACTGAATGCAATATAGGACACCAAGTGGATAATCACTGAGTACTGAACTTATAAAACCTAGTTGAAGGAGTTACTCAACCGAGTTAGATAGATAATCATAAACACAGTTAGATCACATTTAATGCTTTGTCACAATATTAATTACATTAATACAAGAATTTATAACAGTTTTTTACATGATCAAGGATTCAAATAATTCAGAGTGAAGATCTAAGGCCTAGATCAAGTGACAAAAGAAAATTTGCTAGTACCAAGAAAAACAACAAGTACGGAGGTAAAAGTGACATAGTCACCAAGTGGAAAAGAAGATCTAACAGTTAAGAATGATTCATAGAAACCTAACACATAAGATTAAGAGGCATAAACTCTTATATATAATGCATGATTTACAGAGTTTATAAGGGTGAAATTGTTGAAGAAGTTGTTAAGAGTTATTGTTAGTACTAAGAAAGTCAGACTTATTGGAAGAACAAAGAGCACCAAGAAAAAATTTAGCTACAACAAAGAAGAATAGAGTAGTGTTACATTTTGAGATTGAGGTAACACATATATGAGCACATAGAGTCTAAACAACATTTACATTTGATGCATTGTTACAGAAATTATTGAGTTATTGATACTATTGTATTGAGAGCTTTAAATCCCAGTACTGGGTAGATCTTAACCAATCTTATATTTGTAAATCCTTTAACAGGCTACATCTCTAAGTGTAGAGGATGTAAATATCCTCTAACTAGGTATACCTAACAAGTATTTTTATACTCTTGACCAGGTAAGATATCAAAATGGCTAAACATTGTAAACTCTAACCAAGAACCCTTTATACTACAGTTAGTGAAGGTTGTGGGTGTCATCCCGTTGCAATTTGGTCCTGTAACTAAGGATTATACGTTACTAAAATTAGGGTGTTATGAGTTCTATTATTATTATTTTTGATGTGATGTCTTATAAGGTTTATATTACTTTCATTTAAAAGTTATGAACTCAGTAATTGACAAGAATAAATATATGGTTTATAGGAAATTTCAGTTATAATGTTTTTATTGGTACTGATTCACTCTTTCCCTCTTAGTCCCAATTTTCCATAGTCATTCCAACAATTCGTATCAAAGTTTATACTCTTGAGTTAAAATATTTTACCACCTAATAGTTAAGGATCTTATTCATGGAAAGTTTTAGGAAATTCAATAGGATTGATAGCCTTGAATATGAGTTAGAAAGTACGAGAGAGTTAATAATTGATCTGAAAAAGAAACTTGAGAAGTCTCTAAGGATTATAATGAAATTATATGATGAACTGAAGGTTACACAAGAACAAGTTGATACACTTGAGAAAAAATATGAAAGAAGCGTAACTGACGAGTCAGAATTAGCTATAATAGAACTAATGAAAAATAATGATTCTCTTACCAAGCAGTTGGACCTAATGAAGATAGATCTTGAAACTAACATGATAAGAATGACCGACTTGATTGAAGGAAAAAGGACTGTTGAAGACAAAAATAAAATGGTAGAAGATGAAAAAACACAAGTTGAAATCATGTTAACTGAGAAAGATAATGAGATTATGAGGATGACCCAAGTTTACTATGATATGACTAACCAACTTCTGAATACAAATCAAGATAACACAAGAAAGGAGTTTGAGATCCAAGCACTGAAAGATGAGATTGAAAGATTAAATCAAAGACTAAAAGCTGAGAAGACTAAAAATGAAATACGAAAAAGAAATGAAGAAGCAATAAAATATTTGGACCACCAATTCAAGAATCAAAAGCAAAGGAATGACAAAAAAGGAATTGGATTCAAAGAGAATAACACTACCAAGAAAGGAGAATCTTCTAATTCACAGAAAGATTAGGGTATTGTATCCCCACCAAAATAAGAGAAGCCAAGTTGCAATTATTGTTGGAACCCTGGACACATTGCTAATGTTTGTAGAAGCAGGAAAGGTAAAGTAGAAAGTACACCTAAATTTGGTGGTTATTGATTTAGATGAAATAGGTATGGACATCAAGATTTTGAATGTAGAACTAATCTTGCTAACAACATGAATAAACCTAAGTTGGATGGTTACTGCAAAAAGTGCAATAAGTATGGACACAAAGATGAACAATATATAATAAATAAAAGAAGTGACAAGTGGAATCCTAACCGAGAAACTTCTAATACTAACCGAGAAGGAAGATCTATACCTTGGGACTATATTACAAGAATTTCATGTTTATCCTATGGAAGGTATGGAAACATTGGTTCAAATTTCATGTTGATGCACAAAAGAAATGACTGAAGACTATGGAGGAACCCCAAAATTGCATGTTTTCAATGTCATAAGGTAGGACACCTAGCAAGAATTTGTAGATATCAAGGAGATGCACCGACCGAAGATGAATCTACAGTGAAAGAACCAATTACTATTGATGAAATCAAAGAAAAAATGAACAAAACCTGGAGGAAAAAGACTCAGGAGGAGGGAACATCATTCAGAACCATAAACTGCACCATCTCTACCGAGGTGGTTACACTGAGCTCCACCTAATTGGTGTGAGGTATGTAGGAATTGCATGCTTATTATAAATCTTTCTTCGGTTCCTAAACATTAAAGTTAAGATCCACATTAGAATATTAAGATGTATTTGGATAAGTTGTGAAATTTTTGGATGAACATTGTTATATAGTCGATATAAAGGTAAAAAGTGACTCAGGATGCACATTTATTGGAAATAAATCATTCTATTGGAAACCCTAATTATGATAAATAGGTTAGCTTGTTATTTATTTTGAGCCTAACATTTTTGAAAGAGCATTGAGAAAATTACAGAGCAATTATTTGATCGAGCATTCAAGCGATTTCAAGGTAAGTCTGAATCAAGTTGGTAGAACATTATGATACATTTCTGAGATAAATTTTGTACACCAAGTTGTGTTTGAAAAGTTGATATTTATCAAGAATGCCCTAGTTTTCTCAAGCCATACATTTCAAAGTGATCATGACACCTAGGATGCAAAAACTAGTTCTAGTGAAGAATATCAAACCAATGAACCCTAAATACAAGTTTCACCCAGCTATAGCTATAGAAATTGACATGACAGTCCAGTATTATCTTCAATACCACCATGAGTTCTTTATATTGAAGTTGTACGCACATTTATTCATTGTAAAATCAAATATTTGTATGAAGCTGAGATTGATGCTTTATTCAGTAAGTTGTGCGTGAATGGAAAAGTTAAGGATGAGCACACCCATATAGAAAAAAAAAGGATTGGTTCGTGCTATACATTTATCGAGGTTATTCAAGCCCAAATGGGTAAGGATGGTACTCAGCTAAGTGCACGACTTGTTTATGTGGTTGGATGAACCAATTAAGATAACTAAGGGTGTTTTGGACATCATCACTGGATTTCCTATTGGAGGAAGACCCAAGGCAATTATGAAAATTAACAAGGGTAAACTCAAAAAGCTAACCAAGGCACAATGGGATGATAGAGGAATGGAAATATCTACTATGAAAAATCTCGAGTTAAGGTATGGATGCAACATCATATCATACCGAGTGTTTCAATCATCTCGAGTGGATAGTATACCATGTGGAGGAGTTGATTTAGCATACAAGATAGTGAAGAAAGGACTAAAGATAGATCTTTGTAAATTTTTGCTGAAGAAGATAAAAGATGACATGAACACAATCAGAAAGGAGACTACCAACACTTTGAAATTTGGTTCATTGTTGGTATGTATTTTCTTTTACTACCAGAATTCATTTCCCTCTACTGGAGATGTAGTTTGGCAAATTGATAAGGTAGTTATATATTAGATACATGAGTATATGGAAAGTCTAGGAGACAATTTTGGTGAAATTATGTCTGATTAGTTTATGAAATTTCAAACTAGAATGCATATAAAATACAGAGTTCCACCTCAACTAATTGCTAAGTATCAAGATAACATATGTTTTGAAGTAGATAGTGATGTCTATATAGTTAAGGCTTTTGAACTGAGAGTTGAATGGATTCAACCGATGGGATATGAGATGGATATTGATATTGATACAAAATATATTGAAGCTTCACTTGATAAACCCATCGACCCTAATGAAAAGAGGTATGGAATTTAAGAGAAATTCAAAGATAAAATCAAGCAAGATATATTGGTAGCTAGGTCAATTAAGAAAGAAAGTAAAATTATTAATGTTTTAACAAAGACTCTTGGAGTTGATGATAATTTGGATAAGGAAAATGAGAATGCACAAGCCTTTTTAGTGGTTGAGAAGAAAAATATATAATTATCATCATCGAGTAAGAGAGGTATTACAAGGAACACCAGATCTTTGTTACAACCTATAGAGCATAAAGGTGTAGAGGTAGTTCAACCAAAAGGAAATATTTATGAGAGAATCGAAGGAAAGAAACAACCTGATAAAATAAGGAGAATATTCCTACTAGATAATGAGAGTGAAACCAAGACTGATGAGCCTAATAAATCTATACCACTTGCACAGCTCTCACGATTTCCACAAAGTCTTGATTATTTTATGGATGGATTAAAGAAATCAGGAGGATTTGGAGGTTTTAGGAAAGTAAAGTATCTGAAGAGGAATGAAGAAGATAAGAAAATGATTGAAGAAACTATTGTTGTAACTTTAATCAGATAAAAGGTGACACCTATAGAACTTACAGATAAGCTACCAGAAGAACTATACAACAAAATTGATGCAAGGTGGAAGTATGCAATTAATACAAAAAAGCAAATGAGAAAGAGATTTCTTGTACATACTATTCCTGACCTAGCACCATATGAAATTATAGAAGCATTGAAGAAACATTCAAAGAAATTTATAGTCAAGAGAAGAGCCCTTAGGATAATGAATGGAGACCTACAATAAATGGAGAAGGATAGAGCTGCAAAATGGAAACAAATATTTCAAATAGATTATAATGAGAAACAAGAAGTAGAGCAAAGTCAATGTGAAACAATTACTGATCAGGTAAAGGAAATCGCCAAGAAAATAGATCTTATTGATCTAACTACTGACAATGTGGAGATTATCATTCAAGGCTTACCTGGGAAAGAAGATCCAACAAGGAAGATATCAAGAGATGAAGATGTAATAGATCTACAATTACATGACAATGAGTGCATGGATGTTGATTACACATCATTAAAAAGTACCAAAATAATAATTGAGAAAGTACTCAGTTACATCAATATACAATATGTTGCTACTAACACTACACCAGATACACACACTATAGAAACCAAGACACCTGTAGATACAGATAAGGTAAAGGTTGATGAACCTAAGGCCACCAAGACTGAGCAAAGAAAATATCACCAAGTCAGTTCTTCCTACTGACATCAAGGGATAGAAACTTGAAGAGCCACCTACCGACCCTATCAATGTACAAAAGACACTAGACACACAAAGTGAAATCCATCATAAATATAATCTTAAGGAAAATATTTAAGAAATATAGAAGGATGAAAAAAAACAAGAAAAGAGACCCCTAGGATAAATAAAAGAAGAATAAAGCATGGTCGGTACACATACTGAGTCACCTAATGAAACTAAGGCATCATGTTCCAAAGGCTCTACCAGAGAGAAGATTGATTGAGAAAAAAGAAGAGAAAAAAGAGGAAGCAAGTCATTGATTTGAGAAAGCCAATCATCATACCAAAGGGAGACCCAAATCTGATGACACTTAAAGAATTACATATTTATGCAAAGATTGTAGCTCAAAAGATTGAACAGTAGAAGTTATTGGTAAAGAAGCAAAAGGTAGACATATTAGAATATGTAAAGGGGATTTTCAAGGAAATTGTTCCTAAAGTTACAATTGATGAATCTGAACCCCTACTAAACCAAGTTGGTAATTTAGTCTAATAGATCAAAGGAACAAATATGGACATGACCGAATACATGTTAAAGATTCACAAGGAGTCTATGGAGAAGAAGTTGATAGAAGACTTATTGAAAAAATTTGATTTAGATAAGGTAACTCTTTCTGAGTTATGTACAGATACTAAAAACATACTCACATCCATCATAGAATTATTTCAAAAGTTATGTATTCTTTCAAACTTTATTGTTGAAATCAACAAGAAGGAAGAAAATATTGTAAAAGAGCTAACTAAGAAGTTTAAACAGCTAACTACTAAGCCTGGAGCATTCCAAACTTACTACTCTAAAATTCAAGAACACATGGGAGTTCAACATTCATTAAGACATGAGGAGGGTAAGATTAGATTGGTATTGCTTGAACTGCAAGAATTATTGATTCCCCACATCCAATTGATGCAGATACACTTGAAGAAGGCCAAAGACTTAGTCAATTATCCAGATGTTACCTCACTAGACAGTATTGTTGGCTTAGCAGCAAATATTACTGAGCACATTGTTATACTTCAAAATCTCCAAGACACATGGGAGACTGTACTTTCAGGAATACAAGAGAGGTATAAACATCTTTTTGAGAAATAAGTTTTACTTTTGGATATTTTTGTCAAAAAAGGGGGATAGTTAACTATGTATTCATAATCAAAAACAAAAAGTATATATGTTGAAAATGAAACAACAAAAAAAAGATATGTAGAGTGTAACATTCGAGGGGGAGTTATAAATTTTGACAACTTTGAAAGTTTTTGTCAAAAATTCCCAACTAATGCAAAAGGGGGAGATTGTTGTCTCTATAAGATATATTTTTTGTTATTATTTTATGTCAAATTCATAGAGTCAAGAAGAACCAGTTAGTGAAAGGAGCTAGTCATATATTTGACTAGTTGACAATTCAAACCGAGCTAGTTGGTGAAGTCATACATAAGAGAGAAGTTGGTATAAATGCAAGGATTTAAGGATAGAGTACCGAGCATCTACAGTTACCGAGTGTTACACCACATGAAATGCAATAAAGGACACTAAGTGGATAATCACAAAGTACTAAAGTTCTTATAACCGAGTTGAAGGAGTTACTCAACCGACTTAGAGAGATAATCATAAACATGATCAGATCACATTTAATCCTTTGCCACCTTATTAGTTATATTACTATAAGAATTTATAACAATTTATTATAGGATGAAGGATTCAAATAAATCAGAGTGAAGATCTAAGACATAGATCAAGTGGCAAAATAAATTTTTCTAGTACCAGGAAAAATAACAAGTATCTAGGTAAAAGTGATATAGTAACCGAGCAGAAAAGAATATCTAAAAGTTAAGAATGATTCATAGAAAAAAAATGCATAAGATTAAGAGGCATAAACTCTTATATATAATAGATGATTTACAGAGTTGATAAGGCTGAAATTGATGAAGAAGTTGTTAAGAGTTATTGTTATTACTGAGAAAGTTAAAGGATTTATTTGAAGAACAAAGAGAAGAGCATAGAGCACCAAGAAGAAATTAGCTACATCAGAGAAGAAAAAAGTATTATTACAGTGTGAGATTGAGGTAAAACATATCAAAGCACATAGAGTCTAAACAACATTTACATTTGATGCATTTTTTATAGACATTATTGACTTATTGATACTATTGTATTGATAGTTATAAATCTCAATATTGGGTAGAGCTTAACCGATCTTATATTTGTAAATCCTTTAATAGGGTACATGTCTAAGTTTAGAGTTTTTAAAAATACTCTAACTGGGTAGACCTAACAAGTCATTTTATACTCTTGACTGGGTAAGCTATGAAAATAGCTAAACATTGTAAGCTCTAACCAACCGCCCTTTATATTGTAGTTAGTGAGGGTTGTGGGTGTCATCCCCATCGTAGTTTTGTCCTCTAACCAAGGATTTTTGTGTTACCAAAATCATGTTGTTATGAGTTCTATTGTTTATTTTTTTGATGTGATGTTTTATAATGTTTATATTACATTCACTTCAAAGTTATGAACTTGGTAATCAACAAGCAACAGTATATGGTTTATAGGGAATTTCAGTTATTAAGTTTCATTGGTATTGATTCACTCCTCCCCTCTTAGTCCCAACTTTCCATATTCATTTCAACAAATCTAATTTTTTGGTACTTCCTATGCTTTAGTAGTTTGCATTTTCAGAGGTCTTTGTGGCATTTTTGGGCATTGAAACTTGGCTAGAGACTTTAAAAACTGTTTGTCCATGAAGGAATCAATCTATAACTCTTAGAGACATTTCTGACAAATTAAACTATTTGCATTTTTGAGTGAGGAGAATAAATTTATGACTTCACTAAGTAGACCTAATGTTTTATATAATATTTTGATAGTTTTGGTAGTTTTTCTAGTATATTTTATAATGAATATTATATGGACTTTTTATTTTCATTTCTAAGGGATAATGGTGACCCTTGGGATCCATCATAATTTTTCTATTTTCAGTAAAACTAACAATACCATAGGTATCATGCTAGGTATTATAGTCCAAATTCATAGTTTGGATCAAACCCAAAATTGAAAAATTAGTGACTCGATGGTAGCTAACTTACATTACCATTTCTACCCTATGTAAAGTAACTTATAAGAATCCTAATGCTCCTCCCAAAATAAATGAGATAGAGAAGATATTAAACTTTCTTATTGAAGAGCTCAGATATGTATTTGGTGAAGTGAAAAAGGTCAGAGGAAAGATATCTTCATTTCATACCTTCAAGAATTCGAGAATACCTTAGATTACTAATAAAGATGGTCAAATTAGAGTATTTGATGATTGTAAGATTGACTATTAAAATACGGTGCCAAAAATTATGGCACACATGAAAAAAGAAAAAAAATGTAAATGTTCACAATTTTAGTATGTTCTAGGATATGATTATAGCATTGGATGTTGTCCTTTCAAAGTTCATTGTAGAAGTAAGTACAATGACTAAAAAAAATGGAAAGATCATTTGGTCAACATAATGACTATCTATAATTTCAAGTGGCTAATAGACTTGAAGGTTGTTCTGTAGGAAGTGGCATATTTAGGCACCTGAAAGTGAAAAATTATGACCGAGAAGAAATTCCAAGGAAAATAGAATAATCTCAGACCTGGTGGGTCATGGATTTCCATTTTCAAATCATGATTAAGAGCATTTTTTTTTTTCTCTCTATGTTATATTTTATTGTGGTTTTAAAATTTAACAACAAACTATCAAATAGTTTCTTATATTTTAGTGTTTGAAAAAGTATTAGTTATGAAGAGGCATGATGTAAAATAGTTTGAAGCTTGTTTCTTCTTCTATTTTATCTATATAAAGGAGAAATGAAGACCAAAAGAAGGATTACAGAGAGGGAGATAGAAGCATAGATAAAAAAATACTTGATATAATTTTTGTACTTTCTTTCAACGGCTTAAAGGTAATATGAGATTTAGTTTTCTCCTTTCAATTTCTTGTTCGTGATAAGTGAGGAAAATACTACATGATTGTCTCCACTTTGTAATAATCTAATGTTTTTAATTTAGGGTATCAAGTATATTTATGATTTATCAAAGTAACCTTTCCTACTCTAAGTGATTTCATTAGTTGGCTTCTCTAAGGAAGAATTAAACTTAACTAAATTGATTTATAGCAATTAAAAGGGATAAATGGATTAATAAAATAATAAGGAATATTATTTTCATACATATTTGTACAATGTATAGACACCTTTTTATGCCAATTACTTAGTGTTGTAAGAAGCAAGTTGGATATTTGTGACTCTGTGGCCTTGAGATAAGGCACTAATCTCAATCCTTAATATAATTTACTAAAGTTCTTTTAAATTTAGAGTTTTAGAAGTAAGAGTTTGTAGGGTAGTAAGAAATAGGAAAATTTAAACCCTCAGATGTTGATTCTAAGTATATGTTCCATACTAGGTGAATGTAATGTTAATACACTGAGAGATACTTACAAATCTACTCAAGTTAGAAGCTACACCCACCTAGGTCTTGTAGAACCTAAAGAGTCAAATACTATTTCCTTGGAAAGGTTCCTATTCATTTTCCAAAGAAATTTATTTACCTAATCATAAATCAAGGCACATTATTAGGGTCTTGCAATCTTTTTTTTTTGCGAACCAATAGATTAGCGACTCTTCTTGGGAGTTGAATAAGAAATATTGTTGAATTATCTAGAATCTTTGGCATCAAACCAAACCAATTGAGATTACACCATCCAAGTCACACAACAAATATATTGGTGACTCTGTTGTGGAGGACATAGGAAAAGTACTCTACTAGATGAAATAACCTAGAAAATACTATAATAATTCCTCCTAGATAGATGGGGTGAATCTGACAAGAAACATAACAACATAAGTGGATGAATGAAATCAAAATAAATTGTGAAGCTAAAAGAACTAGTCAAAGAAATCTAAGTTTGTAGTTCTAAAATTATCATTTGTATATATTTCGTAGGAGATCGTTAAAATAAGGACATTCCATTAAACATTTGGAGTTAGATTAAAAAGGGAACAAGACTAGACAAAAAAAAGAAAAGGAAAAAAAACTACAATCCTAAAGAAAATAAAATGGGATTTGAAAGTGAAAAGAGATTTCCAAATAGATAAAATTGACAATAGAGATTTACTAATGATGAAAATGATTTTCACATAAGGGATGAGAAAAACTATTAGAAGATTATAGAAGGAGAAATGAGTCTGACTCCTAGAAACAAGGCATGTAGTAAGAGAATAAGAAAGAATGTGTGGGACGAATCTCAACACAAAACAAATAGGTAAAGAGCCTTAAATGACCCTTGTGGATTTTCTTCTCTACGAACATCAAGAAAGAATATAGAAGATGATCACACAAATATACCTAATGCAAGTGAGCAAAAGGAACAAACTAAATATAAGTTACAAAACCAATTACAAGATTTATATGATGTAGTGCATAAATTAAATCTAGGTGGAAAAAATCAAGGGTTAGGAGAAGAAGAACTCAACATCATATCCAATATTTTCTTTTTGAATAACCATGCGGAACCAAATGCTACACCTACATAAATAGATAGAGGTTGGCCTATCCATGTAAAAATACAAAGAAAAATAGTTGAAGGCCATCCCCCACCTAGAAACCATATGCATTCACCAAAAGGAATGGTCAATGAAATTAATCACAATTTAAATAGATCTCATTACAACCTTTTATATGATTCAAATTATATGCAACAAGGGTATCCACAATACTCACCAAACCCTCCTAACCAGCCACATTATCAGTTTTAGAAAGGATATCAATATGGACCACACCAATGTTATCCTAATGGTCAACCATATCCTTGAGTATATTTCATGCTATATGAATCCTGTAGATGAAGTATGATTGGTCTTCTATATGGATGCTTTTGAGATAAAGACTATTTATGAGATCAAATTACAAAATTTGTTATCTTTGTATGAAGCATGTAAAATTGAAATGAAAATAGAAAACAATAGGAATGCCTTTGGTAAAACTACAAGAAGAGAAGATGCTAGGTTACACAATCCCAAGGTGGCAAAATAAAATAAAGAAGACAAAATGGACAAATTCATTAATGCATTGAAGGATTTATAAAGAAAGGTAGGAAAACAAGACAAACCATATTTTCATAGAAATGATATACTGAGACTCCATCACATGCCATATAAAACTACTTGGAAAGATGGGAAAATAGTTGTGCATAGAAATAAAAAAAATTCAAATAGACATCCACCAAATCCCCTAAATAAATAAGGAGTCATATGGGGGAGGAAAACCCATGGTTCTTAGCATGCAATTTTCCTCATTCACAATTACAATTTGTTGTAGCCCAAAGTTTGCACAAAGAAAACTCAAAATACAATGAGTATAACCTAGATCAAAAAATCAAAACTTTATCGGTAAAACCTTTTGGTGTTGATGATTGTTATTAATCCTCGGATGATGGTTATAAAAATGATGTTAATTCTCAATGAATTCAACATATCAATCCTAAGAAGTGTTTTTAGATTGTGAAGATAATAGTCACACAAGTAAGTATGGTATGCCTAAACTAAGAAAAAATATAAAAGAAGAGACTAGAGCTCTTACTATTATATTTATAGCTCAGGTTAGAATTAATTACATCCAATGATACTTTTTCTTGTAATGGTAGGATCCTACCATTACATAAAAAAACAATCTAACGTTATACCAACTCAGTTAAGGAATTAAAGTAATAAATTTAATAAGCCTCCTAGGAATGAAATATCCTAAAATATTGACCTATTTAAGCCTGTATAGGCCTCAATTTCCCCATCTTCTGATATTATAAATGCTCTCTCACAAATGAAGGCTTCTATCTCATTGCTTGAGATGATGAAGTTTTCCGAATATAGGGAAAGTTCCATAATACTAAGAGTAAAAAAATGAAGCACCTGAAAAAAATGGTGAAGAGGGAGGACCAATATCAGAGGTATATTTGAGTAACACATTGAACAAAAACCCATCCCAAGTTGATCCTTCTATATGAAATTATTTTAATAAATAATAGGTTGGTAGAGAATTGCATGATAGACTATGGGGAAGCTATAAATATAATGTCTTTTGGAGTCATTAAGGAAATATGGCTGTGGATTGACACAATATATGGAAAATGTTAAGCTATGAATAATAGATCAGTCCTAGTGGTTGGCAGCATGAAGGATGTGAAATTTAAGATAGTTTCTTGCCCATAAGCTACTTAAAAAAACATCATCGCATTTAATGTTTCTCCCAACTATGGAACATCATTATCTAGAAAATGGATAGGTCTTGTAAGTGCTCATGTTCAACTAGATTCATCATATGCTACTATACCACTAAATGGAAAAGATATCAAAGTAGATACAGAGGCTAGATCATCCTATATCACTGAAAAAATAGATCCAAGTCATATGACTTGTTTTTGTGACACTGATTTAGGAAATTTCTCTGTCCATTTGAAAAAAATACAATTGAAGAATACAAAATAGATTAGCACACATGCTCAAAGGGACTAGGACCAAGTATGGAAGATTTTTTTTTATGGATCTTGCAACAAATAGGGTAATGGAGTTGGAATATTACTCATATCACCTGACTGAAAAATATTCAAGTATTCTTTCCATTTTTCATTTGCATGTACAAATAATGTAGCTGAATATGAGGCCCTCTTACTAGGGATAAATTTGACAACCAAACATGAGATCAAGCTATCGAGTGTGTAGGGAGATTCTGAATTAATAATCTCACAACTAGGATCCAAGTACTCCTAAAAAAATACAAGTCTTAAGTAGTATATGAATGTAGTATGGGATACTATAGAATTGTTCAATGTCTTCTCAACAAATTGGGTTGACAGATCAAAAATATAATGGTGAGCATTTTGGAAAATGTGGCTCTAAAAACTAATGACATTAATTTAAGTGGAATTTGCAAGGTTGAAATCAAAACTAGGCCCTCCATTCCAGGCAACATATACAATTGAAAATTTTTTCAAGATAATTATGATTTGTTACAATTTCTACATTGTGTTGATCAATATGAATCTCAAAAGATAAATTTCACTACATATGTTGAGGAAGTTGATGGAAAAGATATTGTATTTGAAAAATAAGTGGTACAATTGAAGATAAATAAGATTATCAAAGGTCTGGTAGTGTTGGAGAGAGTACTCATCAGGGGTGATAAAATTGATGTAAGAACAAGACTGATTAGAGAAGAGGATGTTGAAGAGATTATCCTAGCAACATAAAATACCCCTAAGAAGGTTCACATTGGAGATAAGCTTACCCCTAAAATAAGAGAGATGTTGATAGCACTATTAAGGAAGTACAAACATATTTTTTCTTGGTCTTATGATGATCTTAATTCTTACATGGAATATTTTTTCCAAAACGCAGTTCCCCTTAAGTCAGATGCTAAGGTTTTTAGAGAAAGAAAGTGACCTATAAATCCTGCTTTGAAACCTGTAATGGAGGAAGAACTGATGAAGTTAGGAGATGGGGGAATAATTAAACCTATAAGACATCCCACTTGGGTTTCAAACTTAGTACCAGTGAGAAATAAGAATGGGGACAATAGACCATTCATGGACTTCAGGAATTTAAATATCTCATGACTGAAGTATAACTATGCAAGTTCCAAAATATGGAGGTCTTATTACAAAAGGTCACTAGATGTGAACTCCTATCCATGATGGATGGATTCTCTATCTATAACCAAGTGAAGGTGAAATAGTCAAAATCATACAAGACAACATTTACTACACCTTGGGGAACATATGTTTATGTAAGGATGCCTTTTGGGTGGACCAATGTTGGAGCCATATTTCAAAGGGCCATGGATGTAGAATTTTTTGCACTAATAGAATGATCTCACTGGATATTCTGAAAGGGAAGAAGACCATTGAAATAATTTGGTAAAAAAAATTCTAGAAGGCTCTTAAATATGAGATATATTTGAATCCAAAGAAGTGTCACCTTTTTGTTATAGAGGTAAAGTTATTGGGGCATATACTATCCAAGCAAGGAGTGAAAATTGTGTTGAAAAAGCCAAATAACTAAGAGGGGGGCTGAGTCAATTATTCACAAACAATTTCTTAAACTTTTACTAAACTAGTAATTACTTAAACAAATCAGAAACTTATAACAAATATAATCATTAAAGCACAAAACCATCAACACAATCCACACCATAATTTTTTTGTAAACCCAAACTAGGGAAACCTGTGGAGATACTAATTCTTATGAAATGAACACTGATTAAGATGACTTCAGTTAAGGTGATTTTTAAAGGGATCATTATCGATTTACTCATTGCTATTTGGCTCGCTGTCGGTTGGGTTAACTACCTAGAATAGAAAGGCTAGTTGCTGATATAATTAGGCTGACTACCAATACAAATAGGCTCACAACCAATAAAAAATGCTTTAGTGGAAAACTGTGAACTGATAGAGTTGTATCTTCCTATTAATGAAATAATTCCATTTTCAATAGCGCAATAGTTACCAACAACAACAGATCTAGTACATATCTTCTGCAAACATGTACCAAACCTCTACAACATAGTATGTAGAACCTTCTTTGATATCAAAGAATAATTTTATCAACTAATTATTCTTACATATCACTAGAAAAGATTCTTATACCGACACATATAACTACTTTATTTCTTCTTACTTCCTCTCTTCCATCAACTAAAAAATGATTTCTTTTTTTATATATACATCTGATAAGATAATTACACATATTGGTCCAGCCACAAAACATGTCAGTTTTAATACAAAATATATTACAATTATATTTAACACATTACCATTGAACATAAATATAGGTCATACATAAGAAATCTTCATACCATGTTACCACACGACCTAAAGATAGGTCACCCTTAAGATATACATGTTACATAACACATTTATTAAAGATATGAAAATTCTAGAAGCAACATAACACCACAACTGGGACCATGTCTTGATCAACAAAGCTTTTGAGCGAACCAAAAGATGAAACTAGATGAAACCTGTCAAGAATAAGATAAGATCCCTACACCAAAACTTCTGATGAACTACAAGAACATATAAGTAGCAAGGATACCTGGAAGAACTCTATAAGAATAATAGTCAATGGGTACTGATGGAAAATGCAACCACCAGAACATGTAGATGTACCAATGAGATGAATTCTAAAATAGGAACAAGTACATGAGGAACCATAGATCAAAGCTTCACCTATAAAACTTGTCATACATGCATAACCAAAAGATTTACATTTGATAGACAACCAAAAACATCCAACCGATACTATCAACAACCAACTGATATCGCCAAGTAACAAATATGGACATCAATAACAAAAATGCCAACAACATCTCAATATGTTTAATGATCTCCCGCTTTGGATTTGATGGCATAACAACAAAAAATTCGAAAACATAGAAACTTCAGAAAACCCAAATATCTCCCCTTGAGTAGATACTTCATTAATGTTTAAATAGTTTCCTCTTTCTCTCCCCCTTTTTGTGACAATCGAAAAGGGTCAAAAATCAAAACTCAAAAAATTAAACAAATACAAAAGTATACACACTAATGATCTTCTTATACCTTTATTTAATGATCAGAACCTTCTTCTTCCCCTTAGTAATATTGAATCCCATCTAGGCACACATACTGTCATGCTCCACCAGCAAGTAAAAAGATGAAATCTAGTCTACAAACTTAATCTGCATTCATAACTCTCTACATCCTCAAGAATAACAAAAGCATGCTCTAACTTGACTTCAACAATGTCCTTCACCAACCAATTTTTTTTCACTAGATCTTCTCTTTGTATTTGCAGTTGCAACATACCAGCCTAAAGATCTCCAACCTTTATTCTCTATTTTCCTCCTCCATCTTTGAATTAATCATATGTCTTTCGTAACTCATTCAATTCTATCTCAATAGCTTCTATTATTCCTTTAAAATTGTAAAAAATGAAAAACCACCAAAGAAAATACATGTACATATCCTAAATTTCCTTTATGCAATCCTTCGTCTCACTCATTAATCTAGATAAATTCTGTTTTTCATCAATGCACTTCTTATGAATAGAATCCTTGAACTTTCTGCATCAACACCACTATGAAATAATATTTTCTCAATATTTCTAGCCAACTCAACTGGTATCACATTAGACACACTAGAAATAATGATCTTCTTACTAATCAAGTGTTTAGTCAACATATCCTCTATCAGTGTAGTTCTCACCAAAGAGTAACGTGACCATAATTCACCCACTCTATAAAATTACCATCTTCTAAGATAGTTTGAACCACATCAGAATCCACAAAACTAGATTCTAGTAGAGAAACTGCATCTTTTTATATATCTTCTTCTTCCTTATTCTCCTCTGATTCCTTCTCATCCTCATCCTTCTCTTCTTTACCCTCTAGAATGGTAACAATCTCTTTTACTTCTTAGTGATATTTATCCTCTTAGGTTTTGAAAGGGAACCACTAATAGAAACATCCAAATCCTTCTAACTAGATGAGGAACTATCCTCAACATGAATCAAAAATACAACACCAGAAATAAGCAAACTAGAACCAACATTTATGTAAAACAATGTAAAATATATCTTCCAAGCATCTTCTCTATTTTCTAGAAGCCCTAGATATCTAAAAATGTTTTTATCAACATGGATGTCATTCCTCCATTCTATGTTTTCTCTACCCAGTAGAGACCTTAATAAATAAAACATAAAACACACAACCAACGATTGAAATCAAAATCTATGACTGTCTTCTAATGACATTTTTGAAATTCTCAATAAAATTATTGAATAACATTTTTCACTGATAAAATTGAAGATTCTCCCTAACGATTTTATGATGAATGTAAATATCAATAGCCAAAGTTTCACCATCATGATTTTGAAATTAAATTTTATAATAAATACCATTGGTAACATTCACCTCCATTAGATCATCAAAAGTGTGCATTAATCACAGTTGATCTACCTATCAAACCCTTCACTTCATTATACTTTATCGACTTCTTTCCTATAATTTGTACAATACAAAACAACCTCGTGGTGTCTTCAATTAATTCCTTTGTTATTGCATAGGTTTTATCCAACTCCAAAGTTCCATCTCTAAAAAAATTCAACAAAAACAAGATATATTCATTTTCATCAAGCAAGGTAAGTTCTCCCCAAATATCCAAACAAAGATTACAAAATTTCTATAATTATATAGTTGAAAATCTTCCTTCCATTTGTCTAATCCTACTATAATCAAATTCTTTCAATTTTTCTTTCTTTAATATTCTTAGAACAACCACACCGATATCACAGACAACTAATTCCATCTTTGCAAGAGAATAATTTTTTCTTCAACGTCTCTCAAGCTCTATGAAAAAATCAAAAGTTTATTCTTGCAATAGTGCCAAATGATTTTAAAAATCTACTTTTATAACCATGATTCTTCATAATTTCCTTTCTTGCAAAAACTTTAATGATCACTGATGTATAACCCTTTCATAGATATCACATCAATTATATAAATGACTACACTCATTAATTATTCATCCGACATACTGGAGACAAGATAGTTGTAACCGGTATCACTTCAAAGTAGGGGAAGTGATTGATATAGCATTTTAATACTCCACTTAATCCAAAGAATTTGACTCAATTATCAGAAGAGCTAGTTAGTATTCTGATATTCACTTAAAATTGTAACATTATTTCCATCTCTAGTATTTACCATAGAACCACCAGATCATCTTGTGTTATCATAATGACCAATCATACCACATTTTAAATAGTTGACATTCCTCTGATGCAATCTCACTATTTGAACTCTAGATCTGCATTAACAATTCCCATGAATTATATTATTTATTTTTCTTTTCTCAACCATATTAAAATCTTGAGTTATGTATTGATTCATTTTATGACCATCCTGTTAGAATACTTCAGAGATAACTGAGAGGGGGGGGAAATGGTTTGCATATCCCATCCACTTCTTCCACAATTCGCGGGGGGTGAATCAGTTATCTGCAACTTTAAATCTTTATCTTATACTTATTGATCCAGACTGATACAAAGTAAATGCACATATAGATAACACTTTACACAACACATCAATTTGGTTATGGGGAAACCAAATGGTAAAAACCCCGGTGGGAATTAGTACCCACAAAGAACTATACTGTTTATAGTGATCCCTATTAAAAGATCTTCCAACCCTGTTAGGATTTGTACATTACAATGTAGTAGTATAGTGACCTGCTTAAGGGTTGGACCCTGTTAGGAGTCTTTTACAATAACCTTGTTAGGGGTGGAGGACTTACTATCCAAGTGGTGAAGGTTACAACCTTCTGGTTATTTGATACACACTGTATAAACAAGGTGAACTACTGTTTGTGACACTTCTTGTCTGATTAATTCCTTTTGTGCACCGATGCTTCAACCTCTTGTAAAGCACTATAACAATCTTCTCTAAATTTTGAAAGCTTCAACTTCAATATATATATTATCAACATATGATAAATATAGCTCTGTTTCTTTAACACTCTGCTCTGCTTTTCTAATCTCTAGCTTTTGAAACTCTTCTTATCACAAATGACCTTCTATAAGTACATACACCAAGTATGAGATCATGGGACCTGTAGGACAACTCTTCTTAACATCCTTGTCGGCTCTACTAAGCATGCAAGCATAATTACAACCATGCAAGTACTAACTAAATAGACGCGTCGCTTCACTGAGTCAGCTTCATCAATTTAACCATAACATTGCAATCTTCTTGAAACATGTTTGGCGCGTTTAGATTAATATCAAAAACTCATAAATTTTCATGAATATACACACGCATATCTTGAAGATAGGCACAACTCGATCAACACATTACATATGTCATCCTTAAACCGTTATTCCTCTAGAACTGTAACTGTCAATAACAGAATTACATATCTTAACTGAATCTTCATATCTGAGTCTGTGTGTATGAACATAGCATAGTAAACATGTCAACAACATGTATCTATCCATGCTGGTCTTCATGTCATCATATTGATAAGTACATATAGA